>CM057049.1:54318661-54918661 GCA_029948455.1 Solanum rostratum
GGATTACTCAATCATAATAGGTGACTCATGGAAGCAATATAGAAAGGACTCACGATTTGATATGTGTCACTGGTGACTTTGGATCAGATGGATACTACTTCATTGATGGAGGTTAACGTAAACTATCATGATGGATTATGTTGGTACTTAGTGGTCAATAGAGGTTATATGCTCATGGTATGCAGAAGTCTAGGGTGACCAAGAATTTCTTAAGTTTGGCATGAGGGAAC
The DNA here is from genome assembly GCA_029948455.1 of Solanum rostratum. Lineage (NCBI taxonomy): Eukaryota > Viridiplantae > Streptophyta > Magnoliopsida > Solanales > Solanaceae > Solanum > Solanum rostratum. The sequence goes on from CM057049.1 coordinate 54,318,892, forward strand.
GATTGTTGGAGTGGATGTTGAGGTATTTTTCTCTTCGAAGGGTTATATGTGGTTGAGGTTGATTTCTAATTGAATGGTTGCAGCTCATGGAAAGGGCACCATACTCGATTCAGCTATTGCTCCAGCATCCGAGCAGTAATATTTGAGGTTTTATAAGCTTGGAAGTGTTATTCACTAGTTGTCAAATTTAATTGGGTTCTCTCTTACGAATATGTATTGTCGAAGTATTGGAATTGTGCAGCTTAAGTTCAGGGAGGATTACGTTAAGGGAATGCGACTTGGACGAGGTTCACGATGGTTGGTATATTGCAATTGGCTATTATTTATTCAAGTTTGGTTCATTGGCTAATCTCCGAATTGTTAGCTACTCTTAGAGGGCAGAATTTCATGTTGGCTCATAAGTATTATTATTGCTGGTACGTTTTGATGTTATTGCTCTTGAGAATAAGGTCACTTGGAAGCAATTAATGACTTGAGAAGGGTATGTCAGACTCTTGGTTACTTCTAGTGAGGCTCCTCCCTTTGCCTTATGTTCGAGGACGAATATGGTTTTTAGTGGTGAATAATGTAATGACCCTGAACATGGTTTTGACTTTTTGAGCCCGAAACTAGTTTAAATGAGTTTTCTCGGGTTTTGGGCCAAGGAGACCTCAAATTCAAATTCTGATGATTCTGTTGGATCCTGAACATCAATTTTGGTCTAGAAGGACCCTTCGTTCAGTTTTCGAAGCTTCCGGGTGAGTTTCAGTCCTTTCGATAGTTTTTGATATTGAGAAATGGGACCCACAGTGGAATAACACGATCTGCGGTGGGAATTTCGACTACACCGTTGAGTCCGAAACATCGTTTTCGAACAGATTTCATAAATGAAATATATTTTTCCGACTCTGGATGAGGCCGGAGCATTGAATTTAAGTTTGAGAGTTTGCTGAAAATGCTGAAGCAGGGATGATGTGGCCCAATTAGGAGCTGCCACGTGGCAAACGCAGTAAATAAATGGCAGTTTTCTTCTCAGATTATTTTTAGACTTCTCACAAACTTCCATCAATGATTTCTCCCTCGATTTTGGTCCGATTTGGGCGATTCAAAAGGCTAAATTATGTATTTTTCTGAGAGGGAACACCATGGGAGTTTCAGAAATTAATTTTGGTGCGCCGCTCGTGGTAAAATCTGCTATTATTTGCTGGTTCAGATGTTTTTTTTTTGGAAACTTTAAATATGAGATTTCTACCTCGTTTTAGCTCGATTTTTGAAACGGTTTTCGCCATTGAATTTCTTATTACTTGGAGAAAATTTTCATACATAAATTTTCAGATTTTCGATGGCGAAATTTTTGGACCATTTTGCCTTTTTCACCGAATTAATTGATTTTAGTGTCATTAGATTCGTTATGCGATTGTGATGTTATACTTAAATAGATTTTGGTAATTTGGAGTGTCGTAGAGACGGAAAAGCTTCGGAACTGACATGATGTCACGCCTCGGGAGGGTACCCTTGGCGTGGCCGGCACTCAGAGACTATTGCTAGTCTCCAAGCGAACCACTTAGCCTCATCATATCATTCAATCAAACAAATTCTAATGAACAGCGGAAAATGAAATTAAGTAGTGGATACATCTCATCTAAGTCTCAAAGAAATATAGATATAATGATGAAGGCTAGTAGAAAGAACTAGCTCACAATCTCAACATCAATGCTCAACTCCTGTCTATGAAGCCTCTATCACTAATCATGTGGTGTCAATGACAGACCCATGGCTACCCAAAACAAAATAAGGAAGTAGTACAATCCTAACTCTGAAGCATGATGAAATAAAATAATAGTTGTTGACACCCAATTTTGACCCTCCACAGTATGAATCAATTATCGACCTTTTAATTTTAACAATTTGAGTTAGTTAGCTTTCAAAATGCGAAAAATATTTTTTTTAGTGATTTTTAGGTTCAAATCTTTTAATTTTAATTATGTTCATATATTGTGTGTTATATATTTTAATTTCAAGTATCAATAGTTAAGTGTTATATTTTCGGTAATTTTTCAAAAAAAAAATAAATAAAAATTCTCAAATAGATTTTATCTTTAAACACTTTACTTTAATCATTTTTAATTACCCCGTAGCAAATTTAATTATTTCAAGTTGTCAATATTTAAAAGCTCTTTAATTAATTTATATTAATTCATTTCGTGGTCGAATTAATCGATTGATTTCAAATTGGTCATATATGTAATTTAAATGGTAATTTTTAAAATATTTTCCTTAAATTCCTTTTAACTCCTTTAAGTCTTTCTTTTAAATGCCCAAACACCAATTTCTTGGCCCAAGTCCCAAAATATCCCCTTTACCCATCCAGACCGGCCAAATCCCCTTTAATAAATTCCCCATTTTAATTCCCCCTAACCCAATCCCCTGGCTCAGTTCGTCCCAGGCCCAATCTTCTCCCAAACCCATTTCTTTCTTTAATTCCAGCCCAATCCGCCCCTTAGCCCAATTTAAATCCTAAAACCTACCCAACCCTAACCGCTGGCCTGGCCCACTTCCCCCATCATTTAATCCCTCACTCGCCTCCCTCTCTCCCCTTTACTCTCTCTCTCCCCCCGACCCCCCTCTTCTTCTTCCCCTTTCTGAAAATAACCAGAAAGCCAGAACAAAAAACCAGTCGGCCAGTGGCCATTTTCAAGCAAAAACGGTCAAACCTGCTCCCTACCCTCTTCCCCTCGTCTTTGCGCGTCAGAGGAACCTCTTGACGTGTCTCACATCTCAGCCATCGATTTTTGAATTCAAATTTGGACTTAAATGTCGAATTTGCCCCAATTTTCCACCCGTTTTTGCCCTAATTTTTGGGTATTTATCCCATTGTTTGTTCACTGTTAGGGTGTCTTTTTCTTTTTTTGGCTTTCAAATTTTTCGATTCCCCTTGGGTCTTTTCTTTTGGGATTCTCGTGAAAAAGAAAAACTATACTGGAGAGTTTGAGATTCTTAGGAAAAAGGAAACAGTATACTGGAAATCTTCTTTGGATTTTTCGGTTTTCGGAGATCGAGTTTTGAGTTCTGAAATGATTTAGAGCATATTAAGTTAAAAAAATTCAAAGAATTTGGGGTAATTTTTCACAGTGGTTCGGCCTTTTGAAGTCGAAGAGATAGGAGGTCGCTTCTCGAGCTCGTCTCTTAGTCTCATTGGCTTTCTTCCTTTTATCGTATCATATTGTTGTCTGGTTTGATGCCTGTGGCCTGATATTGTTGTCTGGTTATTGAAGCTTAGTTGCTGGTTGTTGTTCTAATGATCTAAAAAAAATGTCATTGTGTGTTGTTTTGGTTGACGTCGCTTACTAGGGTCATGGTGAATGCATTGTTGTTTGTGTCTCGTTCGCATATAGTAGATAAATTGAGTCCTAGCTTCGTAAAAATCGATCTCTTCCATTGATTCCTCTGCTTTTGGTTTGCTACAAAGTTCACCCTCTTTTGCTGTTGCTTGAATATTGCTAGAATTCAAGGTCTTGAGTCATGGATCATCATATGAGTTATTAAATGTTTAAAAACCAAAATTGCCTATACTTTCATCTATGTGTTTATTTTCTTTATCCTTGATTCATGTACACTTTGCGCGTTTTATGTCCTTATTAAAACCATTTATTCATCTCTTAAGATTTTTGGGAGTCCATGATCTTAATATTATTTGCTTAGCTTGTCTAGAATTCGTAGAAGCTTGCTTGTTTTTTTTTCCGTTTTTATTAATACCCAAGCTTTACTTCATTGCTTCCATTATATCTTCAACTTGTTTGTTGTAAATATTGGTCATTGACTCCTAATTATTTGTGATTAGTTGCTTAAGAGTCAGACATATTTAGCTCGGTTTATTACTACTATATGCTATTGCATTAATGTGGTGTTGTTACTTTAAGTTGTGACAAGATCTAACCTCATTTTGCTACCAACAAACTTTTTTTTATGAAATGATTTGCTATATTAAGTTAATGATTAGTTACTTATACTCTCAATCGTTTGTTGCATGTGACACCATCCGAGTCCTTTGTGACTTTGTATTCGCATTTCTTCGAGTCAACGTCTTTTATGGATGGGAAGAATTAATTTACAAATCTCAAGAGGCTATGATACAGGGATGTACAAGAAATTTGGTGTATATACATCAATACACACGTTATATACATTGGTATACAACGAGTGTATACAACAGATTAATCCGAAGGGAAAAGGGCCAAAAGCCCTAATTTCGTTGCAGCAGAAAAATGGGCCAAAAGCCCCATCAGTAGCAGCAAAGGCCCAAGGGAGTGGCAGGCCCAAAAAATTAGAAATTAGGACAGGTTAATGAAATTGGGCCTGCCAAGCCCAATCGTTATTTCTTTTAATTATTTGTTATGTTTTCTACTTGTTTATGATATTTATTGTTTTATTTCTAACTCTAACATTAATTTGATGTTTTATGTGTTTAATCTAATTAAATTCCTCGAAGGTCGATCATTTGGGTTAATTTTTATTTGTGATGTCTTTGAATTCTTGGTGCCAAAAATACTCTTTTAGGAAATTAGACTTTTAAAAAATCTTTTCTCTTAAATACTTCAAACATTTTCCTAAAAATAATCCTTAAACGTTTTCCTCTTTTTGACACTTATATATTGTAGTGGTCGTTCTAAAGAAAAGAATATTAATAATTTAGTCTTGTTTGCCAATTTTGTTAGGATTAAATAAAATGTGTATAGATTTTAAATGTTCTATTTTCTTAGTCATTTTAAAAATATTTCGTTTTGACTTTTTCTAGTTATTAATTAAATTAATTATTTTTCGAAGTTAGTCAAAATACCTAATCGCCGGATAACCGCGTGTTAGCGGCCATTTTGAGTGCGTAAAACCTTCTCGAAGTGGAAATATGAGCCTGAACCTTTTCTTTGGATTTTTAAAAGATTTTTTCTGTTAAGTCTTTTAAAATGTTTTAAACGGTTTCTTAATTTTCCCTTAAAAATCAAGTGGCGACTCTAAATCTCGAAGATTCGGTTTTACTTAAATTAATTAAGTAATAAATCGAATCTTCAAAACGAAAGCCATTTTTCGCAATAACAATAGTTCTTCCGGAGTAGGGGAGGCGCACCAAATTAACTTCGAATGTCTGATCTCCAACGGAGCGCCTGTTGATGATCTCTAGTACCTGCCTCTGCATCATAAAAGGATGCAGTGGACGTCAGTACTTGGAATGTACTGGTATGTAAAATAGCTGAATGAAATAGAAACCAGTAGAAATACGAAAGGTAACATCAAATCAAAATAAACATAATAATCACATCAACCACCAACTTGTCCATCTACGAAAGAGTACAGAGTGGACAAGTGGCACAACATTATCTCAGACTGTTCAATAGTCTCACTCATCACATGGATCATTTCAGGGGTACCCACCCCGCTCATCTCATCTCATCTAGACTCAGAGTAAGGTATGAAATTTCTCGGGAGTTTCTCTTAACCAACAACACTCACCTATGAGCCAGTGAATGTACAACAATCACCCTGATGTTGCCACAATGGTCCCAAACTTGCCAGGTAAGGAACACTGGATCCCATATCAATATACCCGACATGGAATCAAACCGAACAGATCCTCTATTACTTTCAGGGACTGTTAAACCTCGAGGGAAACCATATGTATATGTGTGATGGTTTAAGCCTCTTCTACGTTTGGCGACGTAGTTAATGAGTTCGAGTGGGTCTCATTCCTTCTCATTTTGGTGCTCGATACTCCTTCCGACTTAGTGCTCATAAAATCAACCTCAACAAGTCTCATAGGGATCCACTCCCCGTCAACGACTGCCAGTCTCATAGGGACTCACTCCCCGTCCACGACTGATATTTCACCGGGACCTTGGCCCTTTCATCAATTATTTCATAGGGACTTTCACCCTATCATCAAACATCTTATAGAGATTTTAACCCTATCATCAACACCTCCTCAATGACTCAAAATTATATAACCGTCATGAGGAAACAAGCGAATAACACATCGGTAGAGTTCATTTATAGAGAGAGACTCATAAAACAATCAAGGTTTCATCAACTCATCATCACAGTCAACAATCCCAATGCAAGACTCTAGACTCAAATCTCATGTGCATCATGCATGCTTTTCAAATTAATCATGCAGGGTTATGCAAATTCCATGAAGGTATTCAATTTAAGAATACAATTAGTATGATGATCATCAACATAGAAAATATGTAATTTCAAATATAATTTTCAAGAAAATCCATCAAAGAAATCTTGCATGTAGACCCTTCTACCATCAATTCAACTATGACATCTATGGGGCACATGAGAGGACAATCTCATGTTTTAGTTTAGCCTTACATAAATGTGATGCAGCTAGTTCAACTGGGTGGTGTCGAGGATCTCTTCTCGAATGTCTCACCCCAAGCCTTTCTCTCTTCTTCTCAAGCCCTAGCCTTTTAGATTTTGGAATAGAACTTAGAATAGGGGTTTTTGGGTTCTTTTTGTGTAGAAACGACCTTACTACCCGAGTATTAATGTTTAGGAGGGGTTAGGGGTTAACCAGAATGCCCCTCGAAATAAATTAGAAATTCTCAGTTCGGAAAATACACGGTCCGCGATGCGGACCTATCGCGGACTGTGCATTTTTGAAAAGGTATTTTTAAACGAGTTTTCTCCACCCCGTCGAAAATCTGTAAAAACATACAAGTGTCCCTCCGCGGCAGGTGCGCGTCGCGCCTCTGTCGCGGACAGTCACTATTTGTGACTTGGATCGAAAATTTATCTTTCGATCGGGCCGTCCTAAAATTCGACCCAGACCATTTTTCACTCTATTTTTCATGCTGATCACGAATCCGGTCTCAGATTTGCCATACGAGTCCCGAAAGATGTGTTACGCGCATACCCTCACTCTAGGGGCATTTTGGTAATTTTACCGAGCGTCACACATGATTCGAGACTTTATATAAGGCAAGTGTGTTTCTAATCTTTTGTTGAATATGTTGAACCTTGTATGCTCTAATATATATAGAATTGAATATTTTGGGATAGAGATGGATTAATATAGGCTTTGATCAAAATATTTTGAATTGGGTAATTATTCCTATGGTGATATTTGACTTGTGAATTAATTATGGAAATGTATGTTAGGGGAAATAATGAATTATTTGATATTAATATTGAATTGGTACTTATTTTGAGATGTGACTGTTATTGAGGTTGTGATTGTATTAAGATATTAAAGATATTGCAACATTTATGGTATTGGGTAATACCCATATTCTTGTAACTTCTTCTATGTGTGATTCATGAAATATTTTAATATAAAAAAATGAGGCAATTAAATATAAACGTGAGTTTGTGTGGTGTTGTGACACTTGAATTGAAAATTTGGCTAAGTGATGAGAATTCTATTTTTAAGATATATTGTTGTGGTTGGTGATTATGAGTTGATTTGTTTGTGGACTTCATCTCATGTTCATTCATTCTGTCACACATAATTTGCATTGGTTACGGATATTGATATTAGTGAGATGGTAAAGAAAAAAGAAAAAGAAATTGGGGTCGAGGTCTTTACCGGTCGAGATGTGATGCTGAGGTCTTTGCCGATGATATTAGCGAAATTGGGGCCGAGGTCTTTACCGATCGAGATGTGATGCCGAGGTCTTTGGCGGCGATATTAGTGAGATTGTGATGTCGAGGTCTTTGCCGGCGATATTGTGATGCCGAGGTCTTTGCCGGCGATGTTGTGATGCCGAGGTCTTTGCCGGCGATATTGTGATACTGAGATCTTTGCTATTGATATTGTGATGCCGAGGTCATTGTCGACAATTATTGCATAAGCATTGCATCTCATCCTTGCATATTGATGTTGTGATGTCGAGGTCATTGCCGATAATTATTGCATAAGCATTGCATCTCATCCTTGCATACTATTATGTAGCATGGTGTTATTTATGTGATTGATTATGTTATCACTTGGGAGTTATGACTTGTGATTTGATAATTGTGATATACTGAAAAACTATCTTTATTGTGTATTATGTGTTGCTGGGCTGGGACTTTTCTGAGTGCAGGTTTGTAGTTCGGCGGTATGTGGTTGAGTGTGAAGGAGTTACTTGGTTCTTCATTGTTTTACTCTAGGTTAGTTCCATTTGCTGAATACCGTGTTGTTTTTGGTACTCACACCTTGCTACATTTTTGTAGGTTGCAAGCCCGGTCCCTTTAGTTAGAATTTTCTCATTTCAAGACCGAGCTTCCAAATTATCCTTAAGGTAGCTGCTTATCTCATCGGTGGACCTTCAAGGAATCCATTATTATGTTACGTCCTATTTGAGGACTAAACATTTGAGACATTTATTTTATTCGAGTATTATGTATTTAGAGGCTTCTACATGTGACACCAGTTCTGGGATGGTTGTAGTTTGGTCTTCCTATGATTATTGGTCATATTAGGCTATTTTATCTTCTGTTTATATTATTATGTTTGGATTAGTAGGTATTAGGCTGAATCGACTTGGTGGGTTAGGTGAGTGCCATCACGCCCGAATTTTGGGTCGTGACAATACATTACATAATGCTTTGACAAAAGTTATATGGCTTGACATATTTATTTGATGTATTAATGATATGTATATATATTTAAACGATCATGCTTAAATCTTTACATATAATAAGGTTTCTTTTTTATTTTCAGTGATTTATACTATTGAATTTCAAAAGCGGGGTCTACCTCATGCACACATATTGTTGTTTCTTCACAATAAATATCCAAATGTAAGAGACATCGATGAAATTATTTCAGCAGAGATACCCGATGAATTGAATGATCCTTATTACCATAAGGCAGTGGAAAAATTCATGATGCATGGACCATGTGATTATATTAAGAAAACATCTCCGTGCATGCACAATGGTAGATGTACAAAACATTTTCCCAAAAGCTTTGTATCAAATACCACAATCGATGAAGATGGATATCCAAAGTACAAAAGGAGAGATAATGGTAAAACTATTGAAAGAGAAGGTATACATTTGGATAACAGATATGTGGTTCCACATAATAGGTATTTATTGTTGAAATATGGTGCTCATATTAATGTGGAATGGTGCAATCAATCTAGATCAATAAAGTACTTATTTAAGTACGTTAGTAAGGGAAATGATCATGTAACTGCTGCTTTTTCAAAAAGTGTGCATGAGGAAAATTCATCAAATGTTTATGAAATCAATATTTATTGTGATTGTCGGTATATATCACCGTGTGAAGCAGCTTGGAGAATTTTTGGATTTCCTATTCACCATAGAGAACCTGCAGTAGAAAGGCTTTCATTTCATTTACCAAATGAACAAACAGTTATTTTCTCAGATGATGATTCTATTGATGATGTTGCCACCAGACCGAGCGTAAGAGAATCACAGTTTTTAAGTTGGTTAGAGGCAAATAAGATGTATGATGATGCCAGAGAATTGACTTATGCAAAATTTTCGCTTAGATTTGTGTGGAATAAAAAGTTGAAAGAGCGGAAAAAAAAAAAAATTCTGCATTTTCTATTGGGCGAATATTTTTTGTGTCACCTGGAAGTGGAGAACAATACTACAATACTACCTCAGAATGTTGTTGAATATAATTAGAGGTCCCAAGTGTTATGAAGATCTTCGAATAATAAACGATCATCTTTATCCAACGTTTAGAGATGCATGTTATGCATTGGGTTTATTAGATGATGATAAAAAATATGTAGATGCCATTAAAGAAGCAAGTAATTGGGGAATGCCATCTTATCTTAGACAGTTATTTGCTATGCTACTTTTATCAAATTCAATGTCTCGACCTAAATGTGTGTGGGAGGCAACATGGGTATTATTATCAGATGATATCCTACATGAAGAACAAAGAATTTTTGATAATCCAGGTAAACATATCGACCATTTCTTACATATTTTACTTTATTTATATTTAAAACTTTATATGCACTGTTGGTGGGCATAATTTTTAAAAATAGGACTCTAAAAGTTTAAAATGTTAAAGTACTTTTTTTTTAAAATATTTTATATAATTTACTACCTTATAGTGTTATAGAATGAGTTTTATCTTTATATTTTATGAAGTATATATTCTTATTGCGCTATAAAAAGGGTACTTTTATTTTACAAAATAAGTTCCACTTCTAAATGGTATGTTTAAATTACCAGTGCAACATGATAAGAAATATACTTATAAAAAATGTAATCAATTATTATTACAACTTGATAGTAAAAAATTACTTTTAATTTTTTTGAAAGTACCTTGCAACATGATAAAATATTATTTTTTTATAAAGTAGAATGAAAGGATATTTGCAAGATGATAGAAAAACATTTCTGTATTAATTATTGAATTAAGAACCCTTACAATATGATAAGAATACACTTCTACAAAATATATAAAATTTATCTTTTAACATGATAAGAAAAACTCTTTACAACATTATACTGAATGTAACTTGCAATTTGATAAGAAACACATTTTTATAAAATTTATCATGATAGTAAATGTATTTTATAAATACGTTGAAAGTATCCTAACAACATGTTAAGATAAATTTTTTTAATGATATATTGAAAGTACCTTTACAACATACTAAAAAATACACTTTTAAAAACATTGATGAAAATAGCCCCATGATACAATAAGAAAAACACATTTAAAGTAATTATATTGAAAGTACTCTTCCAACATGATAATAAAGATTCTTATGAAAAATATAATGATAGTAATCTTGCAACATGATAAGACAAGCACTTTTACAAATACATTTGAAAGTGCTATCAGAACATAAAAATCATGTTCACAAATTCATAAAATGTATTTAAAATACATTTGTAACATTAAAAGCAAAATATATATACAGATCGTATTGAAAACATATTTTAAAATATGTATATATAGCACCCTTGCAATATAATAAAAATAACATTTAAAATAATGAATTAAATTAATCTGAAACATGATAAGAAAAATAATTTAAGAGTGTAATGTAAAAATACACTTTGTATGATAACCCATTGTTATGTATATATCTTATCATATTTTATAAGTAGTGCATTCTTTGTTAAAATAAATTTTATAAGCAAATTCTATAAATGATCTTTCTATATATTTTTATCATAAAGAATTTCTTATCAAGATTTATAATTAATTATCATGGAAAATAAATGGTAATGAAAAGATAATAATTTGATATACTTTATCAAGTTATGTGAACTTATACGTAGTTATATCCTTAAAAGTTCAACTTATTAGTAACTATTATGTATTTTTTTTTACAGCTGCAATACTAACAAACGATGATTTAAAGAATCGTTGTTTGCAAAAGTTGGAAATTATTTTAAACGGTTGTGGAAGAACATTTCAAGATTTTCCAACAATGCCACCTCCAACCTATAATGAAGAACAAGGTATCAATCACAATCGACTCATCCTTGATGAATTGCGTTATAATAGACACTCTATGCGTGAAGAACATGATGAATTATTGCTCAAATTAACTATTGAGCAAAGGTCAATTTTTGATAAAATTATAACAACAGTGTATCAAGAGAAAGGAGAATTCTTCTTCATATATGGTCATGGAGGAACTGGAAAGACTTTTATTTGAAGGGCTTTATCATCAGCTATAAGATCCAAGGGAGACATTGTCTTAACAGTAGCATCTAGCGGAATTGCATCTCTTTTGTTACCTGGAGGTCGTACAGCTCATTCAAGATTTGCAATACCATTAAATGCAACCGAAGATTCAAGTAATATAAAACAAGGCAGTGCACTTTCAAATTTGATTGTGAAGACAAAGTTAATTATTTGGGATGAGGCACCTATGATGCATAGATATTGTTTTGGAGCTCTTGACAAAACTCTAAGAGATATTCTTAGATTTCAAGATACATCCAACATGCTACGGCCATTTGGGGGTAAAATTGTTGTGCTTGGTGGTGATTTCAGACAAATTCTTCCTGTCATTCCAAAAGAAAATAGGCAAGATATTGTTAATGCTACCCTTAATTCATCCTATTTATGGGCTTACTGTCAAGTCTTAGAGCTAACAAAAAATATGAGGTTAGAAGCAAATTCGGTGAATTCACATTTGGATGATTTGAAAGAATTTGCTGATTGGATTTTAGCATTTGGTGATGGTAAAATTGATAATTCAATTGATGGTATTGGGAAAGTTCACATCCCTGAAGATTTTCTTATCAAGAATTGTGATAACCCAGTTTCTGCAATTGTGGAAAGCACATATTCAGATTTGTTCAGTCATTTTAATGATATAACCTATCTACAAAAAAGAGGAATTCTTGCTCCCACTCTTGACATGGTTGAATCAATCAATGAACACATGATTTCACCCTATCAAAGCAAAAAAACAACATACTTCAGTTCTGATACTATCTGCAAGTCTGATGATGCATTTACAGGGTTGGAACAAGTACATACTCCTGAATACCTAAACACTATTAAATGTTCTGGTATACCAAATCATATAATCACTTTGAAAGTTGGTGTACCAGCTATGTTATTGAGAAATATAGATCAATCTTTAGGATTATGTAATGGGACCAGATTAATCATCACAAGACTTGAAAATCATGTTATTGAAGCCAAAGTTTTATCAAGAATATGGCTGGACAAAAGGTGTTCATACCAAGAATGTCATTGACTCCATCTGACGTAAGAATACCTTTTAAGTTTCAACGAAGACAATTTTCTTTAGTTGCATCATTTGCCATGACTATAAATAAAAGTCAAGGACAATCATTATCCCATGTCGGTTTGTATTTGAAGAAACCCGTATTCACACATGGTCAACTCTATGTTGTATTATCGCGGGTTACAAGAAGAAATTGTTTGAAGATTTTGGCTTATGATGATGAGGGTAACGTGACAAATGAAGCAACAAATTTCGTGTACAAAGAAGTTTTTCGAAACATACTTGGAGAATGAAAGTAAAGCTGATCTAAAGTTTCAAATTTTATATGTTTATATTTCATTTGTCCTCTGACCCAACATTGCAGAAATAACTTCAAAATGTTATCACAAGCCTCATTTTGTAAGTATCAGTATATTCAAATAGTCTAATATTTTTTTATATTATTATATATTTACATATATATAATCATATTTAATGAATTGTTGTAAACATTAAACAGGATACTGGAGTATATCAAGTATTGAATGATACATTTTATAAAGAATCATCATATTTGATATGCTAACATTTTACTTTCTTCGCATTTGTAAGAGTTTAATATCTTATCATGTTTGATAAAGAGTACTTTCTTTATATTTTGTAAAAAGTTTGTTTTTGTATCATAATGTATTAAGTATGTCTAACATTTTGTAAAGTTTATTATCTTATTATTATGTAGAAAGTGTACTCTTTTTAATATTGTCAAAATAAATTAATTTATCATATCTTCGAAAAGGTTCATAATGAAAAAACTTTCTTACAAAAATGATAAGAAAAATACTTTTAAAAATATACTGAAAGTTCACTTGCACCATGATAAAATATAAAATAATCTAGCTACATAATACTTTTACAAATGATTACAAAAATATCTCTATGCAACAAAATGAAAGTACCTTTATATTGTTGATAACAAATTTATTTTTTAATAAAATATATTAAAAGCACCACTATAAAATGAAAAGAAAAATACATTTAAAAATTATACTGCAAGTTCACCTGCAACATGCTAATAAAACATTGTTACAAAATGTAACTTTATAAGAATAATACTTTTATAAATATGTGAAACAATTCTTGCCACATGATAAAAAATTGTCACGACCCATAATTCGGGCGTGATGGCGCTCACCTAACCACCAAGGCGAGTCAGCCCAATACCTACTAAACCAAACATAACAATAATAGGGGAAGAGAAAATAGTCTAATATGACAAATAATCATAGGAAGACCAAACAACAACCATCCCACAACTGATGTCACATGTACAAGCCTCTATATACATAGTACTCGAATAAAATAAATGTCTCAAATGTCTGGTCCTCAAATAGAACGTAACATAATAATGGATTCCTTGAAGTTCCACCGATGAGATAAGTAGCTACCTTAAGGATAATTCAAAAGCTCGGTCCTGCAATGAGAAAATTCTAACTAAAGGGACCGGGCTCACAACCTACAAGAATGTAGCAAGGGGGTAATTAAGTACCAAAAACATCATGGTACTCAGCAAATGGAACTAACCTAGAGTAAAACAATGAAGAACCAAGTAACTCCTTCACACCCAACCACATACCACCGAACTACAAACCTGCACTCAGAAAAGTCCCAGCCCAGCAATACATAATACACAATAAAGATAGTCTTTCAGTATATCACAATTATCAAATCATAAGCCATACTCACGAGTGATAATCTAATCATTCACATGAATAACACCATGCCACATAATAATATGCAAGGATGAGATGCAATGCTTATGCAATAACTATCGGCAATGACCTCGACAACACAATATCAATATGCAAGGATGAGATGCAATGCTTATGCAATCATTGTTGACAATGACCTCGGCATCACAATATCAATAGTAAAGATCTCAATATTAATATATCGTCAGCAGAGACCTCGACATCACAATATCTTCGGCAAAGACCTCGGCATCACAATATCATCGGGAAAGACCTCGGCATCACAATATCACTATCACAGGTTTCAGCATTATAATATCGCCGGCAAAGACCTTGGCATTACAATCTCACTAATATCGCTGGCAAAGACCTCGGCATCACATCTCGACCGGTAAAGACCTCGACCCAATTTTTTTTTCTTTTTCTTTACCATCTCACTCATATAAATATCCAGAACCAATGCAAATTTTGTGTGACATAAAATGAATGAACATGACATGAAGTCCACAAACAAATCAATTCATAATCACCAACCACAACAATACATCTCAAAAATAGAATTCTCATCACTAAGCCACATTTTCAATTCAAGAGTCACAACACCACACCAACTCACATTATATTTAATTGCCTCATTTTTTTTAAAATATTAAAATATTTCATGAATCACACATAGAACAAATTACAAGAATAGGGGTATTACCCAATACCATAAATGTTGCAATATCTTTAATATCTCAATACCATCACAACCTCAATAACAATCATATCTCAAAATAAGTACCCATTCGATATCAACATCAAATAATTCATTATTTCCCCTAAAATACACTTCCACAATTAATTCACAAGTCAAATATCACCATAGGAATAATCACTCAATTCAAAATATTTTGATCAAAGCCTACATTAATCCATCTCTATCCCAAAATACTCAATTCTATATACATTAGAGCATACAAGGTTCAACATATTTAATAAAAGATTAGAAACTTGCCTTATATAAAGTCTCGAATCATGTCAATTCCGAAGCTTTTCCCTCTCTACGATATTCCAAATCACCAAAATCTATTCAAGTATAACATCACAAACACATAACGAATCTAACGACACTAAAATCAATTAATTCTCCAAAAATTTTATCATCGGAAAAAGTCATCGAAAATCTAAAAATTTATACAAGAAAATGTTCTCCAAGTAATCAGGAATTCAATAGCGAAAACCATTTAAGAAATGGAGCTAAAACGAGGTAGACATCTCATATTTAAAGTTTCCAAGAAAACATCCAAACTAGCCAAAAAACAACAAAATTTACCTCGAGCGGTGCGCCAAAATTAGTTTCTGAAACTCCCATTGTGTTCCTCTCGGAAAAAACACAATTTAGCCTTTTGAATCGCCCAAATCGGACCAAAATCGAGGGAGAAATCACTAATGAAAAGTTTGTGAAAAACCTAGAAAATTTGGAAAGAAATCTGTAGATTTTTTTTATATACTGCGTCTACCATGTGGCAGCGCCTAATTGGGCCACGTCATTCCCGCTTCAGCATTTTCAGCAAACTCTCAAACTTAAATTTAATGCTCCGGCCTCATCCATAGTTGAAAAAATACATTCCATATATGAATTCTGATCGGAAATGATATTTCGGACGCAACGGTGTAGTCAAAATTCACGTCAGAGGTCGTTTTATTCCCATGTGGGTCCCATTTCCCAGTATCGAAAATAATTGAAATGGCCAAAACACACCCGGAAGCTTCGAAAACTGAACGAAGGATCCTTCTAGACCAAAATCGATATTCCGGATCCAACGAAATCATCAGAATTTTAGTTCGAGGTCTCCTTGGCCAAAATCCGAGAAAACTCATTTAAACTAGTTTCGGGCTTAAAAAGTCAAAACCATGTTCAGGTCATTAAGTTATTCACCATTAAAAACCATGTTCGTCCTCGAACATAAGGCAAAGGGAGGAGCCTCACTAGAAGTAACCAAGAGTCTGACATACCCTTCTCACGTCATTAATTTCTTCCAAGTGACCTTATTCTCAAGAGCCATAACATCAAAACGTAACAACAAGAATAATACTTATGAGCCAACTTGAAATTCTTCCCTTTAAGAGTAGCTAACCAGTCGGAGACTAGCCAATGAACCAAACTTTAACAATAATAGCCAATTGCAATATACCAACCATCGCAAACCTCGTCCAAGTCCCATTCCCTTAGCATAATACTCCCTGAACTTAAGTTGCGCAATTCCAATACTTCAACAATACATATTCGTAAGAGAGAACCTAATCAAATTTGACAACTAGTGAATGACACTGCCAAGGTTATAAAGCCTCAAATAATACTGCTCGGATGTTAGAGCAATAGCTGAATCAAGTATGGTTCCTTTTCCACGAGCTACAACTATTTAATTAGAAATCAACCTCAACTACATATAACCCTTTGAAGCGAAAAATGCCTCAACATCCACTCCAACAATCATTCCCTCATGCCAAACTTAAGAAATTCTTGATCACCCTAGGAGTTTTGTATACCATGAGCATATAACCTCCATTTACCACTAGGTATCAACATAATCCATCATGATAGTTTACACCAACCTCCATCAATGAAGTAGTATCCATCTGATCCAAAGTCATCAGTGACACATATCAAATCGTCAGTCCTTTCTATATTATTTCCATGAGTCACCTATTATGATTGAGCAATCCAACCTAACATGAACTATATAATTTCTCACAGATCACTGTTTGTCATTCCAACCCAAACCAAACTTTCTAAAAGAATTTCACAGTCTCTCATAATCCGTTGATGAGTCAACCCCTCTCACATTATCACACGAACTCAAAGCGAGAATCCATACAATTTACAACTCTGAACCATGGACCCATTTATGATGTCTACTTTCCTTTACTTTTCTTGACTTGTATCTGTCATAAATGTTGCGAGGATGTTTGAATGCTAAACCCATACTCATGGCCTAATCCTAGGTGCTCAAACTCTTTGATGCCCAAGGCTTATGTACTCGCTCCTAACCTATTTATTGGTTAAACTTTCTTAGAAAAACTTCCACAACAGATTGTCTTTTACTTTACACTAAACTGCTTAAATGAAACTTTATTTAGTCCCTTCACTGTCAAAAGTAACAGAATCTATAATCGAAGACAAGCTCAAAACCCTACAAAAATGCTCAGTTTCCAACATAACCGATTATCTCATTAGACTAATCTATACATTGACAAAATCAATTATCGTGAATGCCACGTACCATGAAACCCTGGATCCCAATTCAGACTATGCAATTGATTTCCTTCTCAATCATGGTTAATATACATCTTGAAGATCTTTAGAGATTGCATACCATACTTTTTTATCAATTACTTTCTCATATACCTTGTCGTACTCGTTATTCGCAACCCAAGTCATACTAGTCACTGAATTGAATACCATAAAGAAATCCATTCTCACACTCGACCCAACCCATGCAGACTTCTCTCTCATACCTTACCAAACAATCTCTTAACCTTGCTGATACCAGTGTAACTATCTTACCATAGTCGAATCAGGCAACTAAGGTCATGACATATAATAAAACTATTGTTATGATTGATATGGTAGCCCAATCCCAAGTCATACCAGCAAAATATACTGACTCAACCAAATATCCATATGGACTTTCTCACTATCATTTCCATTTCCATTTATACAAGTAAACTTGTCAAAACCTTATTAGTCTATATGCTTGTTATCTCGATATCAAAGCACTCCTCGCAGCTTATAATGGGGTCATCAATCCCCATATAGATCTATGGAATAAGATCATATTTAAACATATTAATACTCATTCTATGATTCACCACTACAATTTTTCTTATAACTGAATCCAAATCCAAGCATCCATAGTAATAACCAAATGGTTCTCCCCGAATATAATGGTAACGTCAAACTCCACTACCTGAGAAAGTGCAACAATTCATAACTCAGTAACTAGTGTCTGTACTCAATGATTAATGCCTCTGTCCTTGTATATTATTCGTACCCCATCAAAAGTCCCAACATATTCACCATATTCTTGGAGAAGTTTGTGCTCGAATGGTCCACACTTTTGTCTCCTTGAATTCATCTCTCACCAAACAAAATACCTTCTTCCACAGACAAGATGGGTATCAGAACAGCACAACCCATAGCCCTATCAAAACAGACATAGACACCACCATTGCAGTTGTATCATAATCATTCGTGCAACATATCCACTCCAAGAAGACTTAGTAGAGGTCCTGATTTTAATAAACACAATGTCATCGTCTGTCCAAACCAGTCAACCCTCATTTGAAAACTTAACAACTGGAATCCCATAATTATTACATTGATAATATAGTCATTACATTAATGACGCTATGCCACATTTACGAATCACCCAAAAATCTAATAGACTAGGAAAGCACCACCCTCGACGCTGAAGTCTACACTCTTACCAATCCATTGGCCAATTTCTAAATATATCTTGCTAATGGTCACTCCTTAACCTGAATAGCTACAAGACTCCCCAAGCTTGAGGCCATCTGACTCAAAGCATTATCCACCCCATTGGCCTTCCCAGTTGATGTAAGATACAACAACAACAACATACCCAGAAATGCCACCGAACTCAGCCGAAACTCACCTTTGGAAAACTTGTCATATAACCTCTCGTCTCTAATCCATTGAAGTACAATCCTCGAATGCCGCTCATGATCCTCTTTGGCATTGAAGCAGACCAATATATCATTAATGAAAACAAAAAAACAAGGAACCCAAATATAGTTGAAATACATCATTCATCAACTCTCTAAATGTGGCAAGGGCATTGGTTATCCTAAAGGAAATCATAAGGAACTCATAGTACCCACACCTCGTCCTAAATATTGGCTTAGGAATGTTAGAATCCCTGATCCTTAGTTGATGATATTCGGATCTCAAATCAATCTTAGAAAACATGGTTTCACCCCAAAGCTGGTAAAAATGATCATCAATTATGGGGAGGGAACACTTCTTCTTAACGGTCACTTTTCAACTATCTGTAATCAATACACATTCTCATAGAACCATCATTTTTCTTTACAAAGAAAATAGGGCACCCCATGGAGACACACTAGGGCATATGAACTCTTAACTGAAGAGATCTTAAAGTTGCTCCTTTAATTCAACTTCTCTGTTCGATACTAACCTTTGACATACCTCATCGGACCTTGATGAGTCATGAAAATACGACTTTTACGATGCTTAAGACATAGAATTATTGTGCGTTCTTAAGCGCTTTTGTTAGTTTAATAGGTGTGTTTTGATACTGTGCAGGAAAATAATGAAGGCATGGACTGCTGAGGGAATTTCAAGGAATGAGTTGAAAATAAGGCCAAGTGAAGGAACACGGAAGGTCAACACGGGCCGTGTCACGCTAAACGGTCCGTGTGACCGACCGTGGCACCACACTTGGTGAAAAGAGAAAAATGAAAGGCATACGTCACTCGCACGAACAGGTACATGGACCGTCTACATTCAGATGGGCCATGTCACGCGCCATATGATTGACGTAAACTCGAATGGGCCTCATCGAAAATCAAAGAATTTGTGCAAGTGGAGTCACACGGAAAGGAAAACGGACCGTCTACCTTCAGATGGGCCATGTCGTGTGCAGTGTAAGTGACGTGAACTCAAAGGGGCCTTGTCGAAAATATCAGAATTTGTGCAAGTGGAGCCACACAGAGGGAAAAACAGCCCATCACACACAACACGGGCCGTGTCACGGATCGTGCAGACGCAGCAAACAAAGGTAGATGGACCATTTGACGGGCCGTTTGGCCTCAGATGGTTCGTGTAATGGACCGTGTTCGTGCCGAACGCTATTTTTCCTAAATTGTATCGGATTAGTTTTACCTGGTATAAATAGTATGTTATTTTATTTCATTAGGATCTTTTGGTTGATGGTAGAAACAACAGAGTAAGAGCAAAAACAATAGTTTGACTTTGTAATACGTTTGATTCGTGATTATGATCATCGTTTGAAGATTGTAACACAGATTCTTGTTCCTTCAATTGTAAGTTTATCATTATGCTTTCATCCTATTGTTGTGGGTAATTTATCACTAATATGCTAGGCTAAACTCACACCTAGGGTTATGGGAACCATGACGATTCAATAAGGTAACGCAAACTGGGGTAAATTCATGAGAATGATTATTGCATGCATTGTTAAATTCTTCGTTCTAACTTCTCCTTAATGAGTCAATGCATTAGGGTAAGCATGTATTCGTTACATGCCCGATAGGGATGTAGTGATTGGGAAAAGAGTTTAACAACGGAAATTCGGGGTTATGAACCTAGTCTAAGTGCTTGAGACTGAAAGGTGAGGGTACTCTGAGATCAAAAACAAAGTTTAGAATTGCATACACTCTGAGATCGAAAGGAGATGAGTGAAACATAACTAGGAAGGACCGAAAGGTGAACTAGGGATTAACTACGTTGTTGGATCTTGCATGCACCATTAAGAAAGAGTTTACCTAGCCAGTTTAGTTGTCATATTAGATGTCATAGGGAACACAACCCTAGCTTCTCTCTATATGTTTGAAAAGCAAAACAACGTATTTATTATTTTCATTACACAAGTATTTAAATTAAACAACACAACCTTTTATTTACTTTATGCATGTTTATCTCGGGAATAACATTTACATCTGAAAGCTGGTACTAATAGATCAAGTCTTACGTGTTCCCTGTGGGATCGACCTCAACTCTGGTTGAGTTCTATATTTGACTAACGACCACTTTACTCTTCTATTCAGAGTGTAATTTGGGTGTATCAAATTTTGGCGCCATTGTCGGGGAACGCGACAAAGAACTAATCTATTTGTTGCTACTTTCAGTTTGTAAGTCTAGTCCCTAATTTTACTTTATTTTTTGTTTTTGTCTTCGTAGGGAATCAACATTGCATGCCACGCACCCGAAGTAAGGGTGAAACACTTATTCCTTACGATCCCGAGCTTACTAAATCGATTCGTAGAATAAACCACCAGGACCACGAGGCAGCAAGGCAGAGGGAGTTGGCAGTGAACCCTGCTGACAGAGGACAGGATAGGTTGGGTATGGATGATCTCGCTGGTAATGTGGTACCACCAGCAGCACCACTTCGCTAGGTACTACTCGTACCACCACAGCAACACCAACCCCCGTTAAAACCTCAAGGACCTCAGTACCCACCAGAAGTACATGATGATGATGACGGTGCTGGGACCATTGGGGCAATAGTGCTGCCACCTCTGCCTGCTGGGGTCAAATTCACTATCACTAGCACCATGCTGCAGATGTTGCAGTTGAAGGGGTTGTTCACTGTAGCTGCCACAGAGGATGCGAATCAACACTTGATGAATTTCTTGGCGACTTGTCAGTCGTCTGAAATTCCAGGAGTTAGTCAACAAGTATTGAGGTTGAGACTATTTCCACTGTCTCTGTCTGGGGAGGCAATAAGGTGGCTGAATGAGCTCCCCCACGACTCCGTCCGTACATGGGTAGAACTAAAGGAAGCCTTTCTAGAAAGATTCTTCCCTGCTTCATGGAAACAGAAGCTCAAAAATGAGATCGGGTCTCATAAACAAATGCCGAATGAAGCACTGTATCAGTCTTGGGAGAGATTCAGACAAAAGCTCAAATAGTGCCCAAACCATCATCTCACTGACAAACACTTGAAGGCAGTCTTCTACAGGTCCTGTAATTTTGTTACCAAGCCAATCATAGATGTAGCTTGTGGAGGGTCATATATGTCTAGGACTTTCCCAGACATAGTGGTCATCTTAGATCAGGTGGCAAAGAACAACAGGGCATGCTACACCAGAGAAGCAGACTGCTCTAGAATGGTTTTTGAGATGAGTGAGGAGCAATGCAAGAAGGAGGAAGAACAGACCAGGATATGGCCCATATGCGGACACAAATAGATTTGCTATCAAAGAGGTTCCTTGGTGGGGGCATTGAGAAGGTAAAAGCAATGGAAACACTCCCCAGGTATGATGATCAAGGTAGCGACTATGATGAGGAAGCTCAGTTTTTGGGTAGTCAGGGGGTTACCGGGGTTTAAATCTAGTAACCAAGGTCGAAAGTACAGTCGGGACAATTACCAATGGAATTGGCAGAATAGGGATGGATATACAAGCCGAGACCGCCAAAATGAAGGTGGTGGCAACTCTAGGCTAGAGTACATGATGACAAAAGTCCCTAGCAAAGTGGAGGCCACAGAGGCAGGGGTGAGCGATGTAAAGGGCAAAATGTCCAATGTTAGGCAGCTGGTAGACTCGCACTCCACCTCGATCAAATAGTTAGAGCAGCAGCTGGGGCAGCTTTCAATGTCATTGAATCAGAGGAAAGCTGGGTCACTTTCGAGTGATACGATGCAAAACTCAAAAAACGATGGCCACTGCATTGCGATCACCACGAGAAGTGGTAAGGTACTTTCTAACCCTGTTGTTGCTAATGATGCAGGTTAGGAGAAAGCAGGTGACAAGGTACATAACCCCATGCAGGGTCGTGTTGAGGATGGGGTGATGAACCTGAGGCAGTGCAAGTAGAGCTAGAGTTGACCAAACAGGCAATAGAGATGCCTCCAAACACCCGAGTCTACCAGCTATCCCAAAAATGAAACCACCATTCCCCCTAAGGTTGAAAAAGAAGGCGGAGGATGGCAAGTTCCAAAATTTTCTATCTATATTGAAGGAGCTGTCTGTGAACATACCCTTGGTGGAGGCACTTAAACAGATGCCTGGCTACACTAAGTTCATGAAGGACTTAGTTACTAAGAAGAGGACAACCACGATTGAGCCAGCTGATAATTCGCACCACTGTAGCACCATCGCTACAAGATCCTTGGTCGAAAAGAAGGGAGATCCAGGAGCCTTTACCATCCCGTGCACTATTGGTGCATATGAATTTGCACGGGCCCTTTGTGACCTGGGTGCCAGCATTAACCTGATGCTGTTGGCAGTATATCAACAGTTGGGCTTGGGAGCCCCCACACCCACAACCATGCGACTACTAATGGTAGATAGATCAATGAAGAGGCCCGTGGGGAACCTGTGCGATGTTTTAGTTCGGGTTGGCAGGTTCATCTCCCCTGCCGATTCCGTGATCCTCGACTGTAAAGTGGACCTCGAGGTACCAATCATCCACAGAAGGCCATTTTTGGCAACTGGCAGGGCACTAGTGGATGTAGAGCATGGAGAACTTATCTTCCAATTAAACACCGAAGAGGTGAAATTCAATGTGTGCGCTGCCAATAAGAGGCCTAAAGAGTTGGCTATTATATCTGTCATGGATATTGATGACGATGGGTCTTCTAAAGTCTCGATGGAGGAAAAGATGACTGTAGACACACTGGCGGTAGTGCTTATGAACTTCCCAGGAGATGGTGTTGATGGGTACAAAGACACCATCTATCCATTACAAGGCATGGGTACCAGACCATTTGTCCTTCGGAAGTTGGACTTGGATTTGAAAAATAGGCCAACACCACGGGCAAAGCCCTCTATCGAGGAGCCGCCTGCTCTAGAGCTCAAGGAGTTGCCTCAACACCTCAGGTATGTATTTTTGGGTACAAATAACACTCTTCTTGTGATTGTGGCTGCAGATCTTTAAGCAAATCAAGTGAAGGCGCTATTGGGGGTCCTCCAAAAGTTCAAGTGAGCTATTGATTGGACCATTGCAGACATAATTGGCATCCTTCCAGGCATCTGCACTCACAAAATCAAATTGGAGGATGACTGCGTGCCCAACATCGAGCATCAGAGAAGGCTGAATCCACCCATGCAAGAGGTGGTGAAAAAGGAAATCATCAAGTGGCTGGATGCTGGGGTGGTATACCCCATCTCAGACAGCAAATGGGTAAACCCACTGCAGTGTGTCCCAAAAAAGGGGGGCATGACAATGGTGGCCAATGACAAAAATGAACTCATTCCGCTGAGACCTGTCACCGATGGTGAGTGTGCATGGACTACAGGAAGTTGAACAGATGGACTCTAAAGGATCACTTCCTCATGCTGTTCATGGATCAGATGTTAGATAGGCTAGCTGGGCGTGGTTGGTATTGCTTCCCCGATTGGTATTCGGGCTACAATCAAATATCTATCGCCCCAGAGGATCAGGAGAAGACTACCTTCACTTGCCCCTATGGCGCGTTTGCCTTCAGAAGGATGCCATTTGGACTCTGCAATGCCCCAGCCACTTTCCAGCGTTGCATGATGTCCATCTTTTCAGACATGGTCGAAGATACCCTCGAAGTATTTATGGATGATTTTTCGGTAGTGGGTGATTCTTTTGATAATTGTCTGCAGAATCTAAGCAAGGCACTGCAGCGCTGTGAAGAGGCCTAATTGGTCTTAAATTGGGAGAAATGCCATTTCATGGTCAAGGAGGGCATAGTCCTTGGCCATAAGGTGTCAGATAAGGGGATTGAGGTGGATAAGGCAAAGATTAAAGTCATTGAGAGGTTGCCACCTCCTATCTCAGTAAAAAGATCCGGAGTTTTCTTGGACATGCTGGGTTCTATCGCAGGTTTATCAAGGACTTCTCCAAGATTGCACACCCATTGTGCAAACGGTTGGAGAAGGATGTAAAGTTCCAGTTTGATGATGCGTGTCGGTTGGCCTTCGAGACCTTGAAGCAAAAGTTGATCTCTGCGCCCGTAGTGGTTGCACCAGACTGGGGTGCCCCATTTGAGGTAATGTGTGATGCAAGTGGAGTTGCTGTGGGTGTTGTGCTGGGAGAGAAGTGGAACAAGATCTTCCATCCCATTTACTACGCCAACAAGACACTAAACGAGGCTCAAAGGAATTATACTGTGACTGAGAGGAGTTGCTGGCTGTGGTGTATGCATTTGATAAGTTTCGAGCATATCTACTGGGCACTAAGGTGATTGTACACACTGACCATGCAGCGCTCCGGTACCTCATAGCCAAGAAAGATGCTAAGCCTAGATTAATTAGATGGGTGCTTTTGCTACAAGAGTTCGATTTTCAAGGTCCAGGACCGTAAAGGCACGGAGAACCAAGTGGCAGACCACCTGTCAAGGATGGAAGACGCGGCCCAAGCCAATGAGTGGTTGAGCATCGATGATTCATTTCCCGATGAGCAGGTATTAGCGGCTTCTGTGGACTTAATCCCTTGGTATGCTGAGTTTGCTAACTTTTTGGTGAGCGATATTATGTCAGAAGGCCTTAACCATCACCAGAGAAAAAAGGTTTTTCATGATGTGCGCAGGTGCTTTTGGGATGACCCATACTTGTTCAAAACATGCGCAAATGGGGTCATCCGAAGATTCGTCCCAGAGGTAGAAATGTTGAGCATCTTGGAAACTTGCCAATCTCCTCAGCTGGGGGGCATCATGGTGGTGCTAGGACAGCCAAAAAGATCCTGCAGTGTGGATACTACTGGCCCACTATCGACAAAGATACCCATGAATTGGTGCAAAGATGTGACCAGTGTCAGCGCCAAGGCAACAACTCGAGGCGACATGAGCTGCCAATGACCCCCATTCTTGAAATTGAATTATTTGATGTATGGGGCATTGATTTCATGGGACCGTTCGTGAGCTCTTTTGGGATGAAGTATATCCTGGTAGTAGTGGACTACGTCTTCAAATGGGTGGAGGCTACAACTTTGCCAAATAATGAGAGCAAAAGCGTGGTACAATTCCTTAGGCAAAACATTTTTGCCAGGTTTTGGACACCCAGAACTATCATTAGTGATGGGGGTTTCCCACTTCTGCAAACAAATCCCTTCGAGCTGTACTGGCTAAGTACGGGGTACGCCAACATAAGGTTGCCATGCCCTATCATCAGCAGACAAGTGGGCAGGTTGAAGTGTCCAACAGGGAAATCAAGGAGATCCATACCAAGTCTGTAAACGCCACAAGAACAGGCTGGGCGCGGAAGCCAGATGATACATTATGGGCCTATAAGACAGCTTACAAGACGCCCATTGGTATGTCCCCATATCAGTTGGTGTTTTGTAAGGCCTGTCATCTGCCGATTGAATTGGAGCACAAGGCGCTCTGGGCTCTTAAGGCTCTGAATATGAATTGGAAGGAGGCAGCGAACATGAGGATGGACCAGCTAAATGAACTGGACGAATTTTGTCTCCAGGCCTACGAGAGTGCTGCCCTGTACAAGGACAAAATGAAGTCCTATCATGACAAGCTTATTCCACCAAGGAGCTTTGAGGTTGGTGACAGAGTACTGCTCTACAACTCCAAGTTGAGGCTATTTCCAGGAAAGTTAAAATCAAGGTGGTCTAGCCCATACAAGATCGCACAAGTGTTTAATAATGGAGCAGTTGAGCTAGAGACGGATGGCGGGCACCACTTCAAGGTCAAGGGCAGCGCGTGAAAAAGTACTTGGGAGCTGCAGATGATAACCTCTGTGATTGAGGTTCTCCATCCTGACAAAGTCTGAGTAGTCAAACCAACCATGTCGAGCCGTGACGTTAAACCAAGCACTTAATGGGAGGCAACCCATCAAAAAAAAATCTATTTATGCTTGCCTTACCCTTTACATTGGCTTGTATTTTGTCTCAGGGAAGGATGAACATGGTAAAGGGAAGCATGATCAGGCGCGCAGGCAAAAGGACTGACCAAAATTCGCAAAAGGGATGTCACACGGGCGTGTAAACGGCCCGTGCACACTCAGACGAACCATGTATACGGACCGTGTGATCTTCTGTGGCGGCTGGGTCCACTTACCTAGGGGACACGCCGAACGGACCATTACACGGCCTATCTGAGTGTGCATGGGCCGTTTACACGCCCGTGTGACGTCCCTTCTGTGAATTTTGGTCAGTCCCTTCGCCTGCGCGCCTGATCATGCTTCCCTTCACCATGTTCATCCTTCCCTAAGACAAAATACAAGCCAATGTAAAGCGTAAGGCAAGCATAAATAGATTTTTTAGATGGGTTGCCTCCCATTAAGCGCTTGGTTTAACATCATGGCTCGATGTGGTTGTTTTGACTACTCAGACTTTGTTAGGATAGAGAACCTCAATCACAGAGGTTATCGTCTGCAGCTCCCAAGTACTTTTTCACGCACTGCCCATTGACCTTGAAGCGGTGCCCGTCATCTGTCTCTAGCTCAACTGCTCCATTATTAAACACTTGTGCGATCTTTTATGGGCCAGACTACCTTGATTTTTAACTTTCCTGGAAACAGCCTCAACCTGGAGTTGTAGAGCAGTACTCTGTCACCAACCTCAAAGCTCCTTGGTGCAATAAGCTTGTCATGATAGGACTTCATTTTGTCCTTGTACAGGGCAGCACTCTCGTAGGCCTTGAGACAAAATTCATCCAGTTCATTTAGCTGGTCCATCCTCATGTTGGCTGCCTCCTTCCAATTCATATTCAGAGCCTTGAGAGCCCAGAGCGCCTTGTGCTCCAATTCAATCGGCAGATGACAGGCCTTACCAAACACCAACTGATATGGGGACATACCAATGGGCGTCTTGTAAGCTGTCCTGTAGGCCCATAATGCATCATCTAGCTTCCGCGCCTAGTCTGTTCTTGTGGCGTTCACAGACTTGGTTGGGATCTCCTTGATTTCCCTGTTGGACACTTCAACCTGCCCACTTGTCTGCGGATGATAGGCCATGACAACCTTATGTTGGTGCACCCCGTACTTAGCTAGTACAGCTTGAAAGGATTTGTTGTAGAAGTGGGAACCCCCATCACTAATGATAGTTCTGGGTGTCCCAAACCTGGCAAAAATGTTTTGCCTCAGGAACTGTACCACGCTTTTTTTCTCATTATTTGGCAAAGCTGTAGCCTCCACCTATTTGGAGACGTAGTCCACTGCCACCAAGATATACTTCATCCCAAAAGAGCTCACGAACGGTCCCATGAAATCAATGCCCCACACATCAAATAATTCAATTTCAAGAATCGGGGTCATTGGCAGCTCCTGTCGCTTCGAGACGTTGCCTTGGCGCTGACATTGGTCACATCCTCGCACCAATTCATGGGTACCTTTGTAGATAGTGGGCCAGTAGTATCCACACTGCAGGATCTTTTTGGCTATCCTGGCACCACCATGATGCCCCCAAACTGGGGAGGAGTGGCAGGCTTCCAGGATGCTCAACATTTCTACCTCTGGGATGCATCTTCGGATGACCCCATCTGCGCATGTTTTGAACAAGTATGGGTCATCCCAAAAGTACCTGCGCACATTATGAAAAAATGTTTTTCTCTGGTGATGGTTAAGGCCTTCTGGCATAATATCGCTCACCAGAAAGTTAGCAAAATCAGCATACCAAGGGATTAAGTCCGCATAAGCGGCTAATACCTACTCATCGGGAAATGAATCATTGATGCTGAACCACTCATTGGCTTGGGCCGCGTCTTCCAGCCTTGACAGGTGGTCTGCCACTTGGTTCTCCGTGCCTTTACGGTCCTGGACCTCGAAATCGAACTCTTGTAGCAAAAGCACCCATCTGATTAATCTAGGCTTAGCATCCTTCTTGGCCATGAGGTACCGTAGCGCTGCATGGTCAGTGTGTACAATCACCTTAGTGCCCAGTAGATATGCTCGAAACTTATCAAATGCATACCAGTCAACCCTCATTTGAAAACTTAACATATAGAGTTATTACATCGATAACATAGTCATTACATTAATGATGCTATGCCACGTTTACGAATCACTCGGACATCTAGTAGACTAGGAAAGCACCACCCTCAATGCTGAAGTCTACACTCTTACCAATCCATTGGCCAATTTCTAAATATATCTAGCTAATGGTCACTCCTTAACCTGAATAGCTACAAGACTCCCCAAGCTTGAGGCCATCTAACTCAAAGCATTATCCACCCCATTGGCCTTCCCAGTTGATATAAGATACAACAACAACAACATACCCAGAAATGCCACCGAACTCAGCCGAAACTCACATTTGGAAAACTTGTCATATAACCTATCGTCTCTAATCCATTGAAGTACAATCCTAAAATGCCGCTCATGATCCTCTTTGGCATTGAAGCGGACCAATATATCATTAATGAAAAGTAAAAAAAAACAAGGAACCCAAATATAGTCGAAATACATCATTCCTCAACTCTTTAAATGCGGCAAGGGCATTGGTTATCCTAAAGGACATCATAAGGAACTCATAATGCCCACACCTCGTCCGAAATATTGGCTTAGGAATGTTAGAATCCCTGATCCTTAGCTGATGATATTCAGATCTCAAATCAATCTTAGAAAATATGGTTTCACCCTAAAGTTGGTAAAAAAGATCATCAATTATAGGGAGGGGACACTTCTTCTTAACAGTCACTTTTTCAACTATATGTAATTAATACACATTCTCATAGAACCATCATTTTTCTTTACAAAGAAAATAGGGCACCCCATGGAGACACACTAGGGCATATGAACTCTTAACTTAAGAGATCTTAAAGTTGCTCCTTTAATTCAACTTCTCTGTTCGATACTAACCTTTGACATACCTCATTGGACCTTGATGAGTCATGAAAATACGACTTTTACGACGCTTAAGACATAGAATTATTGTGCGTTCTTAAGCGCTTTTGTTAGTTTAATAGGTGTGTTTTGATACTGTGCAGGAAAATAACGAAGGCATGGACTGCTGAGGGAATTTCAAGGAATGAGTGGAAAATAAGGCCAAGTGAAGGACCACGGAAGGTCAACATGGGCCGTGTAACGCTACACGATCCGTGTGACCAACCGTGGCACCACACTTGGTGAAAAGAGAAAAATGGAAGGCATACGTCACTCGCACGGATGGGTTACACGGACCATCTACATTCAGACGGGCCGTGTCACGCGTCGTGTGATTGACGTGAACTCGAATGGGCCTCATTGAAAATCAAAGAATTTGTGCAAGTGGAGTCACACGGACAGGCAAACGGACCGTCTACCTTCAGACGGGCCGTGTCGTGTGTCGTGTAAGTGATGTGAACTCAAAGGGGCCTCATCGAAAATATCATAAATTGTGCAAGTGGAGCCGCACGGAGGGACAAATGACCCATCACACGCAACATGGGCTGTGTCACGGATCATGCAGATGCAACAGACAATGGTAGACGGACCGTTTGACGGGCTGTCTGGCCTCAGACGGTCCGTGTAACGGACCGTGTTCGTGCCAAATGCTATTTTTCCTAAATTGTATCGGATTAGTTTTACCTGGTATAAATAGTATGTTATTTTATTTCATTAGGATCTTCTGGTTGACGGTAGAAACAACAGAGTAAGAGAAAAAAGAATAGTTTGACTTTGTAATACGTTTGATTCGTGATTGTGATTATCGTTGGAAGATTGTAACACAGATTCTTGTTCCTTCAATTGTAAGTTTATCATTATGCTTTCATCCTATTGTTGTGGGCAATTTATCACTAATATGCTAGGCTAAACTCACACCTAGGGTTGTGGGAACTATGACGATACAATAAGGTAATGCAAAGAGGGGTAAATTCGTGAGAATGATTATTGCATGCATTGTTAAATTCTTCGTTCTAACTTCTCCTTAATGAGTTGACAAATTAGGGTAAGCATGTATTCTCTACATGCCCGAGAGGGATGTAGTGATTGGGAAAAGAGTTTAACAACGGAAATTCGGGGTTATGAACCTAGTCTAAGTTCCTGAGACTGAAAGGTGAGGGTGCTCTGAGATCAAAAACAAAGTTTAGAATTGCATACACTCTGAGACAAAAAAGAGATAAGTGAAATATAACTAGGAAGGACCGAAAGGTGAACTAGGGATTAACTACGTTGTTGGATCTTGCATGCACCATTCAGAACGAGTTTACCTAGCCAGTTTAGTTGTCATATTAGATGTCACGGGGAACACAACCCTAGCTTCTCTCTATCTGTTTGAAAACCAAAACTACGTCTTTATTAGTTACATTACACAAGTATTTTAATTAAACAACGCAACCTCCTATTACTTTATGCATATTTATCTCGGGAATATCATTTACATCTGAAAGCCGGTACTAATAGATCAATTCTTATGTGTTCTCTATGGGATCGACCTCAACTCTAGTTGAGTTCTATATTTGACTAACGACCACTTTACTCTTCTATTTAGAGTGTAATTTGGGTGTATCAAATTTTGGCGCCGTTGCTGGGGAACGCAGAAAAGAACTAGTCTATTAGTTGCTACTTTAGTTTGTAAGTCTAGTCCCTAATATTACTTTATTTCTTGTTTTTGTCTTCGTAGGGAATCAGCATTGTATGCCACGCACCCCAAGTAAGGGTGAAGCACTTATTCCTTATGATCCCGAGCTTACTAAATCGATTCGCAGAATGAACGCCCAGGACCGCGAGGCAACAAGGCAGAGTGAGTTGGCAGTGAACCCTGCTGACAGAGGACAGGATGGGTTGGGTATGGATGATCTCGCTGGTAATGTGGTACCACCAGCGGCACCACTTCGCCAGGTACCACTTGTACCACCACAACAACACCAACCCCCGTTAAGAACTCAAGGACCTCAGTACACACCAACAGTAAATGATGATGATGACAGTGCTGGGACCACTGGGGCAATAATGCTGCCACCTCTGCCTACTGGGGTCAAATTCACTATCACTAGCACCATGCTGCAGATGTTGCAGTTGAAGGGGTTGTTTACTAGAGCTGCCACAGAGAATGCGAATCAACACTTGATGAATTTCTTGGCGACCTGTCAGTCGTTCGAAATTCCAAGAGTTAGTCAACAAACACTGAGGTTGAGACTATTTCCACTGTCTCTGTCTGGGGAGGCAATAAGGTGGCTGAATGAGCTCCCCCACGACTCCATCCGTACATGGGGAGAACTAAAGGAAGCCTTTCTAGAAAGATTCTTCCCTGCTTCACGGCAATTGAAGCTCAAAGATGAGATCGGGTCTTATAAACAAATACCGAATGAAGCACTGTATCAGTCTTGGGAGAGATTAAAAAAAAAGCTCAAACAGTGCCCAAACCATCATCTCACCGACGAACACTTGAAGGCAGTCTTCTACAGGTCCTGTAATTTTGTTACCAAGCCAATGATAGATGTAGCTTGTGGAGGGTCATATATGTCTAGGACTTTTCCGGACATAGTGGTCATCTTAGATCAGGTGGCAAAGAACAACAGGGCATGGTACACCAGAGAAGCCGACTGCTCTGGAATGGTTTTTGAGATGAGTGAGGAGCAGCACAAGAAGGAGGAAGAATGGACCAGGATATGGCCCATATGCGGACACAAATAGATTTGCTGTCAAAGAGGTTCCTTGGTGGGGGCACTGAGAAGGTAAAAGAAATGGAAGCACTCCCCAGGTATGATGATCAAGGCAGCGGCTATGATGAGGAAGCTTAGTTTTTGGGTAGTCAGGGGGGTTACCGGGGTTTCAACTCTGGTAACCAAGGTCGGAAGTGCAGTCGAGACAATTACCAAGGGAACTGGCAGAATAGGGATGGATATAGAAGTCGAGACCTCCAAAATGAAGGTGGTGGCAACTCTAGGCTAGAGGAAATGATGACAAAAGTCCTTAGCAAAGTGGAGGCCACAGAGGCAGGGGTGCGCGATGTAAAGGGCGAAATGTCCAATGTTAGGCAGCTGGTAGACTCGCACTCCCCCTCGATCAAGTAGTTAGAGCAGCAGCTGGGGCAGCTTTCAGCGTCATTGAATCAGAGGAAAGCTGGGTCACTTCCGAGTGATACAGTGCAAAACTCAAAAAACGATGGCCACTGCATGGCGATCACCACGAGAAGTGGTAAGGTACTTTCTAACCCTGTTGTTGCTAATGATGCAGGTCAGGAAAAAGCAGGTGACAAGGTACATAGCCCCATGGAGGGTCGTGTTGACGATGAGGGTGATGAACCTGAGGCAGCGCTAGTAGAGCAAGAGTTGACCAAACAGGCAATTGAGATGCCTCCAAACACCCGAGTCTACCAGCTATCCCGAAATCAAAACCGCCATTCCCCCAAAGGTTGAAAAAGAAGACGGAGGATGGCAAGTTCCAAAAGTTTCTATCCATGTTGACGGAGTTATCTATGAACATACCCTTGGTGGAGGCACTTGAATAGATGCCTGGCTACCCTAAGTTCATGAAGGACTTAGTTACTAAGAGGAGCACAACCACGATTGAGCCAGCTGATAATTTGATCCACTGTAGCGCCATCGCTACAAGATCCTTGGTCGAAAAGAAGTGAGATCCAGGAGCCTTCACCATCCCGTGCACCATTGGTGCATATAACTTTGCATGGGCCCTTTGTGACCTGGGTGCCAACATTAACCTGATGCCGCTGGTAGTATATCAGCAGTTGGGCTTGGGAGCCCCCACACCCACGACCATGCGGCTACTAATGGCAGATAGATTAGTGAAGAGGCCCGTGGGGATCCTGTTTGATGTTTTAGTTCGGGTTGGCAGGTTCATCTTTCTTGCCGATTTCGTGATCCTTGATGGTAAAGTGGACTTCGAGGTACCAATCATCCTCGGAAGGCCATATTTGGCAACTAGCAGGGCACTAGTGGACGTAGAGTGTGGAGAACTCACCTTCTGGTTAAACACCGAAGAGGTGAAATTCAGTGTGTGCGCTGCCATGAAGAGGCCTAAGGAGTTGGCTGTTATGTCTGTCATGGATATTGATGATGACGGGTCTTCTGAAGTCTTGATGGAGGAAAAGATGACTGTAGACACACTAGTGGCAGTGCTTATGAACTTCCCAGGAGATGGTGTTGATGGGTACAAAGACACCATCTATCCATTACAAGGCATGGGTACCAGACCATTTGTCCCTCGGAAGTTGGACTTGGATTTGAAAAATAGGCCAACACCACTGGCAAAACCCTCTATCGAGGAGCGGCCTTCTCTAGAGCTCAAGGAGTTGCCTCAACACCTCAGGTATGCATTTTTGGATACAAATAACACTCTTCCTGTGATTATGGCTGCAGATCTTCAAGCAAATCAGGTGAAGGCGCTATTGGGGGTCCTTCAAAAGTTCAAGCGAGCTATTGGGTGGACCACTGCAGACATACTTGGCATCCCTTTAGGCATCTGCACTCACAAAATAAAATTGGAGGATGACTGCGTGCCCAGTATCGGGCATCAGAGAAGGATGAATCCACCCATTCAAGAGGTGGTGAAAAAGGAAATCATCAAGTAGCTGGATTCTGGGGTGGTATACCCCATCTCAGATAGCAAATAGGTAAGCCCATTGCAGTTTGTCTCAGATAGCAAATAGGTAAGCCCAATGACAAAAATGAACTTGTCCCGCTGAGACCTGTTACCAAATGGCGAGTGTGCATGGACTACAGGAAGTTGAACAGATGGACTCTAAAGGATCACTTCCCCATGCCATTCATGGATCAGATGTTAGACAGGCTAGCTGGGCGTGGTTGGTATTGCTTCCTCGATGGGTATTCGGGCTACAATCAGATATCTATCGCCCTAGAGGATCAGGAGAAGACTACCTTCACTTGCCCCTATGGCACATTTGCCTTCAAGAGGATGCCATTTGGACTCTGCAATGCCCCAACCACTTTCCAGCATTGCATGATGTCCATCTTTTCAGACATGGTCGAAGACACCCTCGAAGTATTTATGGATGATTTTTCAATAGTGGGTGATTCTTTTGATGATTGTCTACAGAATCTAAGCAAGGCACTGCAGCACTGTGGAGAGGCCCAATTGGTCTTAAATTGGGAGAAATGCCATTTCATGGTCAAGGAGGGCATAGTCTTTGGCCATAAGGTGTCAGATAAGGGGATTGAGGTGAATAAGGCAAAGATTGAAGTCATTGAGAGGTTGCCACCTCCTATCTCAGCAAAGGGGATCCGGAGTTTTCTTGGACATGCTGGGTTCTATTGCAGGTTTATCAAGGACTTCTCCAAGATTGCACACCCATTGTGCAAACGGTTAGAGAAGGATGTAAAGTTCCAGTTTGATGATGCGTGTCGGCAGACCTTTGAGACCTTGAAGCAGAAGTTGATCTCTGCGCCCGTAGTGGTTGCACTAGACTGGGGTGCCCCATTTGAGGTAATGTGTGATGCAAGCGGAGTTGCTGTGGGTGTTGTACTGGGGCAGAAGTGCAACAAGATCTTCCATCCCATTTACTAAGCCAGCAAGACACTAAACGAGGCTCAAAGGAATTACACTGTGACTGAGAGGAGTTGCTGGCTGTGGTGTATGCATTTGATAAGTTTCGAGCATATCTATTGGAAACTAAGGTGATTGTACACACAGACCATGCAGCGCTCCGGTACCTCATGGCCAAGAAGGATGCTAAGCCTAGATTAATCAGATGGGTGCTTTTGCTACAAGAGTTCGATTTCGAGGTCTAGGACCGTAAAGGCACGGAGAACCAAGTGGCAGACCACCTGTCAAGGCTGGAAGACGCGGCCCAAGCCAATGAGTGGTTGAGCATCAATGATTCATTTCCCGATGAGCAGGTATTAGCCGCTTCTATGGACTTAATCCCTTGGTATGCTGATTTTGCTAACTTTCTGGTGAACGATATTATGCCAGAAGGCCTTAACCATCACCAGAGAAAAACGTTTTTCATGATGTGCGCAGGTACTTTTGGGATGACCCATACTTGTTCAAAACATGCGCAGATAGGGTCATCCGAAGATGCGTCCCAGAGGTAGAAATGTTGAGCATTCTAGAAGCCTGCCACTCCTCCCCAGTTGGGGGGCATCATGGTGGTGCTATGATAGCCAAAAAGATCCTGCAGTGTGGATACTACTAGCCCACTATCTACAAAGATACCCATGAATTGGTGCGAGGATGTGACGTGTGTCAGCGCCAAGGCAACATCTCGAGGCGACAAGAGCTGTCAATGACCCCCATTCTTGAAATTGAATTATTTGATGTATAAGGCATTGATTTCATGGGACTGTTCGTAAGCTCTTTTGGGATGAAGTTTATCCTGGTGGCAGTAGACTACGTCTCCAAATGGGTGGAGGCTACAGCTTTGCCGAATAATGAGAGCAGAAGCGTGGTACAGTTCCTGAGGTGAAACATTTTTGCCAGGTTTGGGACACCCAGAACTATCATTAGTGATGGGGGTTCCTACTTCTGCAAACAAATCCTTTCGAGCTGTACTGGCTAAGTACGGGGTGCGCCAACATAAGGTTGCCATGCCCTATCATTAGCAGACAAGTGGGCAGGTTGAAGTGTCCAACAGGGAAATCAAGGAGATCCTGAGCAAGTCTGTGAACGCCACAAGAATAGACTGGGCGTGGAAGCTAGATGATGCATTATGGGCCTATAGGATAGCTTACAAGACACCCATTGGTATGTCCCCATATCATTTGGTGTTTGGTAAGGCCTGTCATCTGCCGATTGAATTGGAGCACAAGGAACTCTGAGCTCTTAAAGCTCTGAATATGAATTGGAAGGAGGCAGCCAACATGAGGATGGACCAGCTAAATGAACTGGACGAATTTCGTCTCTAGGCCTACGAGAGTGTTGCCCTGTACAAGGACAAATGAAGTCCTATCATGACAAGCTTATTGCACCAAGGAGCATTGAGGTTGATGACAGAGTACTGCTCTACAACTCCATGTTGAGGCTGTTTCTAGGAAAGTTCCCATACAAGATCGCACAAGTGTTTAATAATGGAGCAGTTGAGCTAGAGACGAATGATGGGCACCGCTTCAAGGTCAACGGGCAACGCATGAAAAAGTACTTGGGAGCTGCAGATAAAACCTCTGTGATTGAGGTTCTCCATCCTGACAAAGTCTGAGTAGTCAAAACAACCTCGTCGAGCCGTGGCGTTAAACCAAGCGCTTAATAGGAGCCAACCCATAAAAAAAATCTATTTATGCTTGCCTTACGCTTTACATTGGCTTGTATTTTTTCTTAGGGAAGGATGAACATGGTGAAGGGAAGCATGATCAGGCGCGCAGGCGAAGGGACTGACCAAAATTCGCAGAAGGGACGTCACACGGGCATGTAAACGACCCGTGCACACTCAGACGGACCGTGTAATGGTCTGTTCGGCGTGTCCCCTAGGTAAGTACACCTAGCCGCCAAGGCATATCACACGGTCCGTATGAGATC
Source organism: Solanum rostratum (assembly GCA_029948455.1). Classification (NCBI taxonomy): domain Eukaryota; kingdom Viridiplantae; phylum Streptophyta; class Magnoliopsida; order Solanales; family Solanaceae; genus Solanum; species Solanum rostratum. Next base: position 54,356,339 of record CM057049.1, read on the forward strand.
GAACCGACCGTTTATCGGACTATTTGAGCGTGCACCTCGGGAAGAGTCTCGCGTGTCAACACACGGTATGCGACACGGACCGTGCCACGTGGCACGGCCTGTTTTCCAGAACGTCTTGGGCCGCATGTGCTTGGGTATTAATACCTTCTTTTCCTCTTTTATTTTCACAATCACTTTCTCTCTCTCTTAGTTCCCTCTCACGCCCAAAACCTCTCTTCCTCACACCATCAAATTTTCATCTCTTCTTACACGATTTGCACAACCCGCTCACGTTCCATACCACTTCCCTTGGGAAATTTTCGAGTCAAAGTTCTACTCTCCTCTCTCTCAAGTAAGTTTTTTGTGTTGTTTTGTTCTTTGGTTTTAGTTTAAAATTTTCTTCTACTTTTTCATCCAATGTGTGCTTTTATGTGTGTATTTGGTTGATTGCGAAGTCTATGACACTATTGGGTACAGATTCTTGAAGGTTTGGGAGAGGTTACCCCAAATCACCATTTTTGACATCTTGAACTCTTGAACATAGGAATTTTGTGCTTTTAGGGTCCTAGAATTGGATTAAGGATGTATGATGTGTGGTAAGTATAAGATAATGGCCGATCTTAGGTTTTGAATGCAATATCTCATGTATGAACGAGGATTCTAGGACGTTGGGGCTGACTGGGGATGAAGGCCATGTCACGGCACCTTACACGGTCCGTGTGTCATTACACGGGCCGTGTTGTTGGCCGTCCAGATCATGTCCCACATTCGCGCCAAGGCACGCCACACGGTCCGTTCACATGGACCGTCTGACCCTACACGGGCCGTGTGGCTGTCCATCCCAGGCCACTTAACCTTCGCCACGCCCATGGCCCATCACAGGGGCCTTTGCATGAACCGTCTACTGTTACACGGCCCGTGTGAGGCCCCCGTGTCAGCATACTATCTTCTTATGTGGTTGACTGTATTAATCCTCGTTGATTACAATATGCATTCTAGTGCAAAATTCCCTATGATAGACCGAGTGACGCCACTCTTAAGGGTTTTTGTCACTTTACTAACACAGGGGAAGTCTGAGTACCCATTTGTGTGTCGTCCTACGCAGTCTAACGTGCCTAACTGTTTGTTCCTTGTGGTGTCGCAGGTTAATATGGGCCCCCATCTAAGATCCCGCCAGCTAGGGATGAGCATGAGTCACGTCTCCAAGACTCGATCACTGAATCCTTAAGTCAACACCAGGGGAGTGACTTAGGTGATGACTCCTCAGGCAGGTCAGCTATGCAGATCACCAGCAATGTCTCCCCCCACTCCCCTTGCACTACCCATTCACGTGCAGTGAGACGCTATATAGCTCCCCAGTCTGAGAAGGGAGTTCCGGAAGTGGGAGCGGAGGGGGAAGATGCAGCCCTAGAATAGGAGGACGAGGCCGGCGCTCCGGACACCACGGAGCACAATGCTGGGGGTGAGGATGACATTCTGATCCTCCGTGACAACGACGACGAAGCTACTTACCTGGTGGTTGCTCGGACTTCTGACCTGAAAACCGCCAAGTGGCTTCTGGTCTTCTTGCGCAGATGGTGGATAGTCCCCATGGCGAAGGAAATTATATGAATGGTATCACTAAAGGCTCTAGGGGGTATCAGGGGAGGCCGATCATTCCGGAGATGCGAGTCCTCATCGACAAACTGGATGCCATCCCGGAGATACGCAATGCATTTGCGGCTTACCAGTTCGGGTGGATGGCCAGCCCTCCCGGATATTATGGGCCTGATATGATTGCAGAATTCTACTCCAGTTACGCTGCCAGTCTACTTGCCTCCATCGAAGGTAACCTGTCTAGAAGAGTGAAGAAGCGGCTCGCAGCTAAGTTGTCCCACCGAGACTATGTTACCATTCGGGAAACTCAAGTGGATATTTTGGCAAACACAATCAACAAGTTCTTATTTAGCCCAGACTACCGTGCCCCACCAGATGGGTTATTCATTGCCAGGTATGCGAGCATCACTGATGAGGTCCGAATGTTTGACCCCTCTGAACGGGCCAATGAGTTGAAGTGGGTTGCGGAGCAGATTGCGCTCCAAGGAGCTGAGGCAGCTTGGGTGACAAACCCCAAAATTCCCATTACCAAGGCCTCACTCACATTTATCGCCAAGTTCTGGTGGTCAGTGGTGCGGGCCCGACTACGACCCATGGTGAATGACAACACGCTCCTCTCTCATGCTTCGTTGGTAGCGTGCGATATGGTATTATTAATGTGGGTCATATCATCGCCATGGAGATCAAGGATCGCGCCCTATCGGAAAGAGAAGGTATGTCATTCCCATGCCTAATTCGGCACTCTGCAGGCAGGCCCGTGTCCCCACCACCCACTTCCTGGATAGAAAAATGGTTCCAACGGGCGTGGTGAACATTGCTATGATCAAGGACATAGATAACCCGTTGTACCGCAGTAAAGCCCGTCGGCTTGGGCTTCCTACACAGCTTCCTCGGGCTTCTCCTCATCAACCCTTGTCATTTAAGGAGCACATCACGACCCCTCAGCCCGACACGGAATTTGAGCAGCCCGGGGGTAGTGGCACGACACCCCAGATGCATCAGGGGTACACTTATATCCCCTATGATTTTCTAGCCCAAATGGTAACAGAACTGAGACAGACACGGGCGATTATCGACCAAATGGTGGTCCGGGTGCCTCATGTGGTGCAGGCTCATGTTCAGCAGGCTGAAGACCACCTCCGCGCAGACCTATTGGGCCAAATACAGAGTTTGCATGAACAGGTCAACACTTTGGAGGGATACTTCCATAGCATGTTTGGAAGTATGTCTGGTGATGAGATGGCGCATTTGATGCAGACTATGCAGGACATGAAAGAGAAAATTGCAGAGCTGACAACCCGGTATAACAGCCCGGTGCCAGCTCCGGCTCCACCACCAGATTTATTGCTGTCACTGTTCAGTGCTCCGGTGGAGCCGAGCCTAACCGAGGATTGGGGCGTGCCACTTGTACCAGCTTCTGCCCAAGTACCTCCTCCAGAGGCTTCTGGTCATAAGGATAAAGGTAAGAGCTGAAGCCAGTGCAATAGCCCTCTGGAAGACCCGCAATGTAAGGAAGCACGGAGACTGCGAAAAGGCATTGAGAGCCCAGCGTCGAGAAGCTACAGCCCAGGAGGAGCGGGAGCGACTAGCTTATGAGGCTGCACGGACAGGTGCTTCTGGGAGTGCCATGGGACCTGATGCTGATGTTGCCGACACGGACCCCAGTCAAATCGAGCTATGATGACCCGCCTGACACCTAGGGCGTCTCAGGTATGTTCCACTCCCATTTTTGCTTTAGTATTTGTCATGGTGCAATGAGGGCATTGCACTGTATTTTTCTGGGGGTGGGGCATCCTACCCTGATGAGTTTTTCTTGCCATGTTTCTTTTCTCTGATGGTGTAGTATCTAGTAGAACTGGCATGTTTTGGTCTGTTTTGTTTGTGTAAAGATAAGTGTTTATAAGAGTCTATAGTAACCCCATTTTTAAAGAAAAATAATCCCAGAAACTTGTGTGTGCATGCATCCCATACTAACTGATTTTATGATCCTTTTAAAGCACAATGTACATTGTCTAGTTGGCATCTTGAATAATGAAGCATGACTGTGTTAGTTAGTGCTGAATAGTAGGGGATATGTGCCATGTGTGTGGGAGTTTACTTGCTTAAATTCGATTGACGCACTTGTAAGCTAGAACTTGCCTGGTTGGTCCCCCTAAAACAATTGAATGAGTGGATTAGGATAGGATCTTAGGCCATTTTTGTTGAGAAGTCACTAAGCCTGAAATGAATCATCCAAATGAAGTTTCTCCCTTTGAACCAAATGATTTAGCCTTAACAGACCTTTTCTTTCTTAGTACCCAATTCACATTCCCAATTTATCTGCAGACCTGTACTCAGGCCCTGATCCTTTTAAGGACATCGTGAACCTCAACCCAGGCCAAAGGCCTAAGTTGAGGGTGGCTTATACTGGCCCTGGTCCTTGAAAAGACAGTGTGAACCTCAACTCAGGCCAAAATCCTAAATTGAGGGTGGCTATTGTAAGAGAGGTAGAATAATAAGAATGGAAAATAGTCGAGTAATGAGAAGAAAAGCTGGACTGTGATCGTAAAAAAAAAGGGCATGTGAATGAATGAACGAAGAAGGTAACCACTCCCATCCGCAAAGTAAATTGGTAAAACAGGGGAAATAAAGAGTTTGGGGCCGAAGTAGAGGCTGAGTCAAAGCAGGGTCTTGGAATGAGAAGTTAGTCACTTTGATCCTAAATGTACCTCATCCGAGCTCGAGCCTACGTTACAAGCCGCAAAAGCCCTAAAGTGATCCTAAAAAGGTTATTCAAGAGTCAAGGTGGTGAAAATAAAGGCAAGCATATGGTCTATACTTGTGTGTCAGTTGAAAATCTTTTTGAGTGTGAGTGTCAACATTCCAGTCTCTGTACTACATTTATACACTGTGTGTAAGACTTCTTTGTAGTAAGGGGCACTATCACCGCGCTATTTGGTTGCTATACTAACTGGTTCATCTTTATTCTCGGACTTATTTCGGGCCAACGGGATATGGTGTAGTGCTTAGTTTGATCTGATAAGGGTCTGTTGGGGTGTGAACACATTGCAAGTATACTTTCTGAGCATGAATATGATGATCAAGGGGTCGCTATTTACTTCTTGTTAAGGGCTTGTCTTTGCACGTCGTTATGTGTTATTTTTTGTCATCGCTTGAGGAAAAGCAATGGTTCTAAGTTGAGGGTGTTGATGAGTCATGAAAATATGACTTTTACGACGCTTAAGACATAGAATTATTGTGCATTCTTAAGCGCTTTTGTTAGTTTAATAGGTGTGTCTTGATACTGTGAAGGAAAATAACGAAGGCATAGACTGCTGAGGGAATTTCAAGGAATGAGTGGAAAATAAGGCCAAGTGAAGGACCACGGAAGGTCAACACGGGCCGTGTCACGCTACACGGTCCGTGTGACCGTGGCACCACACTTGGTGAAAAGAGAAAAATGGAAGGCACACGTCACTCGCACGGACGGGTACACAGACTGTCTACCTTCAAACGGGCCGTGTCACGCGCCATGTAATTGACGTTAACTCGAATGGGCCTCGTCGAAAATCAAAGAATTTTTGCAAGTGGAGTCACACGGACAGGCAAACGGACCGTCTACCTTCAGACGGGCCATGTCGTGTGCCGTGTAAGTGACGTGAACTCAAAGGGGCCTCGTCGAAAATATCCGAATTTGTGCAAGTAGAGCCGCACGGAGGGACAAACGGCCCATCACACGCAACACGGGCCGTGTCACGGATTGTGCAGATGCAGCAGACAAAGGTAGAGGAGCCGTTTGACGGGCCGTCTGGCCTTAGACGGTACGTGTAACAGACTGTGTCCGTGCCGAACACTATTTTTCCTAAATTGTATGGGATTAGTTTTACCTAGTATAAATAGTATGTTATTTTATTTTATTAGGATTTTCTGGTTGACGGCAGGAACAACAAAGTAAGAGCAAAAACAATAGTTTGACTTTGTAATACGTTTGATTCGTGATTGTGATCATCGTTTGAAGATTGTAACACAGATTCTTGTTCCTTCAATTGTAAGTTTATCATTATGCTTTCATCCTATTGTTGTGGGCAATTCATCACTAATATGCTAGGCTAAACCCACACCTAGGGTTGTGGGAACCATGACAATTCAATAAGGTAATGCAAATTGGGGTAAAATTGTGAGAATGATTATTACATGCATTGGTAAATTCTTCGTCCTAAATTCTCCTTAATGAGTCGACGCATTAGGGTAAGCCTGTATTCGCTACATGCCCGAGAGGGATGTAGTGATTGGGAAAAGAGTTTAACAACGGAAATTCGGGGTTTTGAACCTAGTCTAAGTGCCTGAGACTGAAAGATGAGGGAACTCTGAGATCAAAAACAAAGTTTAGAATTGCATACACTCTGAGACCAAAAGGAGATGAGTGAAATATAACTAGGAAGGACCGAAAGGTGAACTAGGGATTAACTACATTGTTGGATATTGCATGCACCATTAGGAATGAGTTTACCTAGCCAGTTTAGTTGTCATATTAGATGTCATGGAGAACATAACCCTAGCTTCTCTCCATCTGTTTAAAAACCAGAACAATGTCTTTATTAGTTACATTACACAAGTATTTAAATTAAACAACGCAAACCCCCATTTACTTTATGCATGTTTATCTCGGGAATAACGTTTATATCTAAAAGCCGGTACTAATAGATCAATTCTTACGCGTTCCCTGTGGGATCGACCTCAACTCTGGTTGAGTTCTATATTTGACTAACAACCGCTTTACTCTTCTATTCGGAATGTAATTTGTGCGTATCAGACTTCATCCACACCCAAATCATTTCGAATCAAGGGACATTAATCCAAGGTTGACTACACATTCATCCCTTAAACCTATTACCTCTAAGTTGGATCGAATTTCAAACCACGCAATGTAACGAAACCTACAACAACCACTCACGATAGAAATCGAAAGAATAAAAGAAAATTTCCTAACAATCTCTGTACCCTCTCAAGGATAAGTAACAGAAGTCTCCGCACCAATCCTTAAGACTCTACTCGATTGGGCTTGTACACATGTGAGACCTATGAAACTGGGGCTCTGATACCAACTGTCACGACCCATAATTCGAGCGTGATGGCACTTACCTAACCCACCAAGGCGAGTCAGCCCAATACCTACTAATCCCAACATAACAATAATAGCGGAAGAGAAAATAGTCTAATATGACAAATAATCATAGGAAGAACAAACTACAACCATCCCACAACTGGTGTCACATGTACAAGTCTCTAAATACATAGTACTCGAATAAAATAAATGTCTCAAATGTCTAGTCCTCAAATAGAACGTAACATAATAACGAATTCCTTGAAGGTCCACCGATGAGATAAGCAACTATCTTAAGGATGATCCGGAAGCTCGGTCCTGCAATGAGAAAATTCTAACTAAAGGGACCGGGCTCGCAACCTACAAAAATGTAAGTAGGGGGTGAGTACCAAAAACAACACGATACTCATCAAATGGAACTAACCTAGAGTAAACCAATGAAGAACCAAGTAACTCCTTCACACCCAACCACATACCGCCGAACTACAAACCTGCACTCAGAAAAGCCCCAGCCCAGCAATACATAATACACAATAAAGATAGTCTTTCAGTATATCACAATTATCAAAACACAAGCCATACTAATGAGTGATAACATAATCATTCACATGAATAACACCATGCCACATAATAGTATGCAAGGATGAGATGCAATGCTTATGCAATAACTGTCGGCAATGACCTCGACAACACAATATCAATATGCAAGGATGAGATGCAATGCTTATGCAATCATTGCCGGCGATAACCTCGGCATCACAATATCAATAGCAAAGATCTCAGTATCACAATATCACCAGCAGAGACCTCGGCATCACAATATCGCCGGCAAAGACCTCGGCATCACAATATTGTCGGCAAAGACCTCAACATCACAATATCACTATCACAGATTTCGGCATTGTAATATCGCCAGTAACGACCTCGGCATCACAATCTCATTAATATTGCCAGCAAAGACCTCAGCATCACATCTCGACTCGTAAAAACCTCAACCCCAATTTCATTTTCTTTTTCTTTACCAAATCACTCATATCAATATCCAGAACCAATGCAAATTATATGTGACATAGAATGAATGAACATGAGATGAAGTCCACAAATAAATCAACTCATAATCACCAACCACAATAATATATCTCAAAAATAGAATTCTCATCACTTAGCTACATTTTTAATTCAAGTGTCACAACATCACACTAACTCACATTATATTTAATTGCCTCATTTTTTATAATATTAAAATATTTCATGAATCACATAGAAGAAATTATAAGAATAGGGGTATTATCCAATACCATAAATGTTGCAATATCCTTAATATCTCAGTACCATTACAACCTTAATAACAATCACATCTCAAAATAAGTACCCATTCGATATCAATATCAAATAATTCATTATTTCTCCTAAAATACACTTCCACAATTAATTTACAAGTCAAATATCAGTATAGGAATAATTACTCAATTCAAAATATTTTGATCAAAGCCTACATTAATCCATCTCTATCCCAAAATACTCAATTCTATATACATTAGAGCATACAAGGTTCAACATATTTAACAAAAGATTAGAAACCCACTTGCCTTATATAAAGTCTCGAATCATGTCAATTCCGAAGCTTTCCCCTCTCTACGATATTCTAAATCACCAAAATCTATTCAAGTATAACATCACAATCACATAACGAATCTAATGACACTAAAATCAATTAATTCGGGTGAAAAGGGCAAAATGGTCCAAAAATTTTGTCATCAGAAAAAGTCATCAGAAATTTGGAAATTTATAAATGAAAATGTTCTTCAAGTAATAAGGAATTCAATGGCGAAAACCATTTCAAAAATGGAGCTAAAACGAGGTAGAAATCTCATATTTAAAGTTTCCAAAAAAAAAATCCAAACCAGCCAAAAAACAGCAAAATATACCTCGAACAGTGTGCCAGAATTAGTTTATGAAACTCTCATTGTGTTCCTCTCAGAAAAATACAAAATTTAGCCTTTTGAATAGCCCAAATCGGACCAAAATCGAGGGAGAAATCACTGATGGAAGTTTGTGAAAAACCTAGAAATCTGAGAAGAAATCTGCCGATTTTTTTATATACTGCATCCGCCACGTGGCAGTGCCTAATTGGGCCACGTCATCCCCACTTCAGCATCTTCAGCAAACTCTCAAACTTAAATTCAATGCTCCGGCCTCATCTCGAGTAGGAAAAATACATTCCATATATGAAATCTGATCGGAAACAAAATTTCAAACTCAATGGTGTAGTCAAAATTCACATCGGAGGTCATTTTATTCCCATAAGGGTCCTATTTCCCAGTATCGGAAATAATCGAAAGGGCCAAAACATACCCAGAAGCTTCTGAAACTGAACGAAGGGTCCTTCTAGAACAAAATCGATATTTCGAATCCAACGGAATCATTAGAATTTAAATTTGATGTCACGCCCTAAGCCCCATTAAGGCGGACTGGCACCCGTTGAGGACAAGGCTCGGGAGAACCAACATATAACTATACACTAGCTATGAACATTTAAGAGGCTTCCATACTCAATATGATGTCAAAAGAAAATAAACTATACTAACAAACCAAAAGTAAATGCATAAGACTAGGCCGTTGGAGCCACGATGACTATAATACACTATTTGACCACACTTTAATTTACATAGTCTACAAAGCCTCTAAGTAAGGAATAATATCTAAATGGGTCGGGACAGGTCCCGCCTCATGACCAACTATACAATACAAAATACAAGTTCTAAACACATAAGCCCCGAAGCAACCTGGAGCTTTGTATAACAACTGGAAGTCTTGTACTCTTACTGGGGAGATCTAGTAACTCTTGTACCTGCAGCATGAAATGCAGGTCACCCGTAAGGGATGTCAGTACGAGATAATGTACTGAATATGTAAGGCAGGAAATACTGTACATGAAATATGAACTCAAATGAAATCATATGCTGGTGTGTAAGGATGTAAAGACCACCTTTAGTCATACTGTGGAATCATATACTTTATGTCTTTTTTTTTATTACTGTATCTTTACTGTATAATCTGTGCACAATATATCATGTAAATGACCAGCTAATCAGTGGTAAATCTATAGTGGGATCGACCCTGGCTAGGTGATTCCTTCACCCCTCGGGCTACCACCCAAATGAGATCGACCCTGGCTAGGTGATTCTTCCACCCCTCGGGCTACCACTCATTTATAATAATGGGATCGACCCTGGCTAGGTGATTTCTTCACCCCTCGGGCTACCACCCAAATGAGATCGACCCTGGCTAGGTGATTCTTCCACCCCTCGGGCTACCACTCATTTATAAACAACTGTAAGTTATCTTTTATTTACTTTGAGATGGTTCTTTTGGTGGTCATAACCTTTAGAACTGTGGGAATATAGACATGTGACGTATGAAAAACTATACAAGATAATACCATAATGAGAAAGAGGGATACACACTAATGAATCGTATCAAAGATTAAACAACACATAGACTTTGTTTGGTAAAAAGGAATTCATGTGTCTTCGGTATTCAAGTACATATGCAGGTTTGACAATGACTATGTATGGAGACATATGAACATGGTAAAGAGTGGGGACACGGTTAGCAGCCATGTCGGAGTTTGTACGTGCCTTTATGTGCTAAGGAAGATTATAGATTTCATGCCAAGTAATAGGAAATCAAGTTGCCTTACATACCTCGCTGTGCTATGTCGTTATTAACTCGGAATAGTATCCTTTTCCTCCAAACACTTATCTACAACATATTAGGTGATAAAACTAGTGTTAGTAGCTAATAAACATGTCTTAGTAATCCAATTTCACCCAAAAACAATATTCGGGCAGCAAGCTCGGAATTAGCACCCAAAGAGTATTCTTTCAACATTTCCCCTCCTAATCGTATTTTCTAACACACATTCCCATATACATTCCATATCCAGCTATGTTTAGTCTCATAACAGCATTACAACAACTCATACAATACAGCATACAACAACTCTATACAACACGTAAGTAGACAACGCAACATCGCGTCCTTCCGCTACACTTCGACGTCAACCATTCCAAATCCGTTCCAACCTTAACCAAACTTTCCTCAACATATTTACACACAATTACAGTCCTAAAACAGTCCAAAAACAGTCCCTAAGTAGATGAAAAACGTGAGACAACAATTCCCAAAAACAGTCCACAAATTCTTACCAATGACCGGAATTAAACATCATTTAAGAACTTATTTTTGCGGAAGGTACAAGTGGTCCAGCAGCCTTCTTACATCATTAAAGACCCAAGACTTCTTAAAAACATACATATTACTTCATAAATCAGCCAACCAACAAGATAAAAGCCTCTTATTTAACAAGAAAAGTGAACTACAAAATCGGAACACATGCTGTCCCAAAATTCCTGCACAATACAACCAACATACTCTTCATGTTTTTCATGGAAAAATTACACCAAACCATGGGTATTTTTACTTACCTTAACCCTCAAGTGTTAGGTTCTCTTCAAGAACCCTAGAAGTATGTCTTGGCTGCTTTAGAAAATGGAGAGAGAGCAAAAAGAAACTTGAGAGAAATCTGAAAATTTGGCTTGATAAAATGACCAAAGGTTGCTGCTTGTTGCTCCCTTTTATAGGCCACTTTTGGCCGACTTTCTTTTTGGTTTTAAGACTTATTTTATTAATGTTTTGATGCAGCAACTTGTCCCATTTAGTTGGGCCTTATTGGGCCTCAATTGGATGGACTTTGTTGCAAGTATTTCTCCCTTAAGCCCACTTAGTTTGGGCTTTAGTTTTGAATTGGTGTAGTTGTAATTTGGCCCTTTTCCGATCCATCTTGGGCTGCAAATATTGTCCTTTTATGATGCCAAACCATGGGCCCATATGACATCCTTAACTCGGGGTTTATTCTTTATTGGACTTGAATAAATTCGGTGTTGGGCCTTGTCTCCATTTACCGAGCTTATTAAGCACGTAGGTAACTCACCTACTAGCTTCCTAAGTCCCACAAGCACCTCAATTATTTTACTTCATTTAAGGTTACACTCTCCTTAACTTGACCTAAAAATTATATACGCTCGGTCATCTTAAGCGTTAGATGTACATATAACCCTTAAATCTGGAATTCATGCACTTTTAAAAATATGTGCAAATTTGGCCTTGCCATATCATGTTTCATCTATGTTGGACTAGTACATGTATGACGTGGGGTGTTACATTTGAGGTCTCCTTGGCCAAAACCTGGGAAAACTCATTTAAACTAGTTTCGGGTTCAAAAAGTCAAATCCATGTTCAGGTTCATTACAAAAATACATTACAATGATGTATTGAAAGCACCCTTACAAACTGATAAGAAAAACAAATTTACAAATTATACTGAATTTTCACTTGCAACATGATAAAAGTATCAAATAATCTAGCAACATTATACTTTTAAAAAATATTATGATACAAATAATCTAGCATCATAATAAGAAACACCTTTACAAAATGTAATGGAAGCATTATACACATTATAATAAAAACTATTAAAAATTATATCGAACATACCCTTACAACATGAACTAATGTTCTTTTCGCAAAATGATAAGAAAAGCACTCATCTAAAATGTGATGAAAATATATTTATAATATGATAATAACTATAAATATATATTTTTGAAAAAAATGCTATATGTACCTTCGCAACATGATTACAAAAATATCTATATGCAATATACTTAAACTTATTTTAATAAGATGACAAGAAACTTTTGATAAAATTTATTGAAAGCGTCCTTACAAAATGATAAAAAAACATTTAAAAATTATATTGAAAGTTCACTTGCAAAATGATAAAAATGTCAAATAACCTAGCAACATAATACTTTTACAAAATATTGTAATAAAAATAATGTAGCAACATAATAAGAGACAGTTTAACAAAATGTAATGAAAGCATTACAGACATGATAAAAAAAAATACTAAAAACTATACAAAAAAGTTGTCACGCCCCGGAAGGGTACCCTAGACGTGGCCGGCACTCAGAGACTATTGCTAGCCCCTAAGCGAACCACTCGTTCTCAGGACAGTCAATTTAACATCAATATAGCGGAAGTAAAGCAGTGAACTACGTCAATAAAAAGGCCAAAGGCCAACATCTGTCTCAACATCAAACTAAGTTAGTAAAAATACTACTCAGTTCATAATGAAAATATCAACATAAACCTCAACATCATGTCTATGAAACCTCTAACCGGACTCAACTGTCTAAGATGGTACCATGACAGGCCATGGCTATTAGACTCAATGAATAAAGGAAGCATTAAATAAAAAGGGTCTCCTCCGGATAGCAAGGAGGCTCACCAATGTTGGAACTCGCAATCTCTGACCTCAACGGTGCGTCAGCTGAAGTCCTCTAACTCCTGTATCCGCATCATAAAATGATGCAGCACTGAATGGCGTTAGTACGTGGAATTTACTGGCATGTAAAATAGCTGAATAGCAACGTGAGTATAGCAGCATAAAGAAAACATCAGCTCAACATCATACCCCATCAGAATGTCAAGAGTCTATCTAAGGCAAGAGATTAGAATAGACAATTGACTCATCAATCTCTCATCTCAACATCATCATCACATCAAACTTATCTTAAGGAAACTCGACTCAACTCACTCAAGAGACCTCAATGTCACCTCAACTCAGGGAACATCAACATCGACTCAACTCAAGGAACATCGACTCAGAACATCACATCAACATCAACATCAGAGTTCTATCAAAAGGAACCTAACTGGGAGTTTCTCTAACCGACAACCATCACCTATGAGCCAGTTATGATACAACGAAGCGATGCCGTTGCCACATCCATCCAATACCCTCCCCAGGGTAAAGAACATAAACCTCAGTGGATCCTTAAGAAAAATCTCAGTCCTCATTTAGGACAAGAAAGGAACCATCCACATTGCGGTTCAATACCCTCTTCCTACGCGGGCCACATAGTTAATGGGTTCGAGTGGGACTCACTCATACCCATTTCGATACTCAATACTCCTCCCAGAACTCAACATGCTCATAAAACATCAACCTCATCAGTCCCATAGGGACATAATACCTCATCATCAACATCAGTCCCGTAGGGACATAATATAATACCTCAACATCAACATCAGTCCCTTAGGGACATAATATAATACCTCAACCTCAACATCACCTCACTTCATTAAAACCAACATCATGGACTCAAGATACTCTTTTAGAAATTAATCTTCCAGTTTTAAAACATCATAAACATCATTCTTATCAACATCATCATCAAGACTCTCATCAAATGTGAAACACAATCACAACATCACAAACATCATCATCGTCAAGGCTCTAGACACATCCCCTAATTTCATTATGCATGCTTTTCAACTAAAATGACTATAGGGTTTTAAATTACACCCATGAAAATGCATTATGACACATAATAGGTTAGTGATAATCATCAATTCATGTAAGAAAATATTTATACATAAAATAACATCAATTATACATGCATCAAACTCTTTACATTAACTTCATCATGTCAAGCCACAATACTCTACACTCAAAAGGGCACATGGGAGAACATTCTCATGCTTTAGATTAGCCTTACATACCTGGAATGATTTGATAACACGATTATGCACCACCACCTCTTGATCTCCTCAACCTTAACTCTCCTCAAGCCCTGACTTAGTGACTTCTATGAAGAATACCTCTTGAATGGGGTTTTTGAAACCCTTTTCTTAGAAACCAACCTTTATTGGTCGTAGGGGAACATTTAGGATAGATAGAAATGGACTAAAATGCCCTTTGTAATTTAAAAGAATTTTTTCCCGACCTGAAATAACACAGTGTGCGACACAAACCTATCGCGGACAATGTGTTTTTGGAAAATTCATCTCCATCGAAAAATCACAGATAAAAACATAAGTGTGGCTCCGCGACAGGTCCGTGATGCGGTTCCATCGCGCAGTCACACTGTTTTTCATTTTGGAACGAAAAATTATCTTTTGACTCAATCGCTCTAAAAATCGACCGAGACCCTCCTTCTACTCAATTTTCAGTGCTAATCAAGAATCTGCTCTCGAATTCTTCATTCGAGCATCAGAAGATGCAGTTTATGCACACCTCTTCCCTATGGGTATTTTGGTAATTTACCGGACATTACATTATCTCCCCCTTGGGATCATTCGTCCTCGAATGATGAGTGGGAACGGTACTTTGGCACGAATATACTCAAGATTCACCTCGTTACTCACTCGTCAACTCACCTCCTCAATTCCTCCTTGACCTCAATAACATCTACTCAGGCATCGGGAATTTATACATATCAACTCATGGTAGGAACATCAATTTACATAAAATTAAGAATGTTACCTTCAACACTTTCATCAACCTCGGGCACGAACAGGTGCGGGTATTTTGCTCTCATCTTCTCCTCAGCTTCCCCAACAAATTAATTCCTCCACAGAACATTGATGGAGGCTATCTCTTTGTTCCTTAGTCTGCGAACCTGTCGATCAAGGATTTGGACTGAGATTTCCTCGAGGACAAACTGTCTCAGACTCCTGTGCTCTCCACAAAAATTAGCAAGGCAGGATCCCCCAAGCATTTCTTCAATATATTAATATGGAACATCGGGTGGATTCCATCTAACTCTGAATGTAATTCTAGCTCATAAGCAGCCTTCCCAATTCTTCGCACAATCTGATAAGGACCGATATAACGAGGACTTAATTTCCCCTTTTTCCCAAAACTCATGACACCCTTCATGGGTGATACCTTCAAGTAAACCCAATCGCTCACCTTAAACTCTAGGTCTCTTCTCCTCACATCTGTGTAAGATTTCTGATGGCTTTGAGCAGTCTTCAATCTTTCTCAAATGATCTTCACCTTCTCCATAGACTGGTGGACAAGGTCACGACAATTAGCTCAGCCTCTCCAACTTCAAACCACCCTATGGATGACCTACATCTCCTCCCATATAAGGCCTCATAAGGGGCCATTTGAATGCTTGCATGATAACTATTGTTATATGCAAATTCAATCAATGGTAAATGATCGTCCCAATTTCTTTTGAAGTCAAGGACGTATGCTCTCAACATGTCTTCTACCATCTGAATAGTGCGCCTTGCCTGACCATCCGTGTGTGGATGAAAAGCTGTGCTCAAGTTCACTTTGGTACCTAATCCTTTCTGGAAAGACTTTAAGAAATGAGAAGTAAATTGGGCTCCTCTGTCCGAGAAGATGGACAAGGGAACTCCATGCAACCTCACAACCTCTTGGATATACAACTTGGCATAATCCTCTGCAGTGTTAGTCATCTTGACTGCCAGGAAATGCGCTGACTTCGTCATTCTGTCTACAATCATCCATATGGAATCATGTTGTCTTCGGGATCTCGGTAGGCCAGTGATGAAATCAGTATTAACCATCTCCCACTTCCACTCTGGAATCTCGAAGTTTTGGGCCAAGCCACTTGGCCGTTGATGCTCAACCTTTACCTGTTGGCAATTTGGGCATCTTGAAACAAATTTTGCGATATTGTGCTTTATTCCACTCCACCAAGAGACCTCTCCCAAGTCGTGATACACCTTGGTGGATCCCGGATGAATGGAGTATCTAGTGTTATGAGCCTCCGCCAGAATCCTCTCTCCAACACCATTAACATCAGGGACACATAACCTACTCTGGTACCTCAATACCCCATCTCTTCCTTTGGAGAAGACCATCACTTTTTGCTTCTGAACCTCCTCCTTCAATTGGAGTATAATAGGATCTTGATCCTACTTCTCTTTTACCTCAGTCACTAGGGACGATGCAGACACATTCTGAACATTAATTCCTCCCTCGTCGCTCTCCTTATGTTGGACTCCAAATCGTGCCAATCTATGCACTTCCTTCACTAACTCCTTCTTCTCCTCCTCAACATGGGCTGTGCTACCCATAGACAACCTGCTAAGAGCATCAACAATAACATTAGCTTTACCTGGGTGGCACATGATGCTTATGTCATAGACTTTGAGCAATTCCAACCACCTTCTCTATCGCAGATTGAGCTCTCTCTAACTGAAGACATACTGTAAGCTCTTGCGATCCGTGAACACGTCCACATGCACTCCATACAAGTAGTGGCGCCAGATTTTAAGTGCGAACACAACTGCCGCCAACTCAAGATCAAGGGTCGGATAGTTCCTCTCACGAACCTTAAGCTGCCTGGAAGCATAGGCCACCACTTTCACTTTCTGCATTAACACACATCCCAACCCAACTCTTGATGCATCACAATATATTACAAAGCCCTCCGTCCCGTCTAGCAAGGTTAAGACAGGTGCGGTGGTCAACCTAGTCTTTAACTCTTGGAAGCTCTTCTCACATTCCTCCGACCACTGAAACTTGACCTTTTTTCTGGGTCAGTTTGGTCAATGGCGCGGATAGGGAAGAAAATCCCTCAATAAATTTGCGGTAGTAGCCTGCCAACCCTAAGAAACTCCTTATGTCAATTGGAGAGGTCGGTCTTGGACAGCTCGCAACCACTTTAATCTTTTGACTATCTACTCAAATTCCATCACCTGAAACCACATGGCCTAGGAAAGCCACTGACTTAAGCCAAAACTCACATTTGGAGAACGTCACACATAATTCATGATCCTTAAGAGTTTGAAGGACAACTCTAAGATGTTTAGCATGCTCTTCCTCATTCCTCGAATATACCAAGATATCATCAATGAACACGATCACAAACATGTCAACGTAGGGCCTGAACACCCAATTCATCAAGTCCATGAACGCTGCTGGCGCATTCGTCAACCCAAAGAACATGATTAAGAACTCAAAGTGGCCATATCTTTTCCTGAAAGTTGTTTTTGGAATATTACATTCTTTCACCTTTAACTAGTGGTAACCCGATTTGAGGTCTATCTTTGAAAAGCATGAGGCACCCTGAAGTTTGTCAAATAAGTCATCTATCCTGGGAAGAGGATATTTATTCTTGACCATGACCTTGTTCAGTTGCCTATAGTCTATGCACATTTTGAGAAACCCATCCTTCTTTCGTACTAATAGAACGGGAGCACCCCAAGGAGACACACTGGGTCTAATAAAGCCCTTCTCTAACAAATCCTTCAACTCATTCAACTCAGTGGGGGCCATCCTATATGGTGGAATCGAAATGGGCTGTGTGTCAGGAAGTACATCAATACCAAATCGATATCCCTATCGGGAGGGACTCCAGGTAAATCCTGAAGGAACACCTCAGGGAACTTATTTAAAATCGGGACCGACTAAAGAGTAGGGGACTCAACATCATCAAATAACTCGTACAAGGTGATAAATACACCCCTTAAAGATTAACCTTCTTGCCCTCAGGTAGGAAATAAATCTACCCTTGGGCGCAACATAACCTCCCTTCCACTCTAGGACCGGTTCATTTGGAAATTAGAATTTAACAACTCGGGTCTTACAATCTATGGATGCATGGCAAGCATGTAGCCAATCCATACCAAGAATTACATCAAAGTTAACCATCTCCAACTCTACCAAATTGGCCAAAGTACCCCTATGACAGATGGACACTACACAGTCTCTATAGACCCTCTTAGCTAGGATAGACTCACCAGTAGGAGTTGAAATAGTGTAAGGCTCAAGTAAACACTCCGGAAGAACCTCAAACTTATTGGCCACATAGGTTGTCACAAAAGACAAGGTGGCACCCGGGTCAAGCAATGCATAACAATTATAAGAAAAGATTCGGAGCATACCCGCAATAACATCTGTAGCAACCTCTTGATCTTGCCGATTACCCATCGCATACAGATAATTCGTCCCGCCTCCTGTATTTGCAGTAGTTGCCTTCTGATGACTGCCCGCGGGGGGCGCTGTAGAAGACTGACCTCTATTACCTCTATCACTCCACCTCTGATTCCTCGTAGGGCACTCACCCTGGAAATGGCCATGTTGTCCATATGAAAAGCAAGTAATTGTACCCTCACGGCACGCACCAAGAAGCAGCCTGCCATATCTGCCACAAGGTGGCCTTCCTCTCGGACCTTGAGCAATACTAGCTTGGGACTGAGGTCCCTGTGCTCTGAAATTCTGGTCACCAAAGGATTTTTGATCATACCTATTTTGCTGAACAGGTGCACTCACCATCGAAGGTGCATGACTAGAAGACTTCTTTAGAAAGAAAGTTCTATCACCCTTACTCTGCTTCTGCTGATTAGGCTCATGCCCTGCTGATTTGGCCTTCTTACTCTGCTACTCTTCTTTGTTCCTCGTCTTGTCCTCCTCAGTCTGCTGGGCATAGACCATAAGTCTAGAGATATCCATTTCTAGAATCAACAATGCTGCCTCACACTCTATCTTCACATGCCTGCCCAACCCATACACAAACTTCCTTATCCTTGCCCTCATATCAAGGACCATCTCTGGAGCATATCTGGACAGCTGGATGAACTTCAAGCTGTATAGTCCCTCTTGTCTCAGATTCACGAACTCCTCAACCTCTGCCTCCCTCAACTCTTGGGGAAAGAAATAATCGAGAAAAGCACTCTCAAACTCCTCCCACTCAGCTGGCTCAGCATCCTCACCTCTACCATTTTCCCACTGGTTATACCAGATATTGGCAACATCCTTAAGCTAATACGAGACCAGTTCGACTCCCTCAGCCTCCTTTGCATGCATAGTCCTCAAGATCTTGCGCATCTAATCAATAAAGTTCGCGGCTCCTCCTCAACCTTGGACCCCGTATAGTTTGGCGGATTCATCTTCAGGAAATCTTTGAGCCTTGATGCAACTGAAGATTCTTGGGAGCTGGAGCTAGGGGCCTGGGTACAACGACTACTACTCTGAGAGGCCACCAATTGAGTGAGCATAGCAATAGTTCCCCTGAAGTCTGCTTCTGAAGTAGAGGCTGACTGAGCAGGAGGTGCTGGTGGAGCCTTAGTAGCTCTAGCAGGTCATCTCCGTCTCCTTGTCTCATGCTGGTTAGTAGCCTCTGGTAAGGGATTCTCAGTATTAGGTACTGAGGCATCTCTTTGGGAAGTAGTGCGCTTTGGAGGCATTATCTATAAGTGCGTAACACACGAATTGGAAAAGGGGTTTCATAGAGTCAAGCTCTATTGCACGAACTCAGAACATCAAAGAAGGGTAACCATTTCCTAATGCCCTGTAGCATCCCGTTTATGAAGTATGGTGTACAACACACACATAAAAAAGACTCTTTTAGACACGGCTTCATCGACTCCCTAGGACTCTTGAACTTTGTGCTTTGATACCAAATTTGTCATGCCCAGGGAGGGTACCTTAGACGTGGCCGACACTCAGAGACTATTTCTAGCCCCTAAGCGAACCACTCGTTCTCAGGACAGTCAATTTAACATCAATATAGCGGAAGTAAAGAAGTGAACTACTTCAATAAAAAGGCCAAAGGCCAACATTTGTCTTAACATCAAACTAAGTAAGTAAAAATACTACTCAGTTCATAATGAAAACATCAACATCAACCTCAACATCATGTCTACGAAGCCTCTAACTTGACTCAACTGTCTAAGATGGTACTATAAGTGGCCATGGCTACCAAACTCAATGAATAAAGGAAGCATTAAATAAAAAAGGTCTCCTCCAGATAGCAAGGAGGCTCACCAATGTTTGAACTCGCAATCTCTGACCTCAATAGTGCATCTGCTGATGTCCTCTAACTCCTGTATCTGCATCATAAAATGATGCAACGCCGAATGGCGTCAGTACGTAGAATGCACTGGCATGTAAAATGGTTGAATAACAACGTAAGTATAACAGCATAAAGAAAACATCAGCTCAACATCATACCCCATCAGAATGTCATGAGTCTATCTAAGGCAAGAGATTAGAATAAACAATTGACTCATCAATCTCTCATCTCAACATCATCATCACATCAAACACATCTCAAGGAAACTCGACTTAACTCACTCAAGAGACCTCAACATCACCTCAACTAAGGGAACATCAATATCGACTCATCTCAAGGAACATCGACTCAGAACATCACATCAACATCAACATCAGAGTTCTATCAAAAGGAACTTAGCTGGGAGTTTCTCTAACCGACAACCATCACCTAAGAGCCAGTGAATATACAACGAAGCGATGTTGTTGCCATATCCATCCAATACCCTCCCCGGTGTAAAGGACATCAACCTCAGTGGATCCATAAGAAAAACCTCAGTCCTCATTTGGGACAAGAAAGGAGCCATCTGCATTGCGGTTCAATACCCTCTTCCTACGCGGGCCACATAGTTAATGGGTTCGAGTGGGACTCACTCTTACCTATTTCGGTGCTCAATACTCCTCCCAGAACTCAACATGCTCATAAAACATCAACCTCATCAGTCCCATAGGCACATAATACCTCATCATCAACATCAGTCCCGTAGGGACATAATATAATATCTCAACATCAATATCAGTCCCTTAGGGACATAATATAATACCTCAACCTCAACATCACATCACCTCGTTAACATCAACATCATGGACTCAAGATACTCTTTTAGAAATTAATCTTCCAATTTTAAGACATCATAAACATCATTCTCATCAACATCATCATCAAGACTCTAATCAAATGTGAAACGCAATCACATCATCACAAACATCATCATCATCAATGCTGTAGACACATCCCCTAATTTCATTATGCATGCTTTTCAAATAAAATGACTATAGGGTTTTAAAATACACCCATGAAAATGCATTATTACACATAATAGGTTAGTGATGATCATCAATTCATGTAAGAAAATATTTATACATAAAATAACATCAATTATACATGCATCAAACTTTTCACATTAATTTCATCATGTCAAGCCATAATACTCTACACTCAGAAGGGCACATGGAAGAACATTCTCATGTTTTAGGTTAGACTTACGTACCTGGAATGATTTTCTAACACGATTATGCACCACCTCCCCTTGAGCTTCTCAACCTCAACTCCCCTCAAGCCCTGACTTAGTGACTTCTACGAAGAATACCTCTTGAATGGGGTTTTTGATTAGTGACTTCTAGGTAGAATACCTCTTAAATGGGGGTTTTCGAAACCCTTTTTTCTTAAAAATTGACTTTTATTGGTCGTAGGGGAACGTTTAGTATCGATAGATAGGAATGGACTAAAATGCCCTCCGTAATTCAAAAGAATTTTTCCCTGACATGATTAAAACAGTCCGTGATGCGGACCTGTCGAAGACAGTGTATTTTCAAAAAATTCATCTTTATCAAAAAATCACAAAAAAAATATAAGTGTGGCTCCGCGACAGGTCCGCAACGCGGTTCCATCGCGTAGTCACACTTTTTTCATTTTGGAACGAAAAATTATCTTTTGACTTGATCGCTCAAAAAATTGACCGAGACCCTCTTCCACTCAATTTTCAGTGCTGATCACGAATCCGCTCTCGAATTTTCAATTCGAGTATCAGAAGACGCGATTTACGCACACCTCTTCCCTAGGGGTATTTTGGTAATTTATTGGGCGTTACATTATCTCCCCCTTGGGATCATTCGTCCTCGAATGATGAGTAGGAACAGTACTTTGGCACGAATATACTCAAGACTCACCTCGATACTCACTTATCAACTCACCTCCTCAACTCCTCCTCGACCTCAATGACATCTACTCAGGCATCAGGAATTTATACATATCAACTCATGGTAGGAATATCTATTTACATAAAGTAAGAATGTTACCTTCAACACTTTCATCAACCTCGGGCACGAACAGGTGCGGGTATTTTTCTCTTATCTTCTCCACAGCTACCCATGTGGCTTCCTCAACAAATTGATTCCTCCACAAAACTTTGACGGAGGCTATCTCTTTGTTCCTTAGTCTGCGACTTGTCGATCAAGGATTTGGAGTCAGATTTCCTCGTAGGACAAACTATCTCTAACTCCTGTGCTCTCCATAGGAATTACACTGGAAGATTCCCCCAAGCATTTCTTCAACATCGAAATATGGAACATCAAGTCGATTCCATCTAACTCGGAAGGCAATTCTAGCTCATAAGCAACCTTCCCAATTCTTAGCACAATCTGATAAAGACCAATATAACGAGGACTTAATTTCCCCCTTTTCCCAAACCTCATGACACACTTCATGGGTGATACCTTCAAGTAAATCCAATCGCTCACCTCAAACTCTAGGTCTCTTCTCCATACATCTGTGTAAGATTTCTGATGGCTTTGGGCAGTCTTCAATCTTTCTTGAATGATCTTCACTTTCTCCATAGACTGGTGGACTAGGTCAGGATCAATCAGCTCAGCCTCTCCAACTTCAAACCACCCCATGGGTGACCTATATCTCCTCTCATACAAGGCCTCATAAAAGGCTATTTGAATGCTTGCATGATAACTATTGTTATATGCAAATTCAATCAATGGTAAATGATCGTCCCAATTTCCTTTGAAGTCAAGGGCGCATGTTCTCGACATGTCTTCTACCGTTTGAATAGTGCGCTCTACCTGACCATCCGTCTGTGGATGAAAAGTTGTGCTCAAGTTCACTTTGGTACCTAATCCTTTCTGGAAAGACTTCAAGAGATGAGAAGTAAATTAGGCTCCTCTATCTGAGATGATGGACAAGGGAACTCCATGCAACCTCACAACCTCTTGGATATACAACTAGGCATAATCCTCTACAGTGTTGGTCGTCTTGACTGCCAGGAAATGCGCTGACTTCGTCATTTTGTCAACAATCACCCATATGGAATTATGCTGTCTCCGGGATCTCGGTAGGGCAGTGATGAAATCCATATTAACCATCTCTCACTTCCACTCTAGAATCTCGAAGTTTTGGGCCAAGCCACTTGGCCTTTGATGCTCAATCTTTACCTGTTGGCGATTTGGGCATCTTTAAACAAATTTCGCGATATCCCACCTTATTTCACTCCACCAATAGAGCTCTCTCAAGTCGTGATACATATTTATGGAGCCCGGATGAATAGAGTATCTAGTGTTATGGGCCTAAGCCAGAATCCTCTCTCGAACACCATCAACATCAGGGACACATAACATACTCTGGTACCTCAATACCCATCTCCCCCTTTGGAGAAGACCATTACTTTTTGCTTCTGAACCTCCTCCTTCAATTGGAGTATAATAGGATCTCGATCTTGCCTCTCTTTTACCTCTATCACTAGGGACGATACAGACCCATTCTGAACATTAATTCCTCCCTCGTCCTTCTCCTCAAGCTGGACTCCAAATCGAGCCAACCTATGCACTTCCTTCACTAAATATTTTTTCTCCTCCTCAATATGGGCTGTGTTACCCATAGACAACCTGCTAAGAGCATCAGCAACAATATTATCTTTACCTGGGTGGTACATGATGCTCATGTCATAGTCTTTGAGAAATTCCAACCACTTTCTCTGCCGCAGGTTGAGCTCTTTCTGACTGAAGACATACTGTAAGCTCTTGTGATCCGTGAACACGTCCACATGCACTCCATACAAGTAGTGGCACCAGATATTAAGTGCGAACTCAACTGGCGCCAACTCAAGATCATGGGTCGGATAGTTCCTCTCATGAAGCTTATGCTGCTTGGAAGCATAGGCCACCACTTTCCCTTTCTGCATTAACACACATCCCAACCCAACTCTTGATGCATCACAGTATATTACAAAGCCTTCCGTCGTGTCAGACTAGGTCAAGATAGGTGCGGTGGTCAACCTAGTCTTTAACTCTTGGAAACTCTTCTCACATTCCTCCGACCACTAAAACTTGACCTTTTTCTGGGTCAATTTGGTCAATGGCCCAGATAGGAAAGAAAATCCCTCAACAAATTTGCGGTAGTAGCCTTCCAACTCCAAGAAACTCCTTATGTCAGTTGGAGAGGTCGGTCTTGGCCAGGTTGAAACCGCTTCAATCTTCTGACTATCTACTCGAATTCCATCACCCAAAACCTCATGGCCTAGGAAAGCCACTAACTTAAGACAAAACTCACATTTGGAGAACTTTGCATACAATTCATGGTCCTTAAGAGTTTGAAGGACAACTCTAAGATGTTTAGCATGCTCTTCCTCATTCCTCGAATATACCAAGATATCATCAATGAACACGATCACAAACATGTCAAGGTAGGGCCTGAACACCCTATTCATCAAGTCCATAAAGGCTGCTGGCGCATTCGTCAACCCAAACGACATGACCAAGATCTTAAAGTGGCCCATATCTTGTCCTGAAAGTTATCTTTAGAATATCACATTCTTTCACCTTTAACTGGTGGTAACCCGATTTGAGGTCTATCTTTGAAAAGCATGAGGCAGCCTGAAGTTGGTCAAATAAGTCATCTATCCTGGGAAGGGGATATTTATTCTTGACCATGACCTTGTTCAGCTGCCTATAGTCTATGCACATTCTGAGAGACCCATCCTTCTTTTGTACAAACAGAACAGGAGCACTCCAAGGAGTCAGACTGGGTCTAATAAAACCCTTCTCTGCCAGATCCTTCAACTGTTCCTTCAACTCTTTCAACTCAGCGTGGGCCATCCTATATGGTGGAATCGAAATGGGCTGTGTGTCAGAAAGTACACTAATACCAAAGTCGATCTCCCTATCGGGAGGGACTCTAGGTAAATCCTCAGGAATACCTCAGGGAACTCTTCTACAATCGAGACTGACTCAAGAGTAAGGGACTCAACATCATCAGATCTAACTCGTACAAGGTGATAAATACACCCCTCAAAGATTAACCTCCTCGCCCTTAGGTAGGAAATAAATCTACCCTTGGACAGCTGGATGAACTTCAAGTTGTATTCTTTGATAGTTAATTCCTCTTGTTTCAGATTCATGAACTCCTCGACCTTTGCCTCCCTCAACTTTTGGGGAAAGAGGTGATTGAGAAAAGCATTCTCAAACTCCTCCCACTTAGCAGGCTCAGAATCCTCACCTCTACCATCTTCCCACTGGTTATACCAAACATTGGCAACATCCTTAAGCTGATATGAGACCAACTCGACTCCCTCAACCTCGTTTGCATGCAATTCCCTCAAGATCTTGCGCATCTCATTATTAAAGTTTCGCGGCTCCTCTTAAACCTTGGACCCCGTATAGACTGGCGGGTTCATCCTCAGGAAATCTCTGAGCCTGGATGCAACTGCAGACTCTTGAGAGCTGGAGTTAGGGGCCTGGGGACCACACTGCTACTCTG
Source organism: Solanum rostratum (assembly GCA_029948455.1). Classification (NCBI taxonomy): domain Eukaryota; kingdom Viridiplantae; phylum Streptophyta; class Magnoliopsida; order Solanales; family Solanaceae; genus Solanum; species Solanum rostratum. Next base: position 54,382,202 of record CM057049.1, read on the forward strand.
TGAGGCCACTAATTGAGTGAGCATAACAATAGCTCCCCTGAAGTCTGCTTCCGAAGTAGAGGCTGCCTGAATAGGAGGTGCTAGTGGAGCCTCAGTAGCTCTGGCAGGTCATCCCCGTCTCCTTGTCCCATGCTGGTTAGGAGCCTCTAGTAAGGGATTCTCAGTTTAGGGACTGAGGCATCTCTTTGGGCAGTAGTGTGCTTTGGACGCATTATCTGCAAGCGTGCAACTAATTAGAAAGGGGGTTTCATAGAGTCAAGCTCTATCGCATGAACTCAGAACATCAAAGAAGGGTAACCATTTCCTAATGCCCTATAGCATCCCGTTTATGAAGTGTAGTGCACAACACACACATAAACAAGACTCTACTAGAAACGGCTTCATAGACTCCCTAGGACTCTTGAACTCTGTGCTCTGTTACCAAGTTTGTCACGCCCCGGGAGAGTATCCTAGACGTGGCCGGCACTCAGAGACTATTGCTAGCCCTTAAGCGAACCACTCGTTCTCAGGACAGTCAATTTAATATCAATATAGTGAAAGTAAAGCAGTGAACTACTTCAATAAAAAGGCCAAAAGCTAACATCTATCTCAACATCAAACTAAGTAAAAATACTGCACAGTTCATAATGAAAACATCAATATCAACCTCAACATCATGTCTACGAAGCCTCTAACCTGACTCAACTTTCTAAGATGGTACTATGATAGGCCATGGCTAACAGACTCAATGAATAAAGGAAGCATTAAATAAAAAGGGTCTCCTTCGTATAGCAAGGAGGCTCACCAAAGTTGGAACTCGCAATCTCTGACCTCAACGGTGCATCTGTTGATGACCTCTAACTCCTGTATGTGCATCATAAAACAACGCAGTGCCGAATGGCGTCAATATGTGGAATGTACTGGCATGTAAAATAGCTGAATAACAACGTGAGTATAAAAGCATAAAGAAAACATAAGCTCAACATCATACCCCATCAGAATGTCATGAGTCTATCTAAGGCAAGAGATTAAAATAGATAATTGACCCATCAATCTCTCATCTCAACATCATCATCACATCAAATTCATCTCAAGGAAACTCGACTCTACTCACTCAAGAGACTTCAATGTCACCTCAATTTAGGGAACATCAACATCGACTCAGAACATCATATCAACATCAACATCAACATTCTATCAAAAGGAACCTAACTAGGAGTTACTCTAATCGACAACCATCACCTATAAGCCAGTGATGATACAACGAAGCGATGTTGTTGCCACATCTATCCAATATCCTGCCCTGGGTAAAGGACATCAACCTCAGTAGATCCACATGAAAAAACTCAGTCCTTATTTGGGACAAGAAAGGAACCATCCGCATTGCGGTTCAATCCCCTCTTCCTGTGCGGGTCACGTAGTTAATGGGTTTGAGTGGGACTCCCTCTTACCCATTTCGGTGCTCAATACTCCTCCCAGAACTCGACCTGCTCATAAAACATCAACCTCATAGTCCCATAGGGACATAATACCTCATTATCAACATCAGTCCCATAGGGACATAATATAATACCTCAACATCAACATCAGCCCCTTAGGGACATAATATAATACTTCAACCTCAACATCACCTCACCTTATTAACATCAACATTATGGACTCAAGATACTCTTTTAGAAATTAATCTTCCAGTTATAAGATATCATAAACATCATTCTCATCAACATCATCATCAATACTCTCATCAAATATGAAACACAATCTGTAACACCCAGTAAATTACAAAAATATCCCAAGGAAAGAGGTGTGTAGAAAATGCGTCTTTCGATGCTCGAATTGAAAATCTGAGAGTGGATTCGTGATCAACACTAAAAATGGAGTGGGAAGAGGGTCTCGATCGACTTTTAGAGCGATCAAGTTGAAAGATAATTTTTCGTTCCAAAATGAAAACACTGTGTCTGCGCGACAAGGCCGCGTCACAGACCTGTCGCGGAGCCACACTTATGTTTTCTGTAAATTTTTTGACAGAGTTGAATTTTCGAAAATACACTGTCCGCGACAGGTCCGCATCGCGGACTGTGTTATTTCAGGATGGGGATAAATTCTTTTAAATTACGGAGGGAAATTTGGTCCATTCCTAATTATCTTAAACATTTCCCTACGACTAGTCGGTTTCTAAGAAAGGGTTTCAAAAAAACCAATTTCAAAAGCGTATTCTCTCGAAAGGTCACCAAAGTTAGGGCTTGAAGGGAGTTGAGGTTGTAGAGATCAAGGGGTGGTGTTGCATAATTTTGTTAACAAAACATTCCAGGTATGTAAGGCTAACCTAAAGCATGGGAATGTCCTCCCATGTGCCCTCCTGAGTGATGAGTGTCATCTCTTGATGTGATAAAGTTAACAGTAATAGCTTGATGCATGTAATAGTCTACTTAATCTTATGTATAAGTAACTTTCCTACAGAAACTTATGATCATCATTATTTTGTGTTATATTACGGTTCCTTTAACGAGTGCATTTTAAACCCTATAATTATTGTGTTTGAAAAGAGCATGCATAATGAAATTAGGGAATATGTCTAGAGCCTTGATGATGATGATGTTATGATGAGGTATTGATGATGATATGATGATGTTGATGAGCATGATGTTTTATGATATCTTAGCAGTAAAATATAATTGCTAAATGATGTCCCTTGAGTTTTGATGTTGATGTTGATGTTATGAGTTGAGGTACTATGTCCCTCTGGGACCGATGTTGATGTTGAGGTTTTATACTATATCCCTCTGGGACCGATGTTGATGTTTAGGTATTATATCATGTCCTTATGTGATTGATGATGATGTATTATGTCCCTATGGGACTGATGATTATGGTGTTTTATGAGCATGTCGAGTTCTGGGAGGAGTATTGAGCACCAGAATGGGTAGAGAGTGAGTCCCACTTAAACCCATTAACTACGTGGCCCGCGTAGGAAGAGAGGATTGAACCGCAATGTGGATGGCTCCTATCTTGTCCCAAAAGAGGACTGATATTTTTTTCTTGTGGATCTGCTAATGTGATGTCCTTTACCCCGGGCAGGGCATTGGATGGATATGGCAACAACATCGCTTCGTTGTATCATCACTGGCTCATAAGTGATGGTTGTCGGTTAGAGAAACTCCCAGTTAGGTCCCTTTGATAGAACTCTGATGTTGATGTTGATGTGATGTTTGAGTTGATGTCCTTGAGTCGATGTGATGTTTCCTTGAGTCGATGTGATGTTCCTTTGAGTCGATGTGATGTTTCTTTGAGGTAAGTTGATGTGGAGGTTCCTTTAGATGAGCTTGCGATGAAGTTGATGAATGTGATAAGGGATTGATGAGTCAATTGTCTAACCTAATCTCTTGCCTTAGATAGACATTTGATATCCTGATGGAGTCTAATAAAGAGTTGATGTTTCTTTATTTCTGTGTACTCACCCTTTTTTTCAACTATTTTACATGCCAGTACATTCCACGTACTGATGCCATTTGGCGCTACATCATTTTATGATGCAGATACAGGAGTTCGAGGATTTCAGCAGGCGTACCGTTGAAGTCCAAGGTTTCGAGTTCAAATTTTGGTGAGCCTCCTTGCTATCCGGAGGAGACCCTTCTATGTTATTTTCCTTTATGTCATTGAGTCGGTAGCCTTGGCATGTCATGGCACCCCCTCTTAGACAGTTGAGTCAGGTTAGAGGCTTCGTAGACATGATGTTGAAGTTGATGTGGATGTTTTCCCTATGAACTAAGGAGTATTTTACTTACTCATTTGACGTTGAGATTGATGATTGGCCATTAGGCCCTTTCCTGAGTTTCACTTATTATGATGTTTTTCGCTATTTTGATGTTGAGTGATGTAACGAGGTTAAGTGGTTCGCTCAGGGGCTAGCAATAGTCTCTGGGTGCTGGCCACGCCTAGGGTACCCTCCTGGGGCGTGACAAACTTGGTATCAGAGCACAGAGTTCAAGAGTCCTAGGGAGTCTATGAAGCCTTGTCTAGTAGAGTCTTGTTTATGCGTGTGTTGTGCACCACACTTCATAAACGGGATGCTACAGGGCATTTAGGAAATGGTTACCCTTCTTTGATGTTCTGAGTTCGTGCGTTAGAGCTTAGCTCTATGAAGCCCTTTCTAATTCGTGCGTTACGCATTTGCAGATAATGCCTCCTAAACGTACGGCTGCCCAAAGAGATGCCTCAGTCCCTAACACTGACAATTCTTTACCAGAGGCCCCAAATCAGCATGGGACAAGGAGACGGGGACGACCTGCTAGAGCTGCTGAGGCTCCGCCAACACCTCTTGTTCAGTTAGCCTCCACTTCGAAAGCAGACTTCAGGGGAGCTATTGCTATGCTTACCAAGTTAGTGGCCTCTCAGAGTAGCAATTGCGGTCCCCATACCCCTAGCTCCAGTTCCCAAGAGCCTACGACTGCAACCAGGCTCAGAGATTTCCTGAGGATGAACCCACCCGTCTATACGGGGTCAAAGGTTGAGGAGGACCCACGAAACTTCATTGATGAGATGCGTAAAATCTTGAGGGCTATGCATGCGAATGAGGTGGAGGGAGTCGAGCTGGTCTCTTATCAGCTTAAGGATGTTGCCAATGTTTGGTATAACTAGTGGGAGGATGGTAGAGGTGAGGATGCTAAACCGGCTGAGTGGGAGGAGTTCGAGAGTGCCTTTCTCGATCACTTCTTTCCCCAAGAGTTGAGGGAGGCAAAAGTCGAGGAGTTCGTGAATCTGAAACAAGAGGAGCTGATGGTCAAAGAGTACAACTTGAAGTTTATCCAGCTGTCCAGATACGCTCCAGAGATGGTCCTTGATATGAGGGCAAGAATGAGGAAGTATGTGTCTGGGTTGGGCAGGCATGTGAAGAGGGAGTGCAAGGCAGCGTTGCTGATTCCAGACATGGATATTGCTAGACTTATGGTCTATGCTCAGCATACTAAGAAGGATAAAATGAGGGACATAGAAGAGCAATAGAAGAAGAAAGCTAAATCGGCAGGGCATGAGCCAAATCAGTAGAAACTGAACAAAAAGTGATAGGACCTTCTTTCAAAAGAAGTCTTCTAGCCATGCACCTTCGATGACGAGTGCACCTATTCAACAAAACAGGTATGATCAGAGATCCTATGGTCATCAGAACTTCAGAGCACAGGGACCTCAGTCCCAAGCCAGTGTTGCTCAAGGTCCGAGGGGAAAGCCCCCTTGTAGCAGATGTGGTAAGTTGCATCTTGGCGCGTGCCATGATGGCACTAGTATTTGTTTTACCTGTGGACAGCCTGGTCACTTCCAGAATAAGTGCCCTATGAGAAATCAGAGTTGGCGTGATAGGGGTAATCGAGCTCAGTCTTCTACAGCGCCCCCCGAGGGTAATCATCAGAAGGAAACTACTACAAATGCAGGAGGCGGGACGAACCGTCTGTATGCGATGGGTAATCGACGGGATCAAGAGGTTGCTCCAGATGTTGTTACGAGTATGATCAAAATCTTTTCTTATGATTGTTATGCATTGCTTGACCCGGGTGCCACTTTATCTTTTGTGACGCCCTATGTGGCCAATAAGTTTGAGATTCTTCTTGAGTGTTTGCTTGAGCCTTACACTATTTTGACTACTACTGGTGAGTCAGAGGATCTATAGAGACTGTATAGTGTCTATCTATCATAGGGACACTTTGGCCAATTTGGTGGAGTTGGAGATGGTTGACTTTGATGTGATCCTTGGTATGGACTGGCTCCATTCTTGTCATGCATCCATAGACTATAGGACCCGAGTTGTTACATTTCATTTTCCTAATGAACCGATCCTAGAATGGAAGGGAGATTATATTGCACCCAAGGGTAAATTTATTTCTTACCTGAGGGCGAGGAGGTTAATCTCTAAAGGGTGTATCTATCACCTTGTACGAGTTAAATTTGATGATGTTGAGTCCCCTACTCTTGAGTCAGTCCCGATTGTGAATGAGTTCCTTGAGGTGTTCCCTGAGGATTTACCGGGAGTCCCTCCTGATAGGGAGATCGACTTCGATATTGATGTACTTCTTGAGACATAGCCTATTTTGATTCCACCATATAAGATGGCCCCTGCTTAGTTGAAAGAGTTGAAGGAGCAGTTGAAGGATCTGTTAGAAAAGGGTTTTATTAGACCAATGTTTCTCCTTGGGGTGCTCCCGTTCTATTTGTACGGAAGAAAGATGGCTCTCTGAGAATGTGCATAGATTATAGGCAACTGAACATGGTCACAGTCAAGAATAAATATCCTCTTCCCAGGATAGATGACTTGTTTGACCAACTTTAGGGCGCCTCATGCTTTTCGAAGATAGACCTCAAATCGGGTTACCACCAGTTGAAGGTGAGAGAATGTGATATTCCAAAGATATCTTTCAGGACAAGATATGGCCACTTTGAGTTTTTGGTCATGTCCTTTGGGTTGACGAATGCACCCGCAGCTTTCATGAATTTGATGAATAGGGTGTTCACGCCCTACCTTGAGATGTTCGTGATTGTGTTCATTGATGATATTCTGGTATATTTGAGGAGTGAGGAAGAGCATGCTAAATATCTTAGAGTTGTCCTTCAAACTCTTAAGGACCAGGAGTTATATGCAAAGTTCTCCAAATGTGAATTTTGGCTCAAATCAGTGGCCTTTCTAGGTCATGTGGTTTCAGGTGATGAGATCCGAGTAGATGGTCAAATGATTGAAGTGGTTGCCAGTTGGCCAAGACCGACCTCTCCAACTGACATAAGGAGTTTCCTGGGGTTGGCAGGCTACTACCGCAGATTTGTTGAGGGATTTTCTTCTCTATCCGCCCCATTTACCAAACTGACCCCAAAAAAGGTCAAGTTTGAGTTATCTGAAGAATGTGAGAAGAGTTTCCAGGAGCTAAAGACTAGGTTGACTTCTGCACCTGTCTTGACCTTGCCTGACGGGATGGAAGGTTTTGTAATATACTGTGATGCATCAAGAGTTGGATTGGGGTGTGTGTTAATGCAAAGAGGTAAGGTGGTGGCTTATGCTTCCAGGCAGCTTAAAGTTCATGAGAAGAAATATCCGACCCATGATCTTGAATTAGCGGTGGTGGTGTTTGCACTTAAAATCTGGCGCCACTACTTGTATGGAGTGCATGTGGACGTGTTTACGGACCACAAGAGCTTACAATATGTCTTCAATTAGAGAGAGCTCAACCTGCGACAGAGGAGGTGGTTGGAATTGCTTAAGGACTACGATATGAGCATCATGTACCACCCAGGTAAAGCTAATGTTGTTGCTAATGCTCTTAGCAGGTTGTCTATGGGTAGCACAACCCATGTTGAAGGAGAAAAGAAGGAGTTAGTGAAGGAAGTGCATAGGTTGGCTCGATTGGGAGTCCAGCTTGAGGAGAACGACGAGGGAGGAATTAATGTTCAGAATGGGTCTGCATCGTCCCTAGTGACTGAGGTAAAAAAGAAGCAGGATCAAGATCCTATTATACTTCAATTGAAGGAGAATGTTCAAAAGCAAGAAGTGATAGTCTTTTCCAAAGGGGGAGATGGGGTATTAAGGTAGCAGAGTAGGCTATGTGTCCCTGATGTTGATGGTGTCCGAGAGAGGATTTTGGCTGAGGCCCATAACACTAGATACTCCATTCATCCAGGCTCCACCAGGATGTATTGTGACTTGAGAGAGGTCTATTGGTGGAGTGGAATAAAGCGAGATATTGAGGAGTTTGTTTCGAGATGCCTAAATTGTCAACATGTAAAGGTTGAACATCAAAGACCAATTGGCTTGGCCCAAAACTTTGAGATTCCAGAATGGAAGTGGGAGATGATTAACATGGATTTTATCACTGGCTTACCAAGATCGAGGAGACAACATGCTTCCATATGGGTGATTATGGATAGAATGATGAAGTCAGCGCACTTCCTGGCGGTCAAGACGACCAACACAGTAGAGGAGTATGCTGCCAAGATGTATATCCAAGAGACTGTGAGGTTGTATGGAGTTCCCTTTTCCATTATCTCAGACCGAGGAGCCCAATTTACTTCTCCGTTCTAGAAGTCCTTCCAGAAAGGATTGGGTACCAAAGTGAGTTTGAGCACAGCCTCTCCTCCATAGACGGATGGTCAGGCAGAGCGCACTAGTTAGACGGTGGAGGACATGTTGAGAGCTTGCATCCTTGATTTCAAAGGAAATTGGGATGATCATTTACCATTGATTGAATTCGCATATAACAACAGTTATCATGCGAGCATCCAAATGGCCCCTTCTGAGGCCTTGTATGGGAGGAGATGTAGATCACCTATTAGGTGGTTTGAAGTTAGAGAGGCTGAGTTGATTGGTCCTAATCTTGTTCACCAGTCCATGGAGAAGGTGAAAATTATTCGGGAAAGATTGAAGACTGCCCAAAGCCGTCAGAAATCTTACACATATGTGAGGAGAAGAGACTTAGAGTTTGAGGTAAGCGATTGGGTTTACTTGAAGGTATCACCCATGAAGGGTGTCATGAGATTTGGGAAAAAGGGAAAATTAAGCCCTCGCTTTATTGGCCCCTATCAGATCGTACGAAGAATTGGGAAGTTGCTTATGAGCTAGATTTACCTTCCGAGCTAAATGGAATCCATCCAGTGTTCCACATTTCGATGTTGAAGAAATGTTTAGGAGATCCTGCCTTGGTAGTTCCTATGGAGAGCACGGGAGTCAGAGACAGTTTGTCTTATGAGGAAATTTCAGTCCAGATCCTTGATCGATAGGTTCGCAGACTGAGAAACAAGGAGATAGCCTCTGTCAAAGTACTGTGGAGGAATCCATTTGTTGAGGAATCCACATGGGAAGCTGAGGAAGAGATGAAAGCTAAATACCCGCACCTATTCGTGCTTGAGGGTGATGAAAGTGTGGAAGGTAACATTCCTACCTTTATGTAAATTGATGTTCTCACCATGATGTAATATTTGTTTATGGCATTGATGTCTGTGTACATTTACATGATAATGAGGTCGATGAGAAATTGAGGTGATGATGTTACTAAGTGAGTATCGAAGTGAGTCTTGGGTTTATTCGTGCCATGTACCATTCCTACTCATCGTTCGAGGAAGAATGATCCCAAGGGTGAGATAATGTAACACCCGGTAAATTACAAAAATACCCCTAGGGAAGAGGTGTGCGGAAAATGCATCTTCCGATGCTCGAATTGAAAATACTAGAGAGGATTTGTGATCAGCACTGAAAATGGAGTGGGAAAAGGGTCTCGGTCGATTTTTAGAGCGATCGAGTCGAAAGATAATTTTTCATTCCAAAATGAAAAATAATGTGCTTGCGCGACAGGGCCGTGTTGCGGACCGGTCGCGGAGCCACACTTATGTTTTTTGTAAATTATTCGACGGAGTTGAATTTCTGAAAATACACTGTCCGCGACAGGTCCGCGTCGTGGACTGTGTTATTTCAGGACGGGGATAAATTCTTTTAAATTACGAAGGGCAATTTGGTCCATTACTAATTATATTAAACGTTTCCCTACAACTAATAAATGTCAGTTTCTAAGAAAGGGTTTCAAAAAAACCAATTTCAAAGGCGTATTCTCTCTAAAGGTCACCAAAGTTAGGGCTTGAAGGGAGTTGAGGTTTAAGAGATCAAGGGGAGGTGTTGCATAATTTTGTTAACAAAACATTCCAGGTATGTAATACTACCACTGCTACTGCTACTGCTAGTAGTAGTAGTAGTAGCAGCAACAGTAGCAGTAGCAGTAGCAGGAGCAGTAGCAGTAGCAGCAGCAGCAACAACAACAGTAGTAGTAGTAGCAGTAGCAGTGGCTGTAGTAGTGGTAGTAGTAGTGGTGGTAGTAGTGGTGGTGGTAGTAGTAGTAGTCGTAGTAGCAGTAGCAGTAACAGTAGCCGTAGTAGTAGCAGTAGCAGTAGCAGTAGTAGTAGTAGTAGTAGTGAAATCCAGACGATTTCATCTCCAAGGAAGGGCATACGGCTCATGCAGGGGCACATAGATTGTTTGGGAATCCGTCATGAAGGCACCAAGTTCGGAGACGGTGATTCTATACTTTGAAAATTATTTTGGATGAGAATTTCACGAGGCACCATGGATCATGGGAGGTCATACGAGATCCCATACGGCTTGTGAAATTCTACATGACCCATACATGGTCTACTTGTGGCCTACCATAGCCAAATTCTTGGCTGGACAATTGGGGCATTTTCCAAGGCCCCTTCCACGACCAGTGGTGTGGAGAACAGTTCATGGGAGGTTACCTGGAGGCTTACCAAGCCTCAAATCCTTTATTAAGACACCCAAAGTTATACATAGGCATTCCCCGTGGCTCACACACCTCCAACAACTTGAATTTAGGTATCAAAAGGTCTCACAAAGTCTGGATCCTTACATCATTTCCGCTTTGAGAACATTCATCCTCGAATGTACTAGGATATGGCTTGAAAAGCTTGACTTGAACATAAAGCATTCCAACATAAGAACACAATGCATAATTTATCTCTTGAAAATCATAAAGTCATTAAAAGTCATGTCAAAACATCTATTAAATCATTTTTCATACACATGTATGCATATAATGTCATGAAACACAAGAGTGAAAGAATTAGGACCATCGAGAATAGGGAGAACCTAATACCTCAGGCTTGAGTGGATTGGAAAAGATAAGGGTATCACCTCATCATGTACAACTCTGCTTCCAAAGTAGCACTCTCCACATGTTGATTCCTCCAAATCACTTTAATCAAAGCAACATCCTTGTTGCAAAGCCGCTTCATATGTCTATCCAAAATCTCAATCGAAACATTCTCATAGGACAAGTTCTCCTCAACTTCAAAACCCTTAAAAGGCACAATTGAACTAGGATCAACAATCAATTTCCTCAACATAGACACATGGAAAACTGGGTGAACAGAATTCAAATCTCTAGGCAAATCCAACCTATAAGCTACATTCCCAATTTTCTCCACAATCTCATAATATCTTACATAGCGAGGAATTAATTTTCCCTTCTTACAAAATGCATTATACCGTTAATGGGTGAAACCTTCACATATACCCAATCACTAACTGGAAACTCAAGATCCCTCTTTCTAACATCTGAAAAAGACTTTTGGAAACTTTGAGCCGCCTTCAACCTCCCTAATCAACTCCACCTTTTCAATGGCCTCCAACACCAAATTTGGGCCAATCAAAGCCATCTCACCCAACTCAAACCATCCCACTGAGAACCTACACCTTCTCCCATACAAAGCCTCAAACGGTGCCATAACAATGCTAGCAGGAAAACTGTTGTTGTAAGCAAACCCAACGAAGATAGATAATCATCCCAATTTCCCTTAAATTCCAACACACAAGTGCTCAACATGTCTTCCAAAGTTTGAATTGTCCTCTCGGCTTGTCCATCGGTTTGAGGATGGAATGCGGTACTTACACTTTACCTTAGTAGCAAGACCTTTTTGAAATGATTTCAAAAAGTGGGAAGTAAATTAGGTGCCACGATCCGATACGATAGACTTAGGCACACCATGAATCCTCACCAACTCTTGAATATAAAACTTTGCATAATCTTAGACATTAAAGGTATTCTTGACCGGTAGGAAATGGGCCGATTTGGTCACCCTATCAATGATAATCCAAATAGAATCAAATTGCTTTCAGGTTCTAGGAAAACCAATCACAAAATCCAAAATTTCACACTTTCCCACTTCCAAGTAGGGATCTCAATATTTTGAGCCAAACCACCGGACCTTTGATGTTCTACCTTCACTTGTTGACAATTAGCACACTCGGATACTAATTAGCTAAGTCTTTCTTCATACCATGCCACCAATACACTTCCCTCAATCCTGATACATTTTGGTTGATCCCGGATGTATGGAATAATGAGCGTGTGGGCTTCACTCATGATCACCTCTCTAAGGCCATCATCATCCAAAACCCACAACCGATCTTGATACTGAAGCATATTATCTCCACCTTGGGAGAAAACCTCAATCTTCTTTTCCGCAACCAATTTCTTTAACTCAACCAATAATGGATCCAAATCGTGTTTTGCCTTGATATCAACTACCGCGGAAGACTCAGCCCCATTTTGAACATGAATACCACCATCATTAGAGTTAGGCAACCTAACACCCAACCTAGGCAAATAGTGAACATCTTTTACCAATTCTTTCTTCCCTTCATCAACATGGGCCATACTCCCCATATATAGCCTACTAAGAGCATCGACTACAACATTAGCCTTGACGAGATGATATTGATTGCTCATGTCGTAATCTTTGAGAAATTCCAACCACCTTTGTTGCCTTAAGTTAAAATCCCTTTGGGTGAACACATATTGCAAGCTCTCGTGATCGGTGAACACATCAATATGAACCCCATATAAATAGTGCCTCAAAATTTTCAAAGCAAACACCATAGTCGCTAGCTCAAAATATGAGTTGAATAGTTTTGCTCATGCACCTTCAATTTTCTCGATGCATAAGCTATCACCTTACCATTTTGCATAAGCACACAATCCAACCTAATCTGAGAAGCATCACAATACACAAAAAGCCATCTAAGGCATTAGGTAAGGAAAAAAAATAAGAGCCCATGTAAGTCGATCTTTTAAAGTCTGAAAATTCTTCTCACACTCATCCGACCATAAAAACTTGGCCTTCTTTTGAGTCAACTTGATCAATAGAGATGCAATAGATGAGAAATCTTCAACAAATCTCCTATAATGACCAGCCTCCCAAGGAAGTTCCAAATATCAGAAAGAGTGAATGGTCTAGGCCAATTCTTCATGGCCTCAGTCTTGTTTAGGTTAACCTTAATGCCACCACCGAATACCACATGACCAAGAAAAGTTACTTCAACCAACCGGAACTCACAGTACTAATTTTAGCAAACAAATGCTTCTCTCTCAAAGTCTGAAGAACTAACCTGAAGTGATCCATATGCTCTACCCCACTTCGAGATTAAATCAGAATATTATCAGTGAAGACACCACAAAACCCTCAAGAAATGGCTTGAACACATGATTCATAAGATCTATAAACACGGATAGAGCATAGTCAAACCAAATGACATTACCATAAATTTAAAGTGCCCACACCTAGTTCGTAAGGCCATTTTTGGAATATCACACTCTCTGACCCTCAATTGATGATATCTAGAAATGAGTTCAATCTTTGAGAAATGGGTAGCTCCTTGAAGTTGATCAAATATGTTGTCAATCTTATATTTATTTTTGATGGTTTGTTATTCAGTTGTGTATAATCAATGCACATCCAAAGAGACCTATCTTTCTTTCTTACAAATAACACTAGAGCACCCCATGACGATATACTTGGTCTAATAAATCCCTTCTCTGATAAGTCTTTCAATTGGTCCTTTAACTCCTTCAATTTAGTCGGTACCATACGATAAGCGAGGAATGGAGATAGGTTGGGTATTTGAGAGGAGATTTGTGCCAAAGTCTACTTCCCTTTTAGGAGGAATACTAGGAAAATCTTCGGGGAAAGCATTAGAAACTCGTCAACCACCAGAATCGATTGAAGAGTAGGTGCCTCAGCCTCCGCATCTCTAACCCGCATAATGTGATAAATCCACCCCTTAGAAATCATTTTTTGGGCTTTGAGATTAGAGATAAACCGACAATTCGTAGCAGAATCACTACCCTTCAACTCAAGAATAGGCTCATCCGTAAATTGGAGTTTGACTTTCCAAGTTCCCTATCAATAGAGGCATATCAAGCATACAACCAAACTATCCTGAGAATAATATCAAAATCAAACATCTCAAGTTCCACAAGATCACGGGGAACTTTATGCATAATAGAGACAGGACAACTCAGATAGACTCTTGGGGCCATGACGGACTTACCCACGAGAGTATAAACAGAAAAGGGTTCCCTTAAAATTTCGGGACTCAATCCAAACTTAACTGCCAAACGAGGAGCCATAAAAGATAAATTTGCACCCAGATCAAGTAAAGCATAAGCATCAAATCGAAAGACCTTTAACATACCAATAACTACATTTGGAGTCTCCTCTACCTCCTGATGAGCATGCAAAACATAGAACATGTTATTTTTTGTGGCACCACCTTGTAGAGCTTTTTGCTGGCCTTGATCCCCTTGGACCACATGACCCTGACCCTTCTTGGTAACCTTAGGAGAATCAGCAACCTTGTGGCCCCTATCACCATACCAAAAATAAGCAGCCAAGTTCTTATAGCACACACCTGAGTAATTCTCCCATATGAATTACACTAAGGGGGCATCGGTCAACCTCCCACCTTTGCCTTGGGAGGAGGCACTCTAGCATTGACAACCTTTGTATTCGAACCCTAGCCTTGTTGGAAGTGACCATATCCACCACCATTCCTAGAGTTGGGGAACGCACCATCATAATGGGCTCTCTTTGGGTATAGTAGGACTTGAACCTACGACCATTAGGTAAAAATCCCAATGCTCTACCAACTGAGCTATACATCCAAAAAATTCTGGAAAAACCACATGACTACTCCTGAAAGATAGATAAACACATAAAATAACTATTCAACATATGCGCTAGAGCGATTGAAAGGGGAGCATCCCTTTCACCGAGACAAACAACCCATTTATGACCAGGGTCCTCTGGTTAAATCATTCACCCTTGTCTCCTTGAGATTTTCCTCTTCAATTTATTTAGCATAAGTCATGAGCTACATTATGTGTACCACACTTGAGCCACATCCTTCAACTTATAGGCAGCTTGCTCAACTTTCAATTCTGAAATCACCCCTATGATAGTCAATACTCCATCAACCATTGTACCACACTTAAGCCACATCCTTTAACTGATAGGCAGCTAGCTCAACTTTCTTCTCTAAAGTGGCCCCCATGATAGTCATTACTTTAGCGAGTCCATGAATGAAGTCTTGAGCATCCTTATTAGCTTTTGACCCATAAAATTCAAGAGGATTCGTCCGGGTAAAATCTCCCAATCTAGCAGCCAGAGTGGGAGCATTAGGAGGAGGATTAGCCTGCCTAGCCTGATTAATAACCACTTAGGAAAGTAAGGCAAAGGCAGGCTGAAATTCATTTTGAGTAATTGTCTCTCCCATAGGATTTTGAGGGACTTGGTCCTTATTAAGTGGGGGTCTTGCCTTGGTAGAAGGGCTCTTCTTAGTGGCATCTTCAATAAGGCATCATGGACACCATCAAAGTGAGGAAGTCTTAAGACACGGTCCAAAGAATGACATCAAACATGAAGAAGTGAGACAATTTCTAGAACGCCATCATAGCCTGTCATTCATAGGTATGGTGCACTTCGCACCCATGAATAGGACTCTACTCTACGCGACATCTTAGACTCCGAGGATCATTTATAAACCTTATGCTCTAATACCAAGCTTATCACAATGCGAGCCTAGGGCCTAGGATTGACATAGAGAATAGGAACCCGAGAGTCCCCAAACAATCCTCATAGCATCCACGTACACATCATCGGTTCAAAAGCGCTTAATAAAAAAAACACATAGTTCTAAGGGATGAGAAAGTATGGCTCACGTTATAGGGATAGAATGGGACTTAGGAATTTCCATATTTCCACATATCAGTATAGGCAAATCATCATATCATCAACATTCAAAAGTTAACCATAATCATAGCCTCCCATTCATAGGTATGGTGCATTTTGCACCCATGAATAGGACTCTACTCTACGCGACATTTTAGACTCCGAGGATCATTTATAAACCTAATGCTCTGATACCAAGCTTATCATAATGCGAGCCTAGGTTCTAGGAGTAACATAGAGAATAGGAACCCGAGAGTCCCCAAACAATCCTCATAGCATCCACATACTCATCATCGATTTAGAAGTGCTTAATAAAGAAATAAACACATAGGTCTATGGGACGGGAAAGTATGAATCATGTTATGGGGATAGAATGAGACTTAGGAATTTCTATATTTCCACATATCATCATAAGCAAATCATCATATCATCAACATTCAATAGTTAACCAACCATAATAATAATCTCCATAACTAATAACATGACACAACACAAATTCGTAAAAGTGTCTACATGGTGTCCAACAATTCCTCTAAATCATAGAATAGGACGGGGGCCACGACATGTCTTGGGATCACCCTCAAAGTAAATAAAACACAAGAGGAAGCGACATAATAGGTATATGGATGGTGGCTCGTAGTTGGATTATAGGACTCACCGCAACAGCTTTCACAATTTGAGTTAACCGTCAAAAGAGGATGAAGATAGTCTCTAGTCCTTACATTGTTAGGTCAAGTAGCAAAGAGTATGCATTAGTACGTTTGAATGTACTATGTATCTGGGCATGAATGCATATGAACTAATCAAACCTGCATTCAACATTAGATAACAAGGGCACATATATAGAGAGAGGTATATACACAAACAAGAATAATATATCAATATGCCATGAAATCCATGACGTATGAGATTCCATAATACTTCAACATAGTGGCTCTAGGAGCGACATAGAGAATGGGAACCGGGGAGTCCCTAATCAAGCCTCAAAGTATTCGTGTTCACATCATCGGTTCAAAAGTGTACTCGAATAATAAACACATGGTTCTAAGGGACAAGAAAGTAGGACTCATGCTATGGGGATATCATAGGGAAAGGAATTAACATGAATCCGCATAACACATAGCACATAAAGACTAAGGGGCAGGTAAGTATGACTCACGCTATGGGGGCAATTCGGGACCTAGGATCTTTCACATCATAACATAGAACACATCATAATACGCATAGCCAATCCACATAATGATATCTAATAGATAGACATATCCATAAACAAAATCTCCAAATACAACACTTAACATATAAACGTAAAAGAGTCTACAAGATGTCCAACAATGTTTCTAGTCATAAGATAGGACACGGGCCAAGACATGTCCTGAGCTCACCCTCAAAGTAAAAAAAACATAATAAAAGCACCATAGGTAGAGCAATGGTGGTTTGTCCTTGGAAGATAGGACTCATCATACCAAGTATCTCAATATACAAGCTAGCCCTCGTATGGTGGATTGGTAATCCGCGGTCCCTACATGGTATGATCTTTAAGGCAAAAGTATGCGTTGGTACATTTGAATGTACTAAGTATGCGGGCATGCTATGCATATGACTTATTAATCATGCTAGATGACAAAGGCACATAATATAGAAAGAGATATATAGCAAGAGATGTAGTACACAATATGCCATAAAACCAATGATGCATGAAATGCAATGATGCTCATAAATAAAGGGGATGCACTATAACCAACAAATCAAAATCATGCGAGTTATTACATGAATTAGTTCGATGAAGTCCTTCCATCAGTCGAAGAAGGTTACCTGCCAAGGGTAATCTACATCACACCTTACGACTTTGTCATTTCAGTGGATAGACACATTCCTTACGATCACATCATTTTAGAAGGATTTTCCAAAATCATATCATATCATATCAATGTGTAACCATTCCTTAAGACCCAATCATTTTGGTAATGGCTACCATATACCTATGTAGGCACATAGTTCAAGGAAAGGGAGAGGGCCCTTGGGGATAGCCCGCCTCCAATCCATCGGTGCTAAGTCAAAATATCCCATGAGAATACTTATACATATACATGCTTTTCAAAAGAGGCAATAGTCATTTTAAATCCTTTCAATGAACCTTTAGGGTCAAAAGCCAAATATATTATTCATACATTCATAATTGGGCTCAAAAGCTAAATCATAGTTCATAATCATGATTCTTATGCATAAGAATAGCTTATGCATATACGAAATGGTGCAAGCACTCAAAATGCTCAAAGAGCCCTAACAATAAACATTTATGTGACTATATTCTTCTCATAATCATAATCTCATCAAAATTATATACATAAATATAATTGGGCTTAGCCCACTTCCTAATTTTCATAAAATCCAACGTACATGAATACATATACTATGAATGATGTGAAAATAGCATGGGTAATTGAGATTCAATATGAAATAAACCATACAATATGATATTGAAGCAAACCCATAATTACATCAACATTTTAAATTATAATATAGATCACCCATGCTTAGTTAAAACCTTAAAGGGATATTTCATAATCAAATCTTTATAATAACTATGTATTTCAACATATTAGGGCTTAAATCACTTTAAAATCAATAAATAAACATAGCCCACACATCAATTGAATTTAATAAACAATAACATTGAAAACTCATATTTAAAGTAGCTAAAATTCCATAAAATTGAGTGTAAAAAGCTTTTGGGTCTTCTTAGTTGAAAGGGACCAAGAATCAACCCCATACTGTCATGACCCAGTGCCCATCATGATGGTGCCTTCTAGGTCCCACCTATAGGAAAATCAATTCCTAACCCAAGGGTACTTGTCCTAGCTCTCTAATCCAAACCAAATCGATACAATAATAGTATATACGCCAAAACCTACCCAGAACCTGGAAGTTAACTGTGTAAAGCTATAATAGACACAAGAACATCTCATATACATCTCTCTCTCTCTCTCTCTCTCTCTCTCTCTCTCTATATATATATATATATATATATATATATATATATATATATTAATAATCATAATAATATACAAAATCAAAGTGCCTCAGCAAATAGATAACACTACCGTACAAGGCAATTATCCGGATACAAAAGATGCCCATCAACCGAAAGTAGACTACAAAGAAACCAGATCTGTCGGTGCTCACCAAAAATCACCTGAGTGCTCCCGAAGATCCTCGACTCGGCTATCATAGCCCATATATAGACCTGCACCATGGGAAAATGCAGAAGTAGGGGTCGGTACCAAAAAAGGGACCCACTAGGCATCATCAGCCAATCGAGTGAAATAACGAACATAAATAAAGTCCAAATATATAGAGAATTTTTTTTTCTACAGTAATATAGCAAAAAAACTCAAATAAAGGCATAAGCATGTCTGGGAACCCTCAAACCACAACTGAGCTAATCGAAGTGAACAACAATGATAACCTGAACCAGTCCAACTACTGAACAGTGATACTAACTAATGAAGATTGCATAGGCCAATACCATAACTACCCCCAACTGAGGTATAGTGTTTTACGCAGGTACAAGGCCCTAGTATCTATACTTGTACGCCAACTTGGCCCTCATATGCCCATGAAGTACACCCGCGCACAATATAGAATAACAAATCATCACAGAATTCATCAGAACCATCACACAATCCCATAGAACCATTAGAGAGCCCAACTCTCCACATCATCAAAACAAGGGTTATTTGTATATGGGTGTAAGGCCCTACTGTCTAAGCCTGAACCCCCCTGAGCTCCTATAAGCCCAAGAGTTACACCCACAAACAATCAGGGTGTGAATAGGTGAGTGGATCTACAAGTAAACAATCGGGCTCCCAGCCCCTAACATCACAATAGTAACCAGGTCCTCGACCCATTAGACGTAGTGTAACTCAGTGACTTGAACCCCTATATCACTTGGAGACTCTAATCCCTAGGTCTGGCCTCCAGTTGGGTAATCAGCCAAGGCCAAGTGGTCTGACCATAAATGTAACGGTGGGATATATCCCCCGTGTGAGAAAGAATCCCCCTAGCATACTAGAAATGTGTCATCATCAGAGTATCAATCATGGGGCCAAGCCCCATAGACCATCAATCATGGGGTTCTCAACCAAAAATGCAGCTAGTGTTCAGTCCTTATAGTCTACATCTGCCACCTGGCATCGTAGTCGTGGCCACCGGGACAAAAGTCCACGTGGAGCGTCATCCAAGACTCCAAATCTACACACGTGACTGACGAGGAGCACCATCTTGGATGAGATGTTAATTGTCACTCACTCAACCAGTATATCTGAATCTGGAACTCCAAAGTCATATCATGCCAAAGTAAATGTAGGCGACGACCTCAAAACCCAGGTATCCCAAAATCTCAATCGAACCCACACAACAATAACTACCATCTCTCTCAGGTATAATAAATACCGCAACATCAGATGAAGAGAACAAGTATACAACAACTATCAATAGTACATCGAGGTGTGTGTGTGTGTATATATATATATACCTATCACATATATCCGTAGCATAATGCCCAACAAAGGCCAAGTATACCATAACCTTATCAATCCTAGTGCCCAGAGAAAACATGGACATCACGTTACATCATAAGTACTTAGGATGATCAAACCCCATAGAGTCATATCAAAACAATAATCAGGCCACCGTATAGCATATAATCAATGCACAGTCCCCTGGTTAGCATCTTTATAGCAACATGCTATACACACTCATACAAGTATAAGTCGAGTCAGCACGTATGTCTCCCCTAGGAACTAGTTCATATTCGGCCGTTAATAAGCCCTTTTTATGTGTAAAATAACTCATAGGGCAACACTGGTGTAACCTAAACTAAGGCCTAAGAAGCTAGACAATCATAGGAATTCCACCTACTCCAAAATCATATCGCAACCCAACTGCTGCAGCGATAGCACCTATACCTCGCTAACAGGATCCCACTCCAATCATTAACCCTCTTGTTGTTTAGTGTCAACGTATAATGACCTGGCCCAACACTATATTGTCCGCTCTTGGGCCTAGCTAATCACGGATTTGTCCTTTTGTAATGCAACACCATGGGCTAGAATTACATCCTTAACTTGGGTTTTATTCTTTATCGGACATGAATAGATTTGGTATTAGCTTTCTAAGTCTTACAAGCACATCATTTTCTTTCACTTTGTTTATGGTCGCGCTCTCTTCAATTTGGCTTAAAACTTATATACACTCACTTGTCTTAAGCATTAGACGCAATTATCATCCTCTAGTCCAAAAGTTAGTCACTTTTAAAGTTGGTGCTCCTCCTACCAAATCGTATCATGTCCCGTATGCATAGGATTAGTACACCTAAGATGTGGAGTGTTACATCCTCCCCCCTCCCCCCGGAACATTCCTCTCCTCGAATGTTAGCATAATTGGATAGGTTAAACAAGTTTAAACCTTCATTTAAACAAACTTTGGACAACATAACAAGCATTCAAACGCATACCTCCTAATGCCCCAACTCTGCATCTTGGACTTCCTCTTCAGCTTCAAATAAATAAAGGTTCTTAGATCTCATCGCTTCCTCAGCCTCCCATGTTATCTCTTCTACTTGCTGGTTCCTCCAAAGTACCTTTACTGAAGGTATTTCTTTATTCCTTAGCTTTCTAACTTGACAATCTAGGATATTAATAGGTACCTCTTCATAGGTAAGATCTTCTATAACTTCATATCTTCAATAGGAGTGTTACGAGATGGGTCACCTATGCATTTTTGAAGTATTGAGACATGAAAAACTAGATGAATCATTAAAAGCTCCTGGGGTAGCTCTAATTCATACACAACCTGTCCAAACCTTTTAATAATCTTATTGGCTCTATGTAACGTGGGCTTAGTTTTTCCTTTCTAACCAAATCTCATAACACCTTTCATTGGGGACACCTTTAAGAATACCCAATCTCATACTTAGAATTCCAGTCCTCTTCTTCTAGCATCCGCATATGATTTGTGATGACTTTGGGATGTTTCTAGCCGTTGTTGTATTACCTTGACTTTTTCCATGGCTTGTTGGACTAGATCTGGCCCAAGCAAGGTGGTTTTACCCACTTCAAACAATCCGCTTGGCGACCTACATTTCCTTCCATACAAAGCTTCATAAGGTGACATCTTGATGCTTGAATGATAACTATTATTATAGGAAAATTCAATAAGTGGCAAATGGTCCACCCAACTACCCTTGAAGTCCAATGCACAAGCCCGCAATATATCTTCAAGTGTTTGAATAATGTGTTGTGCTTGACCATCAGTTTGAGGGTGGAAAGTTGTACTCAAATTCACTTGTGTCCCTAAACTCCTTTGGAAGGACTTCCAAAACTTTGCAGTGAATTGAGCCCCCCGATCAGATATAATGGAGATTGGGACCCCATGTAGCCTAACTATCTTTTTGAGATACAACTTTGCATACTCTTCAGCTGTATAATCGCTCTTAACTTGCAAGAAGTTGTAACTTTCAGGAGTTATCACTTTCTTTTCATTCTTTAGATCATGCCATTGAGCCAAGTGTTGTAGGTTGATTGTTCCTAACCTCTAAATTGTTTTGTCCAGCGAGCATGCCAGAAAAAAGGAAACGTATAGGCAAAGAGAAGGAAGTAGTAACCTTATGGATTTTGACGCTCTTAACTTGGAAAACAAGTGTTCTCGTCGTTTTGGCTTTGTTCGGACTTTGATTTTCGCAAACAAACTATGTAACCCTATGGATTTTGACGTTCCAAATCCAATGGTTTGGTTGGAATTTTTGATAGATCTTCCCACCATAAAGTGAGGATCCCACTTCTTTGTACGCAACTTTTAACGAAAAGCCCTCGGAGGTCAAATCATATCCAGACGTCCCCGATATTAAATAAAAGGTCGCCCTGGACAAAAATCGATATTTTGGATCTAACCGTGCTATCAAAATTCTCCTCTGGGGCACGGTTACTAAGATCATTGATTGGGTCAATTATTAATCGGTTCTAGTGGCCAAACTTGCAATCCATGATATAATTTCACTGGACATGCTTCTAGCCTAATTTAACCATTTTAAAGCTAATGAAATCATCAGAATTCTTTTCAAAGGTCATTTACTAGGACTTTACTCAACAACTAATTCTATGGGTCTAACTTCTCGGTTAACTCAAAAATCCACTTAACTCCCGAACAACCTAACCAATAATCATATGAATAGTCCTGAGGTCACCATACAAATGTTCAAGTCAACATAATAACAGCAAAATCATAGAAATGACATGGAGGGTCATTACAACATCCCCCACTAATAAGACTTTCGTCTGCGAAAGTACAAGCACAAGCAGGCCTGTAGGATCCAATCCACACCACGAGTATATAAATCATAAGCATATTCCGTATTCTATAATAATTCAATACCACCCTCACTATCCAAGAATCCCACCACCTATCTGTATATAATAGCAAGTTGGTACAGCAATTCAATAAGGAAGTCTTAATAATCCACTATTTGTCCCATCCGCTTAATCAGCGGACCAGTCACACAGGTCAATAGGCTAGACATACGTGTCCTTACTACCTCACTAAATGTTCGAATAATCATGGTTGTTCATAAATGCATGCATGGTTTACAAATGCAGATTTTACTCTATTTGTGGCTTCTGTATACAAGCGATTCCCACAATCCACCACAAATGGCCTGCAGGCTAACCGAATAACTACGAGCAATAAATACTATGCTCTCATTCACATGCAGGGGCAAAAACTCCTTCCTTGCTGTCTAATCCACCCGACATTGCCACCAAACACTCATCAATGCAGCAAATACACAACATGCTATCCACTCAAAAGACTTTTGTACTTCCCTTCGTCTCCCTAGATATCTGTATCTCACTTCTCAAACATGGTCCTCAGTAGTTATTACCGTTCAGGCCCTCCTTCTGTAGCATCTAACAATTAACTCATGGCAAGAACTGCAATAGTAGCAATCGGTGCTTACAAGTCACCATGTCCTTAGTATACTACACAGTAGTCAGCCGGACAGACACCATCAACCACTCACAATGGCCACAACACCAGAATGTTTTCAACGAAAACCTCTCTTAACAATATTCGACCATCATTTAACTCAACAAAAACATTCTGGAGTACATGTAACTCATTGCAATACACCAGCACACCATCGATATGAATAAAATAGGATGTATAGCCGAACAAGCTAGAGGTAGGGCCAACTATGATGCAACCGGTCCAACCCATTCTGAAACCTCAATTGGGCTGACATATCAGGCCCAAGCTCACCTCATCTTCTGACCCACACGACTTCTCCAAGGGGTGACACCCTCAGAACCACTCTGTCAGTAATCTCAAACTATATTAAAATCGGCATTCATGGTCAGCATAACCCCAGGTGCTGACTCAGAGCTTTCCTTAATCTATCTCGCATACTCCGAACCTACACTAAGGCATCCTGTAACAAGTCTATAGCATACAAGCCCTACGTTGTAGGCTTAAACAAGACTACTGGAGTATGACATTAACAACCACAAAATAGAAACACGTCAGTCCGTCTCCAGGGCAATGTCAAAATTGAGACAATTCGACAATAACACTCGACCGGCGTATCACAATCCTGAAGAATTATCATACTTAATCCCCCACTAATAAAAGGGACCTTCCACTACCTCAATATCTAACCTAGGATAAAAGAGTCTCAAAACTCATACTCAAACAAGCTATGGGCGGAGCAACGCACCTAGCACAATATAACCATAACCCAAGTACTACGCAGTCTAGCAAAATGATCAACATTCCCACTGACAAGCATATCCAGGAATCTGAACAAAATAGTCTCAGTCAGCTAACAATCATAACAACTTCCCAAGCGGTTTGGCTGGCAACTGAGCTGATAACGCAATAATATATGGCATAACAATAAAAAGTCCAACTAAGCCTCTAGGCATAACATCCATCTCATAATCCAGAGACCATAGAATTAGAGGAATCTCATATCAACCAAATCATCACAAGAAATTGTGGCCATAGAGGCACAAGGTGTAGCTAAGGGAATATCTGACACCCAGTTTCTTAAATACTATACACGCTAGTATCAGACTACCCACCCTAGTAGGCAAGCATCAAAAGAGTCATAGGTGTAAATCACAAGGTTTGGCTTACATTCAGCCACTAACAAGGTATCGAAACATAGCTAATAACTACTTAGAATTCCACAAAGTACACATACTAATGAATATAAAAAACCCAACACATCAAAGAGTAGGTAGATAATCAAATACAAATATCTAGATTGCACAACTGCTCAGTCTTACCTTAATCTCTACTTATCTCACCTTCAAGATCTCTATCAGAAGTGCTCATAAACCATATAACCTTTAACAAGCCACTGACGTACGAATATACGTATCATAGAACTCTATCCCCAACAACATCTCTTATAGCACAATACATAGCCCCACCAATCAAGTACTAATCATGAAGTCTATTTTCAAGGCTCCCACAACCCTATTGCCTGCAGACTTCTAATTCGGTTGTTAGAACTCGAGGGCATCTAGCCTCTACTCAACCGGCTCTAGGGTTGCTTCATATCTAGGATTGACGATGCAACACTTTCTTTGCCCAGAGTGTAGCCTCCAGGCGACATCCATGTAGAGGGATGAATGGAGCCAAATTCTCACAAATAACGGAATCATTGACAAGACGCACAATGGAATCAACAACATAGGATAGTTCCTAAACATCGCATAGCCTCTTGGAGATAAGCCACAGATGTCTCTACACCCATCCACGAGACTATACTAGATGGTAGCTCTATATCGTAGAGACCATTGAAACATAAGACCTTATACAACCTTGTTACGTCCCGATCCCGATCATGATAGTGCCTACTAGGTCCCACCTACAGGCAAGCCAATTCCCAACCCAAGGGTACCTTTTCTAGCTCTCTAGTCCAAACCAAATCGATACAATAATAATACATACGCTGAAACCTACCCAAAACCTAGTAGTCAACACTGCGAAACTACAATAGACATAGGGACATCTCATATACATATATCAATAATCATAATAATATACAAAATTAGAGTAACTCTACAAACATATAACACTACTATACAAGGCCAATGTCTAGATAAAAAAGATGGCTATCAATAGAAAGGAGATTACGAAGAAACCAGATATGTCGGTGCTTAACAAAAGTCTCGTTGGCACTCCTGAAGTTCCCAAATTAGCTATCACAGCTCGTATCTAGAACTTTATCATAGGAAGATATAGAAGTATAGGTGAGTACTAGAAAAGGCACCAAGTAGGCATCATCGGCCGATCGACTGAATAGTGAACATAAATAAAGTCCAAATATATAGAGAACTGCAGTAGTGTAGCAAAACGAACTAAGGTCAAGGCATAGGCATGTCTGGGAACCCTTAAACTACAACTAAGCCAATCAAAGTGAAAAACAATGATAACCTGAACTAGCCCAAGTACTAGACAACAATATTGACTGACGAAGATTGCATAGGCCAATACCATAACTACATCTAACTAAGATATATTGTTATACGCAGGTGAAAGGCCCTAATATGCATGTGTGCCTATTAGGTCCTTTTGAGTCCAGTAGGTACACCCGCGCACAATATAGAATGATAGATCATCACATAATTCCTCAGAACTATCACAGAATCCCATAGAACAATCATATAGGCCAGCTCTCCACATCATCAGAATAAGGGTCAGTTGTATATGGGTGTAAGGTCCTAGTGTCTAAGCCTGGATGCCCTCTGAGCCCCCAAAAGCCCAGGAGGTACACCCATCACAATCAGGGTGTTAATAGGTGAGTGGATCCACGAGAAACACTCATATCCCCGACCCTAAAAATCATAACTTAAGTAGCTCCCCAACCCATCTGAAATAGTGTCACTTGGGAACTCGAACCCTAATATCACCTGGGGGCTTTTACCCCTAGGTCTTCCTACTTAGCCTCTAGTCAGGCAATCAGCCAGGGCCAAGTGGTCTTACCATAAATGTAATGATGGGACGTTCCTCCACAAGAGAAAGAATCTCCCTTAGCATACTAGTAGTGTGTCATCATCAGAGTATCAATCATGGGCCCAGAGTGAACGTAGGCGACAACCACACAACCCAGGTATCCTAAAATCTCAATCTAACCCACATAATAGTAACTACAACCTCTCTTAGGTACAACAGATACCTCGATATCAGATGGAGAGAACCGGTATGCAACAACTATCAGCAGTTCATCGAGGTATATAGAGACATTTATATACATATCACATATCACCAAAGAATAATGCCCAATAGAGGCCAAGTACACATAACCTTATCAATCCCTAGTGCCTAGAGAAAACGTGGACAATCACGTTACATCATAAGTACTCAAGACGACCAAACCCCACAGAGTCATATCTATACCAGAATCAGGCCACCATATGGCATATAATCAATACACAATCCCCTTGTCAGCATCTCTATAGCAACAGGTTATACACACTCATACAGGTACAAGTCGAGTTAGCACGCATCTCTATCCTAGGAACTAGTTCATATTCAGTCCTTACTAAGCCCTTTTTATGTGTAAAATAACTCATAGGGAAACGCTGATGTAACCTAAACTAAGGCCCAAGAGGCTAGACAATCAGAGGGATGCCACCTACCTTAAATCATATCGCCGCTCAGCTATTGCAGGGATACCACCTACACCTAGTTAAGAGGATCCCATTCCCATCTCTAACCCGCTAGTGGCTTAATGTCAGCACATCTCGTATTATAGGTCATAAGACTCCTTTAGGGGTACAACTATGACTGTACCTAGAACATGGTGTATCTCTCCACTCACTAATCAGTGGCATAGGTATATAACAGATAACATGATATAGCATAATATAAACCACCGGGAAACACAAATTCATGTTTAATCAGGAAATTCTACCAGAAATACTAAGAAAAAATATAAATAACGTAGCCACAACGTGCATATACATACCAACAAGATATAAATACTAGATTAAGCACACAAGGTAGCATGTAATCATAGGTCAACCTCAATAGCTAGTATATTCCTGTAGCCTCAAACCACACACACATACAAGGAAGAGTCAAACTCATTTTACATACCTGTCACATGTTCATAGCTCCAACATAACCCTTTTAGGCCTTTTCGTAGCCATATAATGTAAGAACTTAGGTAATACAACAGCTACAACCAACACAACCATCAACAAAACAAGTACCATCCCATAACATTATATATACACAACACACAGATCACATCCAACCATATCCAACATATACTCCACAACTCAATCCATAAATAGTACATTCCTTCACATTATAACTCAAAGATGCAATTATTTCAGCTCAGTCTAGGGTTTAGAGAAAGCCGGCTGCTTGAGCATCCAACGTCTCATGCTCCGAGTCAATCAAATTGAGCTTTTCCCTTCGAATCACTTCCCAATGCTATTCAACTATCAACACATAAGTCACACGATCATTACGACTGATTGGCCGTTAAATCTCAAGAAATGGGTGAAATTACATCCATTACGACTAAAATGGGGAAATTTGGGGCCCTCACTCAAAATGCTGACCAATCCTTGAAAAATAATCCCCACATCACCCCGAGTCCATAACTAGAAATTTAGCCCAAAATGTACCGGGAAAACATTCTTTTCAAAACATTCTTAGTCAAAATTCTTGAAAACCAGAAAAGATTAGCGAACATCCAGCATACCACATTGTTTCTCTTAGAACATAGAACAATTTAGACATAAATTTAACTTAATTCCATTAAGCAATAATCGAGATATTGTAATGTAAAGTTTTTAGGAATTCTGATATATAATTGAAAGAAACAGGGATTTTACCTCGAAAAGCATGTCAAATCTCGAAGCTGACTTCACCGCAACGTTTCTTGTGAAAAACTAAGTCACATAGCCTTTTGAATCACTTAAATTGTATGAAAAATGAGCTCAGAATCAAAGTATAAAAGTGATAGATGTATGTGCATAACTCCCCATAACATGTATATATATACACATAGTTGTACTATTTCCAGGTCATTGCCACATGGTGGCACCAGGTCATGCCATGTGGCAACACAACTACAGACCATATCACCCCTTCCTTCTTAAATTTTCAATTTATTTTTCGTCGTTCCAGCCTTGTTCGGATTTTGGTTTTCACAAATAAACTATATAACCCTATGGATTTTGACATTTTAGATACAATGGTGTGGTTGGAATTTACAACGGAGCTTCCTCCACTAAGGTGAGGGTCCCACTTCTTTGTACGCAACTTTTAATGGAAAGCCCCTAGGGGGTCAAATCACATCCGGGTGTTCCTGGTATCAAACGAAAGGTCACCTTAGACCAAAATTGATGTTCCGAATCTAACCACTCTATCACAATCATCATCTAGGGAATGGTTCTTGAGAGCATTAATTGGGTCAACTATTAATTAGTTCCAGCGACCAAATTTGAAATTCATGATATAGTTGCACCGGCATGCTCCTAGTCTAATTCGACCATTCTGGAGCTAATGAAATCATTAGAATTCCATTTCGAGGTCATTTACTAGGAGTTTACTCAAAAACTCATTTTATAAGTATAACTTCCTGGTTAACTCAAAAATCCACATAACTCCCGAACAACCCAATCAATAATCACACCAATAGTCTCGAGGTCACCATACACATGCTCAAGTCAACATAATAATAGAAAAATCATAGAAATAACCCGAAGGGTCATTGCACATACCTTAGCTAATGAAGAAGATTCAAGAAGAAATAAAAAAAAGAATTAGCCTTCCCTTGATTCCCAAGCTTAGATTCACAAGAGACCTTTGAGAGAGAGTTCTTAAGAGTGACTTGATAGAATTCAAAGTGCGAGGAATGAATTTGAATGGAGGAATAAAGTATAGGTCATTTTTAAGTCTTTAGGTAGCATAGGAAGTCACAAAAGACCCTTAGGATAAACCATAATTATGAAAATGCCTAATGAAACAACTAGAAAAATTGAAGTTATCTCTCAAGTAGGGTTGGTACAATCTGTGATTGGGCATACAGACAGTACACATTGCCTGTGATCCAACACTAAGAAAATTTTCACTTGATGGAGGTTCGAAACGGTAATCTCATACTTAGAAAAATTCAAGGTAAACATCCATATGAAGGATGGTATGGACCGTACCAAGCCACACGGTCCGTATGCCTCCTTCATCCCTATCCACATAGAAAAATTTCTCCATGACGAAGTTTTCAGATGGTGATCCATTACTTAGAAAATTTTTACTCTAGAACCCATACAGAAGGGCATACGGGTCATACCACTCCATACGGACTGTCTAATTGGTCGTATCACTTCACTTAGGCTTAAAACTATGAATGTGAAGCCCAAGGCTACCATATGGTCCACCACAGAGTCCGTATGGCCTCACACGGTCTGTTTGGGGTCCAAGTGTGGTATACCTTGGTCTCAAATTCCCCACAAAGCCCCTCACACCAAACATAAGGCCAAGGGCCACTTAAAGGAGGCTTCACACAGTCTGTAAAGAACCACATGAATCGTGAAGGCTTCCATGAAGCGTCACCTTTGTGAAAAACTTTCTGGAACCAAATTTTCAAGCTCCAATGAAGTCGTATAAAGTCTTGGTCATTACATCATCTCCTCATTGGGAACATTCGTCTTCGAATGTGCTAGAATAGGCTTAAAAAGGCTTGACTTAGAACATGAAATATCAAGGCATGAGACATAAGGCATATTTCATCACTTGAAAATCATAAATTCACTAAAACTCATATCAAAATGTATTCAAAAGATCCAAAATCATTTTTGTGTACATGCATGCATGTCATGTCAACAAACTTAAGAGCGAAAGAATTAGGACCACTTGGAAAAGGAAGAACCTAATAACTTAGGCTTAAGTAGATTGGAAAATATGAGGATATCATTGCATCATGTCCAACTCTGCTTCCCATGTAGCACTCTCCACATGTTGATTTATCCAAAGTACTTTAACCGAAGCCACATCCTTGTTATGAAGCCACTTCAATTGCCTATCAAAAATCTCAACCAGAACTTCCTCATAAGATAAGTTCTCCTCAACCTCTATGTCTTCCAAAGGCACATTATTACTAGGATCACCAACCAACTACCTCAACATAGACACATGAAAGATCAGGTGAATATAACTCAAATCTGGAGGCAAATCAAACTTATAAGCCACCTTCCTAATCTGCTCAACAATCTCATAAGGACCTACATACTGGGAACTTAGCTTTCTGTTCTTACCAAAATGCATTACACCCTTTATATGTGAGACTATCACATACACCTAATCATCAATATGAAACTCAAGATCCCTCTTTCTATCATCCGAATAGGACTTTTGGTGACTTTAGGCTATCTTTAACCTCTCCCTAATAAACTTCACCTTCTCCATAGCCTCCAATACCAAATCAGGGTCAACCAAAGCCATCTCTCCCAACTCAAACCACCCTACCGCATATCTACACCTCCTACCATAGAAAGCCTCAAATGGTGTCATACTAATTCTAGAATGAAAGCTATTATTATAAGAAAACTCAATGAGTGGAAGATGATCATCGCAATTACCTTTGAATACCAACTCATAAGCCCTCAACATATCCTCCAATGGTTGAATTTTCCTCTTGACTTGTCCATCGGTTCGAGGAAGAAAAGTGGTACTCAACTTCACCTTAGTACCAAGTCTTCTTTGAAATGACCTCTAAAAGTGGGAAGTGTATTGGGTACCACGATGAGATATGATAGACTAGGCACACCATGCAACCTCACCAACTTTTGGATGAACAAACTCGCATATTCTTCAGTAATAAAGGTAGTCATAACTGGTAGGAAATGAGCCAACACAGTCATCCGGTAAACAATAACCCAAATTGAGTCAAATTACCTTTGGGTCCGAGCCAAACCAACCACAAAATCCATGTTCGCATCTCCTAACTTCCAAGTAGGTATTTCAATATGTTGGGTCGACCCACCGGGCCTTTGGTGCTCTACCTTCACTTGTTGACAATTAGGGCGTTTGGATACAAACATGACTTTATACTTCTTCATACTATGCCACTAGTATACTTCCCTAAAATCTCGATAAATCTTAGCAGATCTCTGACACGAAAAGAATAATGAGATGGACTTCACTCCTGATCA
Organism: Solanum rostratum; assembly: GCA_029948455.1. NCBI lineage: Eukaryota > Viridiplantae > Streptophyta > Magnoliopsida > Solanales > Solanaceae > Solanum > Solanum rostratum. The sequence continues at coordinate 54,413,956 of CM057049.1, forward strand.
CCCTTCTAAGATCATCCACATCCAGAACACATAACCGATCTTGATACCAAAGCATACCATCTCCCCCTTAGGAGAAAGCTTCTATCTTCTTTTTGGAAACAAATTTCTTCAACTCTACTAATGATGGATTCAGGTCTTGTTTAGCCTTAACATCAATAACCACAGAAGATTCGGCCCCATTCTAAACATGAATATCACCGTCATCAAAGTTGGCCAACCTAACACCTAATCTAGCCAAATGTTGAATATCTCTTGCAAACTCTTTCTTCCCTTCATCAACATGAGCCACACTTCCCATAGATAGTCTACTAAGAGCATCAGTTACAACATTTGCCTTGCCGGGATGATATTGTATACTCATGTCATAATCCTTAAGTAGTTCCAACCATCTCCTTTGTCTCAAGTTAAGATCCCTTTGAGTGAACACATATTGCAAACTGTTGTGATCGATGAAAACATCAACATGCACCCCATACAAATAGTATCTCCAAATCTTCAAAGCAAATACCACCGCTGCTAACTCAAGATCATGAATCGGGCAATTACGCTCATGCACCTTCAATTGCCTTGACGCATAAGATATCACCTTACCATGTTGCATAAGTGCACAACCCAAACGGATCCGAGAAGCATCAAAATACACTAAAAACCCATCTAAGCCATCAGATAAAGTTAAAACAAGAGCTGATGTAAGCTGATACTTCAAGGTCTAAAAACTCTTCTCACATTCATCCAGCCATACAAACTTGGCCTTCTTTTGATTCAACTTAGTGAATGGAGATCCAATAGATGAGAGCCCTTCAACAAACCTTCTATAGTAACCAGCCAACCCAACAAAACTTCAAATATCAGATAGAGTCAATGGTTTAGGCTAATTCTTCACGGCATAGGTCTTTTTCAGGTCAACCTTAATACCATCACAAAACACCACGTGACCACGAAACGATACCTTACCCAACCAAAACTCACATTTTCTAAACTTAGCAACAACTTCTTCTCCCTCAAGGTCTAAAGAACCAACCTCAAATGATCCATATGCTCTCGCTCACTTTGGGAATAAATAAGGATGTCATCAATAAAGACAACCAAAACTATAAAGGAATGACTTGAACACCTAATTCATAAGATCCATAAACACGGCTCGAGCATTAGTCAAACCAAATGACATCACAACAAATTCAAAGTGCCATACCTAGTCCAAAAAATCCGTCTTGGGAATATCATACTCCGTAACCTTCAATTGATGATAACGAAGGCCAATCTTAGAGAAATAGGTAGAGCCCCTTAAAGTTGGTCAGACAAGTCATCAATCCTTGGAAATGAATACTTATTCTTAATGGTTACCTTATTCAATTGCCTATAATCAATGCACATTTGAAGAGATCGATCTTTCTTTCTTATAAATAATATCGAAGCACCTCATAGAGATATACTTTGCCTAATAAATCCCTTCTCTAACAAATCCTTCAACTCCTTCAACTCAGCCGGGGAATAGAGATAGGTTGAGTATCTAGGAGAAGTTCTATGCCAAAGTCTACTTCCCTTTCGGGAGGAATACCGAGCAAATCTTTAGAAAACACATCCGGAAACTCATTCACCACCGGAACCGACTCAAGAGTAGGTGACTTGGACTCCACATCTTTGACCCTCACTATGTGATAGATACGCCCGTTCAAGATTATATTTCAGGCCTTAAGGTAGGAAATAAACTGACCTTTAATAGCGGAGTCACTACCCTTCCGTTCAAGAATGGGCTCATCCAGAATTTGGAACTTGACCTTTTGGGTTCTACAATCAATAAAGGCATATGAAGCGCGCAACCAATCCATGACAAGATTCACATTAAAATCAAACATCTAAAGTTCTACAAAATCACACGGGAAGACTTTATATAACACAAAAATAGGACAACCTTGCTAAACCCTATGAGCAACAACATATTCACCCATGGGAGTATAAACTGAAAAAGGATCCCTTTAAATTTGGGGACTCAAACAAAACTTAACAGCCAACAGAGGAGTCACAAAAGACAAATTTGCACCCTGATCAAGCAAAACATAAGTATCAAAATCAAAGACTTTTAACATGCCTGTCACAAAATCCGGAGACTCCTCAACTTTCTGACGAGCATGAAAGGCATTAAATCTAATGTTCCTTGGGGAAACACCTTGGGGAGCTCTTTGTTGGCCTTGACCACCTTGAGTTACCTGACCTTGACCTCTCTAGGCATTCTTAGGTCAATCAAAAACCTTGTAGTTCTTGTCACAACCCCAAAGCATGCACCTAAGCCCCTCCAACAAGAACCTCTGTGGTTCTTCCCACACTTTTCACACTGGGGAAACAATGGCCCACCACCAACCGGTGCCTTGGGAGGAGGCACCCTAGCATTAGAAAACCTTGCATTAGAACCTTGTCCCTGTTTCAAGTGACCAAAAGCACCACCCTTAGAGTTAGAGAACCAACCACCATAATGAGCCCTCTTAGAATCATGCACCCTTTTCTGTTTGAGCTTTTCTCTATTGATTTGCTCAACATATATCATCAGTCTAGAGATGTACATATCCCAAATAAGAATAGCCGTTTGACATTTCTTCACAACCAAGTTAGAGATACCAAAAATGAACTTGTACATTCTTGCACAGGGGGTCAGCCACAAGCATAAAAGCATACTTGGAGAGCTTTGTAAACTTGAGGGCATAATCCCTCACACTCATATCACCTTGTCTAAGGTTGATAAAGTCATTCATCTTGGTTTCCCTAAGCTCAAGTGCAAAGAAATGATCCAGAAATGCGAACTTGAACTCCTCCCAATTAACAGTATTACCACATACCCTCTCCATCAACCACTAAGTATAGCACACTTGAGCCATGTTTTTCAACTGATAGGCAACTAACTCAGCATTCTCCTTAGAAGTGACTACCATAATAGTCAACTCCTTAGTAAGCTCATCAATGAACTCTTGAGCATCCTCATCAGCCTTTGACCCATAAAACTCTAGAGAATTCATCCGGGTGAAATCTCTACCCCTGGAGGCCGGAGTGGGATCTTGAGGAAAATTAGCCTACCTAGTTTGAGTAATCACAACCTGGGCAAGCATAGCAGAGGTTGTGCTGAATTCACCATTAGAGATAAGTTCTTCCATACGCTCTTAGGGAACTTGGTCCTCAAAAGCCGAGACGGGTCATGGTAGGGGAGCTATTCGTGGAGGCATCTTCTATAATATAGAAAGGACACCATCAGGGTAAGGAACCAAACATACGGTCCAAAGCACGACATAAGACATGAAGAAGTAAAAAAATTTCAAAAACGTCATCATAACCTCCCACTCATAGGTATGGTGCACTTCACACCCATAATAGGACTTTACTCGAGGCGGCATGTTGGACTCCAAGGATCATTTACAAACCTAGTACTTTGACACCGAGCTTGTCATGGCCTAGACCTAAGGTCTAGGAGTACCATGGTGAATGGGAACTCGATAGTCCCCAAACAAGCCTCAAAGTATACGTGTTCATATCATCAATTCAGAAATATATTTGAATAATAAACACATAGTTTTAAGAGATGGGAAAGTAGGACTCACACTATAGGGATATCATAGGGAAAAGGATTAACATAAATCCATATAACATATAACACATAAAGGCTAAGGGGCTGGTAAGTATGACTCACGCTATAGGGGCGATTCAGGATTTAGGATCTTTCACATCATAACATAGAACACACCATAGTACTCATAGCCAATCCACATAATTATATCCAATAGATAGCCATATCCAAAACAAAATCTCCAAATACAACACTTGGCATATAAATGTAAAAGAGTCTACAAGATGTCTAACAATATCTCTAGTCATAAGATAGGACAGAGGCCAAGACATGTCCCGGGCTCACCCTCAAAGTAAAAAAAATAACAAAAGCACCATAGGTAGAGGAATTTGTCCTTGGAAGATAGGACTTATCTCAAGATCCAATCTAGCCGTACTACGGTGGATGAAGGTAATCCTTTGTCCCTACATAGTGAGATCATGTAGGCAAAAGTATGTGTTAGTACATTTTAATGCAGGAAGTATGTGGGCATGCAATGCACATGACTTATCAAACCTGCATTCAATGTTAGATGACAAGCGCACATAATATAGAAATAGACATATTGCAAGAGATATAGTATACAATATGCCATGAATCCAATGATGCTCATAAATAGTGGGGATGAACTATAACCAACAAATAAAACTCATGCAAGCTATTACATGAATTAGCCGTTGAAGACCTCCCATCAGTAGGAAAAGATTACTTACCAAGGGTAATCTACATCAGACCATGCAATCCCATCATTTTGGTGGATGGACAAATTCCTTACGATCACACCATTTTAGAATGATTTCGAAAATCATATCATATCATATCAATGTGTAACCATTCCTTACAACCTAGTCATTTCGGTAATGGATACCATATATTTATGTTGGCACATAGTTTAAGGAAAGAGAGAGGGCCCTTGGGGATAGCCCTAACACCCTCAATCTATCTGTGCTAAGTCAAAACGTCCCACAAGAATACTTATATATATACACGCTTTTCAAAAGAGGCAATACTCATTACAATCCTCTTAATGCAAATTTAGTCTCAAAAGCCAAACATATTGTTCATACATTCATAATTGGGATCAAAAGCCAAGTCATAATTCATAATCATAATTATCATGCATAGGAATAGCTCATGCACATGTACAAAATGGTACAAGCACTCAAAATGTTGAAAGCGCCATAACAATAGATATTTATGTTATCACATTCTTCTCATAACCATAATCTTATCACAATCATATACATAAACCTAATTAGGCTTAACCCACTTTATAATTTTCATAAAATTTGACGTACATGAATGATGTGTGAATAACATGGGTGATTGAGATTCAATCTAATAACAACAACAAAATGTGAAATTGAAGTAAACTCATAATTAATCTACATTTAAATTATAATATAGATCATACATGCTTAGTTCAAACCTTAAAGGGGCATTTCATAATCAAAACTTCATAATAACAATGTATTTCAACATATTAGGGCTTAAATCACTTAAAATAAATAAATAAACATAGCCTATAAATCAATTGAATTTAATAAACAATAACATTAAAAACCCATATTTAAAGTAGCTAAAATTCAATGAAATTGAGTGTAAAAAGAGTTTGGCTCTTCTTGAACTAAAGGGATCAAGAATCAATCTCACATACCTTAGCTAATGAATAAGATTCAAGAAGAAATTGGAAGAATAATGAGCCTTCCATTGATTCCCAAGCTTAGATTCACAAGAGTCCTTTGAGGGAGAGTTCTTAAGAGTGACTTGAGAGAGATCTAAGTGTGAGGAATGAATTCAAATGAAAGAATAAACTATATGTCATTTATAAGTCATTAGGTATCATAGGAAGTCACAAAAGACCTTTAGGACAAATCATAATTATGAAAATGCCATCAATGAAACGAGTAGAAAATTGAAGCTACGTCTCAAGGAGGGGTGGTACAGTTCATGATAGGGCATATGGACCTTACACATGGCCTGTGATCTGGCACTGAGAAAAAATTTACTTAATGGAGGTCCGAAATGGTAATCTCATACTTAGAAAAATTCAACGTACGTATGCATATGAAGGGTGGTATGGGTTGTACCAAGCTATACAGTCCATGTGCCTCCCCTGTCCCACTCCACTTAAAAATTTCTCCATGACAAAGTTCCAAGATGGTTATCCGATACTTAGAAATTTTTTACTTTGGAATCTATACAAAAGGGCATACAGGCCATACTACTCCATACAGATCGTATACTTGGTCGTACCACTTCACTTAGGCTCAAAACTATGGATTCTCAAGCCCAAGGCTCCCATACGGTCCACCATACGATTCGTATGGCTTCACACTGTTTCTGTGGGATCCAAGTATGGTACACCTTGGTCTCAAATTACATAATAAGGCCCTCACACCCCATATAATTCCAAGGGCCACTTCAAGGAGGATCCACAAGGTTTGTAAAGCACCACACGGATCGTGAAGGCATCCATGAAGCATCACCTTGGTCCAAAACATTTCGGAACCAAATTTCCAAGCTCCAATGAAGTCATACAAAATTTGGTTCCTTACATTAGGCCTCAACTGAGATCTAGACCATGCAAGCTATTACTTGATATTCCAGTATCTTCCCCACACTGAATGAAAAAGTGATCTACTTGCCAAAGGTAAACCATACTTTTCCTTACGGGCACGCCCATTTCAGAGAAATAACCTAACCTTATTGTCACCCCCATTTTGAAGAGGATTTTCAATTCATAACATAATTTTAACCATACCTTTCTGGCACCCCCATTTCGGTAAAGATTACCATAACCTGAACCTATTTTTGGCATATAGTATGGGACTTGGGTACTAGACCCTTGGAGATACCCCCTTCCCACAAGTCCACTCGGTTCTAAGTCATCATCCCATAAGAACACGTTTACACATACATGCTTTCAAAGAGGCATAAGTCATTTCAAATCATTTTCAATGCACACTTAGGCTTAAAACCCAAACATTCTTCATCATCCTTCATACTTGGACTAAAGAGCTAAATCATACTTCAATTCATACTATCATTCATAGGAATAGCTCATTCACATATATTCATATTGGTGAAACACACAAAGTTACTCAAAGAGCCATATCATAGACATTATGTGATCACATGTCATGTCATAATCATCTTTTCATCAAAATCATATTTATCAACATAATTAGGTCTTAACCCACATCATTACTTATTTAAGATCAATGCTCATGATGCATATGTTATGAATGATGGGAGAATAGCATGGGAAATAGAGGTTCAAACATAAATCAACCAAATAATATGAAATGCAAGTATATCCATGAGTAAATTCACATGTAAAACATAATTTAGATTACGCATGATTAAATCCAACATTTAAGGGGACATGCATATTCAAACCTTTATAATATCAATGCAATTCAACAGATTGGGGCTTAAATCACTTTTAGAACATCAATGAAACATTCCATATATCTCTATTGAATCAAATAAATAATAATTTAGAAGACCCATATTCGAAGTAAGCTTCATTTCATAAATCAAAGAGTAAAACAAGTTTAGGGTCTTCATGGTTGAAAGGTACCATGAATCAATCCCAATACCTTATATTGTCAAGAAGAATCAAGACGGAATTAAATGAAGAAGAAGACTCTTCTTGAGCTCCAAGGTAGATCTCCAATGACTCACTTGAGAGGAGTTCTTTAGGTGAGAGAATTTTAAAATTGTAAGTGTATGGAATGAATTTGAATAAGAATAAAGGAGTATAGGTCTATTCAAGGGTTTAGCATAGGTTAGAAAGTCATAAAAGACCCTTAAAATTACAAATATTACAAGAAAATCATTAATGAAACGAGCTTCAAAAAGTGCCCAGGGGTCCTGTCAAGGAGCCTCAAAGCTCGTGTGAAGATCCACGAACCATGTAGTGGTTCGTGGAGGTGACCTTGGCAAAAATCCAAAAACGTTCATCAATAAAAAAGTGCACATGACTTGTGCAAGGGCACACGGGTCATTTAGGCATCCTTCATGAAGCCACCAAGTTTCGAGATGGTGATTCTATACTTAGAAAAATATTTTAGGATGAGAACTTCATAAGGCACCCCTCCACGACTCATGAAGTGCCACACGATGCGTACAAGGTCTTCTTGTGGCCTACCTTAGCCAAAGTTTTGGCTTGATAGTTGGGGCATTTTCCAAGGTCCCTTCCACGGCCACTAGTGAGGACCACGACTCGTGGGAAGTTCCTTAAAGGGCTAACAAACCTCAAATCATTTCTTTATCCAACCAAATTCATACAAAAGCATTCCCAATGGCTTAAACACCTTTGAAAACTCAAATTTATACATCAAAAGGTCTCACGAAGTTCGGGTCCTTACAGTAGGAACTGAAGTAAAGAAGTGATTGGAAAAATCTTTAGAGTTTGAACTGAACTTGAGAATTTTCTTTCGATCCTATGTTTAGTTTTAGAATATTTTGATGTGTGAGAGTGCCTAAGGGTTTGGTCTATTATTCAAGTTTATGTATCCTCACCTTTACATTCTATTAGGCCATGACTCTTTTTGACTTTCTTGGACAAAAGACCTTTTAAAAATGGATGATGTAATGACCCTCCTAGTCATTTTCAGTACTTCTTGATCTTCTCAGTATGTAGAGATTTCTTACAGTGGCCTAAGTCATTTATGTCTTGCTGGGATCAATCGTTCGATTGTTGGGTAATTCGTTTGAGGTTGGTGCAAGTTTTTCTCTTTAGATATTTTAATGTGATAGAGTTGACTTTAGTCAACATTTGGATTTTTTGGTGTTGCTTGAGTTTTCCATTAGTTCCATCAGTTGTGAAAGAGTAATTTTGGTCTAATGTGATGGTAGGTTCAGGTGTTGGTGCTTTAATTTTGGGGTTTATGGCTTTAGGATTTTTGTTTATGAATTCTTTTTAAGTGATGACTTTGGTTAACATTTTGATGAGAGGACCTTCATTAGTTGTTACATCAATTCCTTTGAGACCATAATGTCATTCACAAGTGGTTTGCACTTTTAGTTTGCATCATTTGAACCCCCAAAATGGATTTCAAGGGTTTATTTCGAGTTTGGAACTCTTAGCTTAAATCTGCAGATGCAAGATTCTGGTGTCATGGATTTTGTGACCCCTAGTTGCTTTTGCAATGTTTACTTTAGTAATCAAGTAACTTTAACGAAGAGATTCAAAGGAGGTAAGGGTCACTTAAGTGACTGCACAACCGCTTTATATGATGGTCACTTGTATGATTGGTAGAAACTTTTGCGACAAGCACCTCTTAGGTAAAGATCTCCTTTTTGGCCATTTGTTTTCTTAAGTGACCATCTGGCATCTTTTGTGATCATTACTGGGATTTAATTTTTCTTTGTCCCTCTTTCTTCCTAAAAGAAACCCATTTTTAATGGAGCTCGGTCAAAGGTGTTCTTGCTCATTTCTAGAACAATTTATGTGAAGGTGTTCTTGCTCATTTCTAGACCAATTCTTGTGATTCTTAGGTAGTTCTTTTCCTTCCCACATTCTAATTATGATTCTAGTTTTATTTCTTTGTTTCAATTACATTTTTTAGCTTAACGCCCTTGATTTATACATCTTCAAAGTAAGACTTTTTGGACCATTTGAGGTCTGAATTCAGCTCAATTTCCTCTAACATTTAGGCATATGATCCTCACTTTAGGCATATCATAACAACAATTTCAACTTTAGAATTCTGAAGTGTCATTCGAGGGTCAATTTTTTACACGATTTTGGTATAAACAATAGATTGTTGATATAGGCATCTTAGTTCTATATTGATTTGCTCATTTTGTTGGTAATAGTATGGCGGTGATTGGAGGTGATTTAGGCATGGTAGCTCTCCTACAATGAATTCAAAGGGCTCATGTTCATCTTTGATGTAGGTGTGACGTTGTTCAAACCTACTACTCAATGGATATAGGGATGATTGTTATTAGCATATAGAGAATCCGTTGAGAAGTTTACATATCCAAGGTACCTATTCTTCCTACAATACTTAACCCAACAAAAGAGGCGGGGTCGAATCCCACAGGGAATGGTTCAAAAGGTGAAGTGATTCATTAAATTATAGGGTCTAATTGGGGGGGTTACGGTAAATAAAATCGAGATTCAACTAACAACAACTTCTAAATTAGCAAACTAACAATACATTAAGAGAGATGTTGAGGATTTGCAAATATGGGACTAGATCTAGTAAGAGCTGAATTCAAACCTCAAATGGTCCAAAAACAAGCAATCTTGTGAATTCAAAACTCACATTTACTGAACTTGGCAAACAATTGCTTCTCCCTCAAAGTTTGAAGAACCAACCTCAAGTAATCCATATGCTCCTACTCACTTCGAGAATATATCAGAATATCATCGATGAAAACAACCACAAAACTATCAAGAAAAGGCTTGAACACCCGATTCGTTAGATCCATAAACATGGTTGGAGCGTTAGTCAAACCAAATGACATCACCACAAATTCAAAATGTCTATATCTAGTTCGTAAAGCCATTTTGGGAATATCACACTCTATAACCCTCAACTAATGAAAATGGAACAAAGGTCAATCTTTGAGAAATGGGAAGCCCTTCAAGTTGGTCAAATAGGTCATCGATCCCTGGAAACAAATATTTATTCTTGATGGTTACTTTATTCAATTGCCTATAGTCGATGTACATCCAAAGTGACTCATCTTTCTTCCTTACAAATAACACTGGAGCACCCCATGCCAATATACTCGGTCTAATAAAGCCTTTCTCTATGAGGTCCTTTAATTGATCCTTCAACTCCTTTAATTCAGTCAGTTCCATATGTTAAGGATGAATGGAAACAGGTTGAGTATCCAGAAGAAAATCTATGCCCAAGTCTACTTTCCTTTCAGGAGGAACACAGAGCAAATCCTCGGGAAAAACATCTGGAAACTCACTAACCACCAGAATTAACTCAAGAGTAAGTGACTTAATCTACACATCTCTAACCCTCACTATATGATATATGCACCCTTTTGAAATTATTTTTCGGGCTTTAAGATTGGAAAGAAACCGTCCTTCAAAAGCAAAGTCATGACCTTTCCATTCAAGAATAGGTTCATTCGAAAATTGAAATTTGGCTTTCTGGGTTCAACAATCTATGGAGGTATATGAAGCATACAACTGATCCATCCAAAGAATAATATCAAAATTAAACATCTCAAATTCCACAAGATCACACGGAAGGACTTATGCAAGACAAAGATAGGATAACCCTGATAAACTCTTTGGGCAACAATAGATTAACCTTTGGGAGTATAGACTGAAAAGGGATCCTTCAAGATTTAAGGACTCAAACCAAACTTAAAAACCAATAGAGGAGTCACAAAAGTTAAATTTGCACCTATATCAAGCAAAGCATAACCATCAAAATTAAAGACTTTCAACATACCAATCACTACATCCAGAGTCTCCTTTACCTCCCACCGGCAAGCAAACCATAAAACCTATTGATTCTAGGGGAACCATCTTGAGGAACCCTTTGTTGGACTTGATAACCCTGAGCCATTTCACCCTGAACCTTTTTAGAAGCCTTAGGAAAGTTAGCAATCTTGTGGCTCATATCACCACACCCAAAACAAGCACCTAAATCTTTCCAACATGCACCTGAGTAATTCGTCTTACACCTACCACACCGGGGAGGTGATGGTCCACCTCCAACATGTGCCTTGGGTTAGAGGCAATGTACCATTGGCAACCTGTGCATTCGAACCCTAACCTTGTTGAAAGCGGCCATATCCACCACCACTCCTTAAATTGAAGAACAAATCATCATAATGAGCTCTTTTGGAGTCATTCACCCTCTTCTCCTTGAGCTTTTCCCCTTCAATCCATTTGGCATAAGTCATAAGCCTTGATATGTCCATGTCTCGAATAAGCATTATCGTACGACATTCTTTCACAACTAAATCAGAGATCCCAAAAATAAACTTGTGCATTCTTGCACGGGGATCATCCACTAACATAGGAGCATACTTTAAGAGCTTTGTGAGCTTGAGGGCATATCCCCTCACACTCATACCACCCTACTTGAGGTTGATAAATTTTGTCAATTTGGCTTCCCTAACCTCAAGAGGAACTAAACGGTCTAGAAAGGCAAACTTGAACTCTTCCTAACTAACCCTATTATCACCAATCCTTTCCATCAACCATCGGGTGCACTACACTTAAGCCACATCCTTCAACTAATAGGCAGCTAGCTCAGCTTTCTCTCCTGTAATCACCTTCATAATATTCAACACTTTAGAGAGTTCATCTATGATGTCTTGAGCATCTGCATCAGCTTTTGACCCATTAAACTCTGGAGGTTTCATCTTGGTAAAATCTCTCATTCTAGAGTGAGCATGAGTAGGAGGATTGGCCTACCTAGCATGATTGGTCACCACTTGGGCAAGCATGGCAAAGGAAGTCCGGAATTCATCCTAAGTAACTGAATCTCCCATAGGATTTTGAGGGACTTGGTCCTTATTAATTGGGGTTTGTCTTGGTAGAGGGGATCTTCATGGAGGGATCTTATGTAAGGCATCAAAGATATCATCAATGTTAGGAAGTCTTAAGACATGTTTCAAAGCACGACAGAAGAAATGAAGAAGTGATACAATTCCTATAAAATGCCATCATAGTCTCCCACTCATAGGTATGGTGCACGTCACACCCATTAATATGACTTTAAGTGGCATGTAGGACTCCAAGGATCATTTTTAAACCTAGTACTCTAATACCAAGCTTGTCACGACCGGGGCCTAAAGCCTAGGAGTGACACGATGAATGGAAACCTAAGAGTCCCCAGACCAGCCTCATAGTATCCACGTACACATCATCGGTTCAAAAATGCATAATAAAGCAATAAATACATAGTCATAAGGGACGGGAAAATATGACTCACGCTATGGGGATGTCACAAGAATAGGTATTTGAATGGATTCACATAGCATATAGCTCATAAGAACTAAGGAATGGGTAAGTATGACTCACACTATGGGGATAGAAGGGGCTTAGGATCTTCCACATCTCATCAAGAACATATCATCACCTCATCAACACTAATACATTATCATAATCATAATCTTCATAGCAAATAGCATAACACATACAAGTTGTACAATGAGTTCACATGATATCCAATAATGCCTCTAAGTCATAGAATAGGATGGAGGCCAACACATGTCTCGGGCTCACCCTCAAAGTAAGTGGAAAAAACATAATAGGTAGATAGAAGGTAGCTTGTCCTTGGATGATAGGACTCACCCCAAGCAACTCTCGCAATCCAAGCTAACCGTCAATAGGTGGATGAAGATAGTCCCTATATGGTTGGATCATGCAGGCAAAGAGTATGTGTTAGTATGTTTGAATGTATTAATTATGCGGGCATGCAACGCATATGAACTCATTAAGCCTACATTCGATGTATTATGACAAGGGCCTATATATAGAAAGAAGTACATATGTAAGGAAGAGTAATATATCAACATGCTATGAAATCCATGATGCATGAAATGCCAATATACTTCAACATAGCAGGGATGTGACCTTAACCAATATCGCATACCCATATGAGCTATTACATGAATTTTCTCAATGAAGCCTCCCATCGTATGAGAGTAGACTAGTTGCCAAAGATAGTCTACACCATACCATATGACCCGGTCATTTTAGTGTGATGGCCACCTTCCTTATGACCTAGTCATTTCAGAAGGATTTCATAATCATATCATAACCATCCCTTAAAGGGGCATAAACATATACCTATGTTGGTACATAGTTATGGGACTTGGGTTCTAGACCTTTGGAGATAGCCGCCCTCCCACAAGTCTGCTCGGTGCTAAGTTATTATCCTATGAGAATACATACATACATACATATATATATATATATATATATACACACACACACACAGACACACACACTTGAAAAGGAGACATAAGTCTTTCAAATTATTTTCATGCATACTTAGGCTTCAAAGCCAAATATATTTCATAATCATGCATACTTGAGCTAAAAAGGCAAGTCACACTTTCATGGATAGGAATAGCTCATTCACACTTATATATATTGGTGTAAACACCCGAAATTTCTCAAAGATCCATATCATAGATATTATGTGATCACTTGTCATATCACAACAATACTTTCATCAAAATTATATTCATCAACATAATTGGGTCTTAACCCACATCATAATCTTCATGAAAACCAATGCTTATATATACATATGCCATAAATAATAAGAGAATAGTGTGAGCAAAAGAGATTCATACTTAAAATATCAATATAAGATGAAATTTAAAAATAAATTCATGAAGAAATTCACATTTGAAGCATAGTTGAGATTACCTGGCCTAAATTCAACATTTAAAGGGATATGCATATTCAAACCTTCATAATATCAATGCAATTCAGTATATTAGGGTTTAAATCACTTTAAAAACATCAATTACATACAGTTCATATCTCAATTGAATCAAATTAACATTAATTGAAAAGACTCATATTAAAAGTAAGCTTAAAATTCATAAATCAAAGAGTAAAACGTGTTTGGGGTCTTCATGGTTGAAAGGGACCATGAATCAATCCCACATACCTTAGATTCTTGAAGAATTAAGAAGATATTGATTGGAGAAGAAGACCTTTCCTTGAGCTCCAAGTTTAATTTCCAATGGAACACTTGAGAGGAGTTCTCAGAAGAGAGAATTTGACTATTCTAAGTGTAATGAATGAATTTGAATAAGAATAAAGTAGTATAGGTCTTTTCAGGGGTTTAGGATAGGTCATAAAGACACAAATGGCCCTTAGAAATCACAAAAATTATGAGAAACTCATTAATGAAACGATTATTGAAAAGAGTCCAGGTGGCATATGAAAAGGCACCACGACTCGTACAACTTACCATGGACCGTACAAGTGTCCGTGGTAAGGGTCTTCAGAAACTTAGCCTAATTCAGACTAAAGTCATTTCCACTAATGGTTCACGGTCCATTCAAAAGTACACTGATTGTATAATGGTCCATACAAATGACCAAAGTTTTGAGATGGTAATTTTATATATAAAACCATATTTTAGGAGGAGGTCTTGACGAATCACCTCACAATGGCTCATGGTTAGGACTATGAGACCCCACCATGGCTCATGGTAGCTTGCACAGCCAGTGGAAGGGCCCTGTGATAATTGTCTTAGACAATTCTGGGTTAGAAGGTTGGGGATCCTTCCAAGGGCCCCTTCCATAACTAATGGTGAGGGCCACGGCTCGTGAGAGGTGTTGTGGTGGACCACCAAGCATAAAACTCCTTCTTACGCCACACACCAAGCTATACACAAGTACCCCATGGGTCGCACACCACCGAAAACTTGATTTTAAGTGTCAATAAAGCCTCACGAGATCCGGATCCTTAAACGGGTCTAAACACTTGACTAATGAAGTTAAATATGAGTAAATAGGCTAAGTTTCTAGTAACCAACACTTCAATTATGACAGCGAAGGTGTTTCACATGAATCTATTACAATGTTATGTGCAAATCACTAAAGGACACACCTGACCTAAGAAGTTACAGCAAACCGCCTAATACCTTAGCCATTGAACCCATGGTTATGGCATTCAACTGAAACCCCAAAAGGTCTCTAGCTAATACACCTATTCCACACTCTAATTATTCATATTAAAGCAATAACTGAAGATTTGAGTAAACCCCAAGTTTGAAACAATAGGATTATAGATGAAACTTAACAATAGATGTGAAGTTCACTCAGATTAACAACAATATAGTCAAAATATCATAGACTTAGCAAAGAAATAAAAGGCCCATATTATTCACACACACCAAGCATGGGGGTTTTAGTCACTCGTGCTAAAAAATAATGATTCAATGATAAATTCAGTAGCTAAGTATATGGTTATCAAAAATAGTAAAAGAAAAGTTGAATTAACTAGCTAATCTCCACAAATTATGATTCATCAACCTTAAAACCCTTTAACCCTTGTACTATTTATCAATAATGTTCTTTGTACTCTATTTCCAATCTCTCTCTATCTGTAAAACCTAATATGAATGCTTTGTACCATGTCCTTTCCAAAAGGTTTAAATAGTCCATGTAAAATAAAGGCAAGGTTGTGCACCAAATAGCCATTCGATGTCAAGATTTGCCATCGATGAGCATTCCAGTGATGCGCCGAATGTGCACTTGACCGTCTTCCTTTGAATCTCTTGAAGGCTTGAATCTATACAAGATTGATTTCTATACTCCACCGACCATGCTCGGCTATCTGTTGAACTTCTCTTTGTGTCGCCCTTCTGTCATGCACTTGGGGTCCTGAGTACTGCTACATTAGGCTGTCTCATTGGATACTCGATGATACGCCAAATATGTTGGCGATGTTGGTTCTGACTTCCTTTTAGGATGGGGCTTGGGGGCTTGGTTTCTACAATGTTAGGTTGTCGCACTGAGCCTTTGGTGTTCTACTGAATATGTTAACGAAGTCATTTTTGCCCACCTATTTGATATTTTTGCCCCTTTTCCAAGATTTATTAAATATTGTCCACTTGTGCATTTTTAGCTCCATTCCTGTCATAACACATGCATATTAGTTAGTAATTAGATCATAATAACACATTGAGGACAACACTAACATTCTAATCTTAAAATGAGTCCAAGATATGGACTCATTAATGTAGTAGTCTCTTTACATGGCTAAGCCTTTTTTATAAACTTTAGTACAACTTTATTTGGATTTGAATTGTATTCACCTAGTATTTCATTGCCTTCTATTTTGTCCCACTTACGCTGATTTTTTTTATTGAGCCCTAGACTAATGTAGTTAATTGGAGACCTTAGGTTAGGCTTGGGGCATTGTTTCTAGTGCAATTTAGAATGATTATCTTTTTAGGAGTTACGTAGGTTGCCTTAGACTAGGTTTTGGAACTAGATGCTTTAATATGAATTTTATTGTCCTTGTAGCTAGGTGTGGCTTCCCATAAGGCCTATTCTAGATAGTGTACCTTGATAGTTCTTGAGACTTTAGTAGATCATCATAGCTATAGGTTTGACTTACCTATGCTTACACTTGGGTAGAAGCATGTACTTTTGGAGTAAGATATTGATCCTAGAGGTGTCTTCTCCCCCCTGCTTGATTTTAGCCATTTGTAGTTCCTTAGTTGCATATTTTTCTATATATTGGTGACACTCTTATTGGATTATGTTTATTCAATATTGTTGGTCTCGAGGCCTTATCTTAGGAGAGTTGGATTCTGGGTTAATTCTCTTAGCCTTCGTAATGTATAGGTAGTGGTTTACTTTTTTTCATCTTGTTTGCCTAGTTTGGATATTGGTGATGGCACACATTTCATTGATTCCTCACTCACACTTCTTTTGTAGATTATACCAATTCATGCAATAGCTCATCAGTATCATGCACGAAAAGAAAGGTTTTCATACTATGGATATGAAATTTGTTTCAAACTAGTTTTAATGGGAGTTGTACCATATGGATCACTTTATTTTTGTATTTTGATTCTTACGAGGCATCAAGGATGGGCATTTTTCTGCCTGAGACTATGGAAGCATAAAGGATGGCCTTAATTTTATGATTTGACTAGCTGAAATATCAATTCCCTTTCCTCATTGATATGACTACTATTATTGCTCTAATATCATCAGAAAAGATGATTATAAGACCTAGGTTGGGCCCAAGTAATGTATATGGGCTACCCATGTCTTCATATAACAATCTCTCCCTGAGTACCATTGTACGAGATGAAGGTACTGCATGGGTCTTACCTTATTAGTTGAGCTTGAAAAGGTCTATAAATTTGTGGATACGCTTTATTGATGAGTTCTCATGCATATCTCACATTCATGTGCATCACTTGTCGCTAGTATATTGATTGTTGTTTGGCACCTCCCGACAGTATTGGATGCTAGTTGGGTTATGTTTTTTGTTTATACCATCTAGTTCTATAGGATTACGATTGGCTACTTTTTGATTATATTTATACTTATTTGCATTGAATGGCTAATTATTGACTTGTGAATCTTACTTTTTCTATGTTAAGTTGGATTATTCATTGGATGTTAGGCTATTATATGTATTTGGTGATTATTGTTGCTTGTACCTTGTCAAGTATACTATGTGGCTTGTCTTTCTTTCTAGCATGGGGTAGAGTTGATTTTACTAGGTATGCCTCTTCTCACATCCTTTTTGCTTCTATCATCTTATTTATTATCTTTCAATATCTCTTCTACTATGATTCTATCTATAGTCTTGTTGCTTGTGTTATACTTATGTTATTTATATGTTATTTATACTTGATTTATCAATGGAGCTCAATAGGTCTATGCCTGTTGAGTACTATTTGTTTGTTGCTCATACAAAACCTTTTTCCCCTTAAAATCGTAGTTTGAGTCCCCATCGTTGATAGACTTTCATGTAGAGCTACTATGGATTTTTGAGATTAGAGTGAGCTCTTGACATTCAATTGCCAATTTCCATCTATTATATATAGGCTAGTTTTTTTATTTTATATTTAGTGATACTTGTAGATGTTATATTTGTAAAAGATTTCTACTCATCTTTAGTGTATTAGATGCTCAATTATTGATTGATGTTAGGTCGTGGGGGTGGTTCTTGTATATTATTTCTTTAGTCCTTCATTTTCTCTTTAATTGATATCGTTTTACCTCTTATAGTTGTCTTCTGCACTATAGTGTGTTGCTTATAGTTTTGGATCATGGGTTAGGCCTACCTACTAGTGAGTTATGGTAGGTACTATTACAGCCTAAGAGATTGGGTTGTGGCATTTTGGTATCAATGCCCTAGGTTGATCTGCATTATGTGTATAAGAACAATGCCTAGTAGAGGTCCTATGGATTAGTGCGTAGATGTCCATATCCTATCTTCGAGAGACTATAGGGCCTTATTAGGGGATTCTACTTTTGACTCCTTAGTGTGTGTTCTTCTTTGGCCAATTCTTTAAAAGTTCTTCCTTGAAATTCACGTCTTACTTGTGTGGATAGCATAAAGCTTTTAATGGATACGACTGAGGCATCAACACATCTTACTAGAGTTATGGAAGGTGGTTTTTAGATTGGAGATGGATTAGTGGTTCCTCAATAGGGTTCATTATTTTTTTGGACTACATGGTTAGACTTCTTTAGTGGGCTAGTTTTAGCCCCACCTTCTTCCTTATAAAGTAGGATTTGAACTAGAGGTTTGTTCGAGGATTGATATTACCACTCCATTTGGCATCGGCACACTTTGTAGCAGCAGGACCTACGTTTCCTCAGGTTTTGGGTAATGGGAGGGCCATAGAGCAAGCATACCTTAAGAATTTTAGAGGTGGTTATCAGTTTTGTGAGGTTCCTCTTCCTTCTCTACCTATCAGCCTTATAGTCACATCACCAGGACATCCTAAGACCATTTATGGAGCCTGTAGTAGATATAGTTCAGGTTTGAGTTCCCAAGGTTCGCACCATGGACATTTAGGTCATGGGATCCTTTTTATTATAGTTGGGCCTTCTCAGTAGCCCCTACAACAAGGTGAGTAGGTATAGGGTCGTGGTGCCTCAATACAGTCAACTAAGGTGTCACGCCCCGAGTGGGTACCCATGGGGTGTAGCTGGCACTTGAAGAACCATTATTGATTCCTCAAGAGAACCACCTGGCCTCACAATCACGTCTTACTCAACAACAAAGAAATACTCAATACAAGCATTAAGGGAAACATAAAGATCTCATAAATAGTCTCCAAAATAGAGCAATTCTAGAAAATAAAATACTCAACAATACTCTGCCCAAGGTCTATGAAGCCTCTCCTCTAAATATCTATATAGTACCATGACAATCCATGGCTACCCAACTTAAAGAAAATAGAAATACTAGTGAAATAAAGAAGGCTCCTCCGAATGGCAAGGAACGCTCACCAAATTTTGACTCAAGAACTCTAAACCTCAATGGTGCGCCTACGGAATTCCTCTGTCACTAGTATTTACATCATGAAATGATACAACGCTGAGTGGCATCAGTACGTGGAATGTACAGTATGTAAAATAGCTCAAGAAAAAATTAAGGCTCAAACTCAATCAAACGACTCGACTCGAGACTCAACTCCTCCTCTCATAACTCAACTCAAGTAATTGATGCAAGTTAAAGTTTGAAATCATGCTTTAGAACTAGACTTAATATATTATGCAACTTAGTTCAAAAATCATAATAGGTCAACTCAAGTGTTGCTTGGAAGTTTCTCTAACCAACATACCTCTCCACCCCACTATGAGCTTTGGTGATGTACAATGAAACAACATTGTTGCCACACCCATCTTAAACTTGTCAAGGAATTGGACGTCAACCTCTACCTCTCTCTCTTGGATCTAAAAAGAATGTCAATCTATTAGGATATTAGTGGCCAGAATTAACTATATGACTATCCTACGTGGGCAACATAGTTCTGGGATGCTCCTTAATCACCCAACTCGGCGCTCAATATTCCTTCCAACACTAAAATATTTCATGAATAATTACTCAAGCGCAACTCAGTTCTCAGTAACTCAACTCAATTTCTTAACAACTGAATAACTTAGGACCATCATTCATACAAAGCAACTCAAGATTCTAACTCACATCATGCAAGACTCTCACGAATTACTGTCAAGTGAAATCATATCATTCATGCTCAGCACATAAGGCGCAACAGATATTTGTTACATGCATATATGAAACAAGGAAACATACTTCTTAGGTTCAACTTACTTAGTTTAAAGGTTAGGTTCATGATTTCATTTTAGTAAGCAAAGAAAATAATACGTTTAGGGATAGGGTATCATGCATTCAAAATACATTCATATTTCATGGTAATAATGATGCAACCCATAGTTAGGGTATCACACATTCAAAATACATTCATATTTCATGATAATAATAATGCAACCCATAGTTTAACTAAAATATATTCATGAAACCCAGACATGTAAAAATATTTAGGACTCAATATTCATAGGATTGAGAATACACAATTAATATTCATAATTTTATCTCAAGGAGACGAAGGGACTCATAGATGAACATAATCCAACGCTTTAGGTAGCCTTACATACCTTGTAAAAGAAGGAACTTGCGCTTGAATTAGAACTCACACTCTTCTTTCTCCTCTGGTGCTCTCAAGAAACCCTTGAATGTGAACAATGGTGAAAAATACACCTAGGATTCTATTCTAAGGTTGTATTCAAGCCTAAAATGACCAAGGATTTAATTAAATAGGGATTGAAATGGACAAAAATACCCTCTTAAATATTGTTGTCTGAGTCTACGAGACCCCGTTAACGGGTCATAGAGAATTTTATGGGCCGTATACAGCCTCTTATGAATGACGGGTCTGAAAATTTGAGTTACTAGAAATTGGCACGAGACCTCTTCTACGAGTCATAGAATAATATATGGGTCGTATACCATCTCGTATATAGGCCTCAGACTTAGAAAGTTTCACCAAGTCATTTGGAGGGTTTTACGAGACCTATTCTATGAGTCGTAGACCTGTCTATGAGTCATAAGTGGTCCTTGTTAACCCTCTCCTATAGTTTTTCTTAGTCTTTTCTTAGCATCCTCTGTGCATCCACTCTAGGTTAGGTAGAAGGAATTAGGGAATGTTACATAAGGATAGTCCTCTAGATGTAAAAAGTGATTTGCAGGTTATTAAGGGTATGTACTACTAAGGTAGGCCTCACCAAAGATTTTGGAATAGTAAGATTAGCATGTCGGTACATGCCCTACTTTATGCCTTAAAAGGTAATCGATACCAATAAGGTATCTCCAGCATGGATGGCCTCCAGCCAGGATGGCCTCCACCCAGGATCGCTAGAGAGTGAGAGATGCGACAGCAGATGCCTTAGTTCAGGGAGGTTTATCATATTCAGTGGGTCAGAGTTTAAGGGCCTTAAATTTGACTTTTATAAGCAAGGTTAGTCATATTCTTATAGGATATTCTGCTCGGGGTGTTATAGATTATGATGATCTTAATTATTGGTCCCAAGAGTGTCTAAGACGGGGGTTTACCTTCCAAATACTGCAGAGCTTTTCTGCTCTTCATACTAGAATTATAGGATATTTTTCAATGTGTAGGGGGTCGGTCTATCAATCTAGAAACTGCCCTTAATGGTGGACGATTGAGAACTTTGTTAAACAGATTAATCTTGTGGATTCATGTCACATCCTACCAGAGATGATACTCAAAATGTTGCTGGAAATAGCTTAGGTATTGAGGCTAAGGTCGATCATAACCCTTTCTATATTTCTATAGGTCGGTCAAAGGTGAGGCTCTAGGTATCAAGTGCATTATATGATTTTTTCATTTCACCCTTCATTACTATACTTTGTGGTTTGGAGGTTCTTATAACCATACATGCATATTTGACTTGTTATGTTGTGATTATGCTTTTATTCTTACTTAGAGTTATGTGTATGTGTATTAGTTTTTTAGATGATTTCAGAGTTATGTGTATGTGTATTAGTTTTTCAGATGATTTCTTTTAGTGGGGATCATTTTGGGCACTAGATTTATGTTTTGAGAACTGGTAGAGTAGTACTTAGTAGATTTGTAGTGCTCTAGGTGGTTTATTCTTTCACCTCCCCTATTTAGCTTAGCTTAGACAATTATTCTTATGTCTTGTTATTCTTCTATTAGTTGGTGTGAGGTTACTGTTGAGTGAAGGGCGTGTTGGTAGATGTGGCCTTTTGGTTTGGCAGTTGGACCTAGCTGCCTTAGAAGTGGTCTCAGTTCCATGTTGTCCTTTGGGTTTAGTGCATTAGAATCAGTGGTTGAATGTATCAGGAGTATCGGCTAGTGTTGCTTTAGGTAGATTGTGCTAGTATTAGTTTATGGCTTTCTTCCTCTGTCTTAGTACTTTCCTTGGCTAGGGTGTCATGTCCCTCATTAGTTTGATATTTCTAGATTTATTCTTTCATGCATTTTGGCATATTGGTTATGGCTAGCTGGAATTTGTAGGTGTGGTTCCTTATTATACCTTATTGATACTAAAGTTAGTTTTCTATGGTGGTGGTGGTAGCTTTCGAGGTTGAGGTTTGTGAATTGGAATTAGAATGATAATGTCCCTTGGTGGCTTCTAACTTTAAAATTTTGGGTTAGTTGGAGGATTGAGTTTTTTTTTAGAAGATCCATCTACAAGATAGGGTCAAAGTAATCTGAAGAGTCCATGAGCTTGAGATTAAGCTACGGAAGTTTGTCTTTTCATGCTTAGTTGTTCGTCATATCAGATGAGTGAAGTTCGTACTGTTGAGTCATCATGATGGATTGACTGTGTTTATTTATTACATATCAGCTTGCTATTACTTGGATTGGAGTAGTTGGCTATGAGTTTTGATAGAAGAATATCTTGGGGGATTATGGTGTAAATTTAATAGAAGTCTCCTTGGTAGAAGGAGGTCACTTGAGGTCACCTCAGTGCAATCATATTTTTAACTGGGCGATCATCTTCAGGAACAGAGTGGTTCATTTCAAAAAGTTGTTTCAGCTTAAAAGCATTGATTTTGAGAGGTAAAAATGGATTCTGGACTTTTCCTATGTTGAGTTTATTATGCTGACCATTATTGTGATCTGATATACAGATAGGGTGTATGTTTTTTTAATGCTTCTGTTATAAAGTTATGTATATGAGATGCAAATCATGCTAGATATGTACAAAATAGCCAAGGATCAATGGGACGCTCCTAATGCTTAAAAGATGATATATTTTAAGCATGAGATAGGTATTTTACTTGGTATGGTTGGTTTGCTTCTACTATGGTTTTGCATTTATTCAATTTCAGTAATTTTCGTATGATTTTCATTTTCTTAGGTGATTTTGGTATTTTTAACTGTTCTCAATTAGTTATGTTGAAACTAGAGTCAAAGAAGGAATTGGAAAAGTTTTTGGAGTTTCAAGTGAACATGAGAATTTTCTTCTAAGCTTTAGTTTTGTTTTAGTGTTGTACAATTGGTTAGGGTGCCTAAAGGCCGTGTGTAGCTTACAAGCCAATGTATCCTCATCTTTTCATGCTTTCAGGCTATGAAATTCCTTGAATTTTATGGAAGAAAGTCTTTTTAGTAGTGGATGTTGTAATGACTCTCTAGGTCATTTTCTCTGATTTATGATTTTCTTAACATGTAGAGCTTCTCTGTGGTGGTCCCAAATCATTTTTAACTTGTTGGAAATGATTGGTCGATCATCGAGTCATTCGCTTATGTTAAATGTGATTTTTCCTCTTTTAGGATTTCTTAAGTGATGAGGTTGACTTTAGTCAACATCTAGAGTTTTTGGTGTCAGGTGAGTTCTTGTTAGATCCATCAGCTTTAGAAGGGTGTTTTTGGTCTAATGTGATGTTTGGTTTAGGTTTCGCAGCTTTCATTTTAGGGTTTGTGGCTTTAGGAATGTTATTTGTGAATTATATATAAGAGTTGACTATGGTAGACAATTTCATGAGATGACCTTCATTGGTTGTTTCATCAATTCCGTTGAATCTAAAATATAATTTTACAAACGGTTTGTACTTTCGGTTTGTGTTATTTGGACACCAAATGAATTTCTAGGGTTCATTTGAAGTTTGGAACTCTTAGCTCAATTATACTACTGCAGGCTCATGGTGCCATTGCTTTTGCGACCTTGGTTGCTTTTGCAGTCGCTTTAACAACCAAGGGGATGTTTTTGCAAACAGCATTGGGCGAGGGGGGGGATCTCTTAAGTGACTAGATAGTCGCTTTGCAGTGGTTGCTTTCACAGACCGACAACTACTCTTGCAACAAGAATCTTTTAGGTACAGGTCATTTTTGCAGCCATTTATTAGCTAAAGTGATGGTCTCTTAAGTGACCATCTGATTGCTTTTGTGATCATCGTTGGGATTTAATTCTCTTTTCTTCATCTTTCTTTATAAAAGGAAACCCATTTTCAAAGGAGCTTGGGCAAAGGTTTTCTTGTTCATTTTTTGACCAATTCAAATGATTAAAGGTATTCATTTTCTTTCCTCTTTCTAAAATTGATTCTAGCTTTATTTCCTTGATTTAATTGTGTTTTTGACCTTAACTCAGTTTATTTCTATGTCTTTAAAGTAAGGCCTTTTAGACCATTTGAGGTCCAAATTCAGCTTTGTTTTTTGCCCAACTTGCAAGCATGGGATACTTACTTCGGGGAGAACATAGTGGCGGTTTTAACTTCATAATTCTACAATGTCTCTAGGGGTCAATATTTTACCCAATTTTGGTCCAAAATTTATAATGTTGATATGGGTATCGTTAGTCCTGTGTTCATTTACCTATTCTATTATTGATAGTATGGTAGCGACCATTGGTGATTCTTGCATAAATAGCTCTCATACAGTGGATTCAGAGTGTGCTTAACTGGTTACGAGGTAGGAAGTAGTCTCTTTTCTTGACTATGTCCTTTTTGATAATGTCTAGCTAAATTTCTTGTGAAATCAGATTGTACTCACCTAGTATTTCATTTCTTTCTATTTTGTTCCGTTTGTGTTGATGTTTTATTTAGTCCTAAACTAGTATAGTTCTTTAGGGATCTTAGTTTATGCTTGGGGCCTTATTTCTTGTGTAATTTCGAATGATTATCTCTATAGGAGTTACATAGGTAACCTTAGACTAGGTATGGGCCCTAGATGCTTTAATATGAATTTTTATTACCCTTGTAGCTAGGTATGGATTTTGGTAAGGCCTTTTTTAGATAGTGTACATTTAGTTAGAACCCCAAGACTTTAAGTGACTCACCATATCCATAGGTTTGACTTATATGTTCTTAAACTTTCACTAAAGCTTATGATTTGGGTTAGGGAATCGATCTTAGAGGTGTTTCCTCACCCTTCTTGATTTTTAACCTCTCGTAGTTCCTTAGATGTATATTAGTTGTATGTTGGTAACATTCTTTTTGGATTATGACTATTCTATATTGTAGGCCCCAAGGCCTTGTTTAAGGAGTAATTAGACGCAAGTAAGTTCTCTCAACCTTCGTAATGTTTAGGTGGTGGTTTTATTTTTCTCATTTTGTATGTCTTGTTTGGATACTAGTGATGGCATGTATTGCAATGGTTGCTCATTGACAAGTTTTGTGATACGATTTGGATTCATGCATTAGCTAATCATTATCATGCATAGAGAGGAAGGTTTTCATATTATGGATATAAAAAATGGTTTCAAACTAGTTTAGTTGGGAGTCATATCAGCTAGATCACCGAAATATTTGGATATTTTGATACTTATAAGGCATTGAGGAGTTCTCTTTTCTACTTGAGACTATTTACGCATTTAAAATGACCTCAACTTTATGATTTGACTAGCCTGCATGTTGACGCCCTTTCTACATTGAATGGATACTATTATTCCTCCAGTATCTCCAACATGTATGATTCTAAGACTGATTTTGGGGTCAGGTAGTGTATATAGGCTACCTATATCTCTGTGAAACCTTCTTTCCATGATTACATTATACTAGATGGAGGTATAGGTTTCCTACCTTACTCGTTGGCGGGGGCAGGTCTATACACTTGTGGATACGCTATACTAATGAGTTCCCATGCATATCTTGCATTACCATGCATTGCCTGTTGCTAGCATACTGATTGTCGTTTTGCATCCCTGGTAATATGGGATGCCGATTCGATTATGTTTGTCGTTTGTACCAGCCGATAGTAAGGGATGTTGGTTGGTTATTGTTTGATTATATTTTCCCTTACATGGGTTATACATCTAGCTATTGACTTGTGAGACTTTCTTTTGGTTTAATATGATACTCCCTACTAGGTTAAGTTGGATTAGTCCTTGGGTTGTTAGGTTATTATATATATATATGGGATTACCATCACTTGTACCTTGTTAAGTTGACGATGTAGCTTTTCTTTCTTGCTAATAGTTGGTAGACTTGTTTTACCTAGGTATGCCACTTATCTCATCTTCTTCGCTTCGTGTATCCCATTCATTATCTTATATTATCTATTACACTATGATTCTATCTATTGTCTTATTACCTGTGTTGCACTTACCTTGTTTTTATGTTATTTATACTTGCTTTATCCATAGAGCTCAATCAGCATATGCCTATTGACTACCATTTTTTAGTACTCATACTACAGTTTTTCCCCCAAATTGCTCCTTACAATTGATTGACTTTTATGCAAAATTGCTATGGGTTTTGGATATTGGAATGAGTTTCTGACATCCGGAGTTACCAATTTTCATATGTTTTGTTTACGCTAGTTTTTATTTTGTATTCAGAGATAGCTTGTATTAATCTTGTATTTGTAAAAGCTTTCTACTCTTGTTTTGTGTATTAGATGCTCGATTACTAATTGACGCTAGTTCATGTGTTGGGATCTTATATATCATTTCTTTGTTCTTTTATTTTTTCTCCTTAGTTAACAACCTGATCTTATATATCATTTCTTTGATCTTTTGTTTCTTCTCCTTAGTTAACAACCTTTTAGGTCTTATGGTTGTCTTCACATTGATATTTTGGGTTATGGATTATGCTTACCTACTGATGGGTTGAAGTAGGTACTATCATGCCAAGAAAGGTCGAGTAGTGACACCAGTAAGACACCATCAATAAGCTCAACTAGTCTCAATAGGATAAGAGTAATGTTTATTATATAGGCATGATGTATTGCTAATACTTTTAGATCAAATAGACTACAAATCCAAAACTAGTGATCGACGTTATAGGTCTAGTTCATTATCACAAGGAGTTTGAGAAGTGGCAGATGTATTAAGAATAATTGATATCGATGATGGTGGAAATTGGTTAAATGAAATGGAGAGGAGGTTTTTGACCACGAGGATTGGTTAAGCGATTGACAGGGGCAGTGATGGCATAATGGTGGATTAGATCCCAATGGTATCCTTTGGGATGAGAATAGAGAACATTTCTGTGTTTTATCCTGCTCTATCCTAATAGATTTTGGTACTTGTATCTGCCTTACAGGGTTTTGTAAGGCGTTGCATATTAAAAGGTTAGAATCCAGAAGGAAATACAGAATTTGGATTCTAGTGTAGGTAAGTACTAGCCTATCTATGGCTCGTGGTTTGTTCTATGGGTTGTAGATAGGCCTCGTGGATGGGTCAGGCCTCGGTGAAATTATAGAGTCTAGGGGTCAGAGGCAAGAAAGGGATCTGAGACACATAGAAAACTCTATGAGTTGTAGACCTTGTCTTGTAGACTAGTGGATCAAAACCAATTTCTGATGTTTGGAAAAGTGTATCACAGAGAAAGGGTTTATGGAATATAGTTCATTTAATGGGTCATGAACTTAGATTTGTACTTTGGTACAGAGATAAGAAATTTTTATAATTACAGAGGGTTTCTAATGAGGGGTCTTAATGTCCCGTAGATTCAATAATAGATCGTAAAAAAGGGTTTGTGGATTGGGATTTAGAAACTGATTTCAAAAAGTCAAAAGTATAATCAGGATGAAACCTCAACCTATGAGCAGTAGACTGATCTACAACCCATAGATCAGGCCCATAGATAGGGCCCCGAAAGTTTTAATGATGCGTAATTTTGAAATTTCCCCGCACTCTAATTAAACATCATGTCGTTTAAGGCCTATTTCTACCTATATTGACCCCCCAACTCAATCATTACACCCTCATTCACTCAGAATCCTAATCTATCCTAAAATATTTTAAGTCTCAACTGTAATGACCCATTAGGTCATTTTGAGAAAGAATCCTCACTTTTTCATAAAGACCCTCTCCGTAAATTTAAATTTAAAATTTTGGACTATTCGATAATTCGGCTATTTAGTTGATAGATAATTTTAGATAATTAATTTTGTTGGTTGGGATAAAATAATATTTTTTTTATTAATATCCTATACTATTTATTCGATATTTATCAAAAATAGGCTAATAGAATTGATCACTTTTGGTATATTAAAATAAATAAATAAAGAAAGAAAAAGGAAAAAAAAGATTAAAACAAAAAGGGGCTGAAGGGCATCAGCCCTATTCAGCAAAAGAAAAAAAAGAAGCTGAAGGGACCGTAGAAACGAGAAGAAGAAAAAAACTAGTAGCGGAAAAGAAGAGGAAGGAAGAAAAGAAAAGGAAAAATATGAAGAAAAATTATGATTTGCATTCCAAAATATTAAGGTAATTATTCTCATCCTTTCTATTAAGTTTTCATGAGATTATGAATAAATTTTTAGGTTAGAAACGTG
The DNA here is from genome assembly GCA_029948455.1 of Solanum rostratum. Classification (NCBI taxonomy): domain Eukaryota; kingdom Viridiplantae; phylum Streptophyta; class Magnoliopsida; order Solanales; family Solanaceae; genus Solanum; species Solanum rostratum. The sequence continues at coordinate 54,442,780 of CM057049.1, forward strand.
TATAATTTATGCAAATTAAGAAAATATAGCCCTAGGGTTCTTAGAATAAAATTTGGATTTGGGGGTCGAATAACGATCCGTTTTAGCTAAAATTTGACGTATATATTTAGTTTATTATGGGTAAACATAATCTAAAAGAAATTTCGAGATTCGAATTTAAGGGCTTGGGATGACTTTTTGACCTGATTTTTGAGCCAAAAATAAATATAGCAATGTGGGTGTCATTGGATTCGTATTCTTATGTAGATTATGCATTTGAACAGATTTTGATCATCTGAAAGCGTTACGAAAGACTCAAGATTTGGAGTGTTATTCTATAAATTAAGGCAAGTGGATTTCTAAACTTTTGTTAAATATGTTGAACCTCGTATGCTTTCTTATTCTATAATCTATGGGATGAGATCGTATCATGTGTTGGGTTGATAATTCTTATTGTGATGCTAGTGTGAGGGCTTTAATTGTGTATGTGTTGCTTCGAGAGCATGCAAATCCTTAATTGAGAATAGTGTGAGCATGACATATTGGGAAAGGGAGATAATTGAGATATGTATTGAGGATCATGGTTGTTTGAGAAAATAAAGTTACTAAAATAGGGTGATATGTTTTAAAAGAGAATTGTATCTAAATGTGTATAAAAGAGGATGAATATTATAATTGCTAAACTCGAGAACTTTGATATCTATTGTGCTTATTGAGAGGAATATTGTTTCTATAATTGTGCCTTGATTGTATGCATCCTCATACTACATGTCATGACATTGTGGAAAGTTATGAATGGTGAATTGTATCATGAGTCCTTGACCACGAGCACTTGGGTGGCAAGGTAGTTGATACATCGAGATTCTTATCATGAGTTCCTTGACCACGAGCACCTGGGTGGCAAGGTAGTTGATACATCAAGATTCTTATCATGAGTCCTTGACCACGAGCACTTGGGTGGCAAGGTAGCTGATATATTTTGATTAAGGTATATGGCCTGTGAGGTCCCCATGGATCCCCTTAGTCTTGGAGCCTTAGCTCGACGAGGGTATATACGAAAGGTTATGCGACGATCTTGATACCACCTTGCATTGCATGACATTGCATCTCATCCTTGCATATTATTATGTGGCATGATATTATTCATGTGATTGATTATGTTATCACTTGTGAGTTATGGCTTGTGAATGGATAATTGTGATATACTAAAAAACTATTTTTATTGTGTATTATGTGTTGCTGGGCTGGGACTTTTCTGAGTGCAGGTTTGTAGTTCGGGGGTATGTGGTTGGGTGTGAAGGAGTACTTGATTCTTCATTGTTTTACTCTAGGTTAGTTCCATTTGCTGAGTACCACATTGTGTTGTTACTCACCCCCTTGCTACTTTTTTGTAGGTTGCAAGCCCGGTCCCTCTAGTTAAAATTTTCTCATTGCAAGACCGAGCTTCCTAATTACCCTTAAGGTAGCTGCTTATGTCACCGGTGGATGTTCAAGGAATCCATTATTATGTTACGTTCTATTTCAAGACTAGACATTTGAGACGTTTATTTTATTCGACTACTATGTATTTAGAGACTTGTACACGTGACACCAGTTCTGGGATGGTTGTAGTTTGGTCTTCCTATGATTATTTGTCATATTAGACTATTTTCTCTTTCGCTATTATCGTTACGTTTGAATCAGTAGGTAGTGGGCTGACTCCCCCTGGTAGGTTAGGTGAGTGTCATCACGTCCATTTTTGGGTCGTGACTATTGGTATCAAAGCCCCAGGTTCATAGGTCTCGCGTGTGTACAAGCTGAGTCTAGTAGAGTCCCAAGGATTAGTATGGAGACGTCTATACTTATCTTCGAGAGGCTATGTAGACCGTTAGGAAACTTTCTTTTGTTTATTCTTTCTCTATCGTGCATCTGTGGTTCGGTGTAATTCTTATCGCTTTATTCCATTCCCTCTCACTTATAGAGATGATTTGTGCGTGATTCGTTATATGAGTAGTTAGTGGGTTGTATATGACTTGAATGTTAGATCTAGTACTAAAGTGTAAGTGACATGTAAAAAGGATGTGTTGTTAGATTTAAGAGATTCAATTATTAGAAGAGAGTGAGTAAGGTGATGACTTGACAATACACTTTGAGGATATTGGAGTGATAAGGTCAAACAGTGGATTGAGGGATTTTATGAATGTGCTATCCTTTTTTAGGTTAGTTATCCAACAATACAAACAGTATTAATGTGGTATATATGATATCGAATATAGTTCAACAATTTAAGGTGGGATGTTAAAAGGATAGGTGGATCACAAACCTTGTTTTGAAAACTAATACTACTAAAGTTTTCATAATTTGTATGGATTGCTTAGATAATGATAAGAATTATCTTGTGCCAATTAAGGTCAGAATCTCTATTATGATTTCATAGATCGAGTGGATATTAAGGAAGGTCATGATACGACTATCATAACGAACCGGTGCTTACTTGATTAGAGTTATGGAGTATGTTACTTTTGCTAGCGACTGAATTTATGAAAAGAATGTTTATTTCTTAGGATAGAGTCATGATGGGTTGGATAACATTTTGCAACTATTGATAGGTAGAAGCATGTGGGCTAGTTTGATGCTACTTTTTTGATAGGTATGATGTGTTCTAGTGGTGGATCTAATGGACTTTCACAATATGGTATTAGTAGTATATGAAAATGGATATGTCAATTGTCAAGCGTGAATACAAACTATTTTAGAAATTATTAGTGAATCACGGGCTCAATTAACAAGGTTTAATGTTGTATTCATATTCAAGAAATCAACTAATTTGCTACTCTAGATGCTTGGGTTAAGTATTATTTATAAAAAAAAATTTAGTGGTGGATCTTTGGTGCAATTAGTGTATTTAAATTGTGAAGTGTATTCGGGGGATCCTAAATGAGGACTATTGCTCTATAATAAGATCCAAGGGAGTTAGTTCTTTATATTTGACCGATATAGTTTTGGTGTCATATCAATGATGAGGATAACCTTGAGATGATGACAATGGCTATAGAGCATAATGGTAATAAAAGTTTGTGAAGGATTATGAACAAGATGCAATCATATGATGAGAATTTTTAATTGAGTGAATTCAGTATGGTAAACACAATCTGCAGGTATCAAAAGTTACGTTGCTACTATTTGATGAGTAACGTGATCATAAGAAAAACGTAAAATGTGTTGAGATCTGCTTCAATAGAATTAAAATGAGCTAGAGTCATAAAGGAATAAATTAGTGAGATTTAGGGATATTCATTTTCATGGTAAAGGTCAAAAATGTAACTTTTGAGAGAGTAGGAAATTGAATTTAAAGCCATGTGATTTCATTTGTTTTGCTTTGATTATGGTGATAGTATTAAGTATCATTGGTCTTGGCTAGAAAACTGTTGGATAATATTTAAAAAAAATCTACATGTTGGGCTTGACTATGGTGATAATCTCTTTTGTGATTTTGGGTATGGTAATTAGGACATTGAAATTTTTATAAAGGATATGGTAAAGTTGATACAGAGGTGATCAATATTAAGTTAAGATACATGAATTCATAAAGTATGAGCTAATGTCGATAGATAAAGAAATTGGGGTACAAGTTAAAATAAAGCTCCAAGTCTTTCATTGTTAGTCTATGTTTTGGTAGCATATATATATTTTGCCAAGATATTTATTGATAAGATAAGAAATAATGGATAGCAATGAGTATTCAACATTTGGAAGAACCTGCATGTGGTTTGGGTTATAAATTTTGTTATTTTCTTTTTTTGTTGAAGGACCTAAAGAAGTGCTCCACTTAAAATTTTAGCTTAGAACATGAGGTAAAATGTCATGTGTTATTGGTCAGAGAATAAAGTTAATAAGTGAGTTAGTGAAGGAATGAGAATCTAATATATTGAAGAGTTCAGGATATCTGGAATTTGTGTCACAAGAAGAATTTAAGAAAGTGAAGGAATAAGACCTCATGTATGGACCCTTGGTTCGAAATTAAAGGTTTTACTTATTTTGCCTTTGAGCTCAAACATGATAATGCAATGCGTACTTGTTTAGCACAAATTTTCTAGGATGTCTCGTGACTTTTATGAAAACTAAGTTTTGAATTCGAGTGACAAACAATGATGTGTGAAAGATTCTACATTATGTTGGTTTAGATGGTTGCGAATTATGGTAGATGGGGGCGCTACGATATAGACCTATAGCTCTACACGCTTATTGAGGATATTGAGGGGGTTGAAATTACTTTATTAATGGGACTATATAGATTATTGTGATGTGTTACATAGACATTTGATGATGACTAGAGGTTATGTGCTTATGGTATGCAGAATAATTAAGGTGATTGAATCTCTCTAAGTTTTGGCATGAGGTATATGAGGATTTGAATGGTAGTTGAAATTCGGTATGTGAAAAATTGCATGAAATTGACTTTAGGTATAATTAAATAACTTTACCTCGATGAGAAAAGTACTATCAAATTTGAAATTAACGCCACCAACTTTGTGTGTAATTTATCTCTATAAAAAAATACTTAAATAAAAAGAGAGGAAACCATAGTATGAGATATTTGAAGGCGATAATCTGTAGCTAAGAAGACTTTAATACTAGTAACAATTTGAGAGAATGGTAAATGAAAAGTATGGCTATGATATTATGTTAGTATTAAGAGCATTGTCTTTGATGCAGTATTGTAAGGAATATGTGGAGTTTGATAATTAAGTATGTGTACAGTTGTATTAGGGACCAGATAGGTTGATTGTGAGTAGCAAAAAAAAAAGAAATGATTAAAAAAAAGATGGGGTGTGATGAATGGAAATGTTTGATAGGGGCACTACGAAAGGAGTATCTTGTATTATTCGACCTTCATTCCGTGCATTTTGGTGTGGCTACCTACTTTTTATGGGAATACCTATCGATTTCCGCTCGTGTCTTCACTTTTATAGACGGATCCTTAGTGGTGGATCGGGTGAATCGATCCTTCATTTTTCTCTTAGTAAGATAGGATGCTTATGCAGACCTGATTATTTCAATGTTGACATATTTAGTATTATTTGGGACAGTTAAAGTGTACAAGTGGTTCTACACATACAACTTTATTTATCTAAATTTCTAAAAGAGCTACCATAAATATTTAGAGTTGCCCAACATTTTTAAGTTTCATCTTGTCGTTAAGGTTATGTTCAGGCTATGTATGAATGAATGTGAGGCATATTGGGTCTAGCTCTACCACTCTTAAGGGTTGTTTACAATCACTGCTTTTGGTATAGTATTCTTGATAGTGTTGTTAGAGATTCTGCATGTATGAATGAATCATTCGCTAAGTTGTTACTTGATCTTTTCCTTCGTTGGGCTAGAAAAGAATTTGATCTCTATGATGAGTGTTCAATGTCTAAAGATCACATTTTATAACTTAAGATCATGGGAAGATTTGATTGTGAGAATGTAATCTTAACAAAATCTATGAGGGTTTGTGCATTAGAAGTGTGAGATGATTGATTTAGGTTTGGTTTTGATTGTGGTTGTATTGGTTTAGAATTTTATCATGATTATGTGAGAAAAGATTTATTGAGTTATGGACTGGTGGGTTGTTATTCATATTGAATTCATGAGTTAGCACGTGGCTTGTAAATCACCACTGAATTGTAAATCTATCAAGGTTAGATTCGAAAAATTCAGTTCTTAATAGTGAATTTTGGTGGCATGGTCTTAAGGAGGAGCTTACTTGGAGAGATAAATACTGATTTTGGAAGATCATAACTTTAAATTTTGGTAGTGTCCGTTATTCTTCCTTCTCCTTCTTTATGATCGAGAACGAACATGATATTTAATTGGTGGATACTGTAATAACCTGTTAGGTCATTTTGAGAAAGAATCCTCACTTTTTCATAAAGACCCTTTCCGTAAATATAAATTGAAAATTTTGGACTATTCGATAATTTCAGCTATTTAGTTGACGGATAATTTTAGATAATTAGTTTAGTTGGTGGGTTAAAATAATATTTTTTTATTAATATCCTACTATTTATTCCATATTTATCAAAAATAGGCTAATAAAATTTATCACTTTTAGTATATTAAAATAAATAAATAAAGAAAGAAAAAGGAAAAAAAAGATTAAAACAAAAAGGGGCTGAAGAGACCGTAGAAACGAGAAGAAGAAAAAAACCAGTAGCGGAAAAGAAGAGGAAGGAAGAAAAAGAAAAGGGAAAATATAGAGAAAAATTATGATTTTCATTCTAAAATATTAAGTTAATTATTCTCATCCTTTTTATTAAGTTTTCATGAGATTATGAATAAATTTTTAGGGTAGAACAGTGTATAATTTATGTAAATTAAGAAAATATAGCCCTAGGGTTCTTAGAATAAAATTTTGATTTGGGAATCGAATAAGGGTTCGTTTTAGCTGAAATTTGACGTATAGGTTTAATTTATTATGTGTAAACGTAATCTGAAAGAACTTTTGAGATTCGAATTTAAGGGCTCGGGGTGACTTTTTGACCCGATTTTTTAGCCTAAATAAATATAGTAATATGGGTGTCATTGGATTCGTATTCTTATGTAGATTATGTATTTGAACAGATTTTGATCATTTGAAAGCGTTACGAAAGACTCAAGATTTGGAGTGTTATTCTATTAATTAAGGCAAGTGGATTTCTAAACTTTTGTTAAATATGTTGAATCTCGTATGCTTTCTTATGCTATAATCTATGGGATGAGATCGTATCATGTGTTAGGTTGATAATTCTTATTGTGATGCTAGTGTGAGGGCTTTAATTGTGTATATGTTGCTTCAAGAGCATGTGAATCCTAAATTGAGAATAGTGTGAGCATGACATGATGGGAAATGGAGATAATTGAGATATGCATTGAGGATCATGGTTGGTTTGAGAAAATAAAGTTACTAAAATAGGGTGAAATATTTTAAAAGAGAACTGTATCCAAATGTGTATAAAAGAGGATGAAAATTATAATTGCTAAACTCGAGAACTTTGATATCTATTATGCTTATTGAGAGGAATATTGTTTCTATAATTGTGTCTTGATTGTATGCATCCTTATACTACATGTCATGACATTGTGGGAAGTTATAAATGGTGAATCGTATCATGAGTCCTTGACCACGAGAACTTGGGTGGCAAGGTAGTTGATACATCGAGATTCTTATCATGAGTCCGTTGACTATGAGCACCTGGGTGGCAAGGTAGTTGATACATCGAGATTCTTATCATGAGTCCTTCACCACGAGCACTTAGGTGGCAAGGTAGTTGATATTGTAATTAAGGTATATGGCCTTTGAGATCCCCATGGGTCCCCTTAGTCTTGGAGCCTTAGCTCGAAAGGGGTGTATACGAAAGACTGTGTGACGGTCTTGATACCATCTTGCATTGCACGATATTGCATCTCATCCTTGCATATTATTATGTGGCATGATGTTATTCATGTGATTGATTATGTTATCACTTGTGAGTCATGGCTTGTGATTTGATAATTGTGATATACTGAAACACTATCTTTATTGTGTATTATGTGTTGCTGGGCTGGGACTTTTCTGAGTGCAGGTTTGTAGTTCGGCGGGATGTAGTTGGCTGTGAAGGAGTACTTGGTTCTTCATTGTTTTACTCTAGGTTATTTCCATTTGCTAAGTACCGCATTGTTTCGGTTCTCACCCCCTTGCTACATTTTTGTAGGTTGCGAGCTCGGTCCCTCTAGTTAGAATTTTCTCATTGCAAGACCGAGCTTCCGGATTATCCTTAAGGTAGCTGCTTAGGTCACCGGTGGATCTTCAAGGAATCCATTATTATGTTACGTTCTATTTGAGAACTAGACATTTGAGACATGTATTTTATTCGACTACTATGTATTTAGAGGCTTGTACACATGACACCAGTTTTGGGATGGTTGTAGTTTGGTCTTCCTATGATTATTTGTCATATTAGACTATTTTTTTCTTCCACTATTATCATTACGTTTGGATGACTCGCCTTGGTAGGTTAGGTGAGTGCCATCACGTCTATTTTCGGGTCGTGACATCAACTCTCAAGACACAAGAAGGTAAACCTAGGGTTTCAATGTCCCATCCTTAATCTCAAGTTCTTCCTTTAGGCTTTCCAATCAAGGTATATGAGTTTGATTTATGGGTTCCTTTCGTTCATAAATCCCGAGTATTCTCATTATTCTACCTAGTCTTGAGCTATGAAATCTTTATGAGTTTTATGACTTCTCTCTAAATGTTGATATTATGATGTATTTATAATCATATGAGTTATATTGAAGCAACCTTATGACATGTTATGAAAAAATAATGATTTACAATATGATTATCATGTTTAACTACCTAGGGTTTTGAATGCTTATGGTATGGTGTTTTGAGAATGTTTTAAATTGATAATATTTACTATATTTATGCATAACCCTCTTGAATTACATGATTTAAAGCTTGCATGCAGTGAACCCACCAAGTTACGTGCTAAGTTCTCTAATGAAGTATGATTATGAAAGATAAGGGTGCAAACTAAGTGTTATGAAAGTTATAAAGTATTTATGAAGCCCCTTCTTTATGTTGTTATGAAAGATGGTGTAAGGACAAAATCTCACCAAAGATGGATCCCCTTGTGATAAGCACAATTATCACTTGAATGGATTCCTAAAGTTTAATGAGCCACTCCTATCATGATGAAGTTATATTTCAGAGCTTATGAATGGATATGCATATGACCATGTCATAAATATTCCGTGGGACTTGACTTAGCCCTGAGAAGGCTTGAGATGGGGTTCGGTCAGGTGGGCATTAAGGTCATCTACCTATGGGCAACCTAGTAGCAACCTCTTTCCCAAAGCTATATGCCACAATAGGAGCCCTTGTAGGGTAAGGCTAGTGGATCTATAATAGCATAAAGTTAAAGTTAAAGATGTGCATGCATATTTTGATGGAGTTCTACCTAAAAAGTAGTCTCCCAAGCAAAGGTAGGGGTTATGTTGGATCCATGTACATGGTCTTATATGTCAGTTATAGTCTCCTCCCATGAAGTATGTATAAGATGACTTAAGATGTTTATGGTGCTTCAGATTATGTTTTAATGATGCATTAATAATTTATCATCTCTTGAACTTTATTCCCTTGTTATGTTTATGCATATTTCTTAATATGATATTATAGTATCATTGTAGCATTGTATCACATATATTTGGTACATTCAAAGTACTAACACATACTTTTGCTTACATGATCTTGATATGTAGGGACCAGTGCTCCTTGTGAGACCCCGCGTTTCTCGTCTTTCATTATTTAAATAGTGTGGTGTTATATAAAGCACATGTGATTTTTGCTAGGACCTAACGATAATAAGGCTGCAAATAAGTGGTAATATCAAGGACTTAAAGTTTTAAGCCAAAGAAACACCCTAAATGCATGTTCATGATCAAAGAAATGACCCGAGTGGCACCTCGCCCTTTTCGGAAGGTTTAAATCAGGTTTCACTTTTCGGATGGGACTAAAAGTGTAAAAGTTGCTAATAATGGATTTCTTTAAGATATTTTAATAGAACAAAGGTCATATATTAAGTTTCGGAATCAAGAAAGTTGCAAAAGTTTATTTATGAAATCCTTCTTCAATTTGGGTCAAATGTATCAGCTTATATCTCCCAAAATATAAGGAATTAGAAGGTCCATGACCTATAAAATTGAATATCTATAAGTCTAGTTTGCAACACACAAAACCGTGCATCAAATCGACCTCAGAATAAAGAGTTATGACCGTTTTACCGAGACTGCCCGAGCTGGAAACTGGGTCGGGTAGGGTCGGGTTGACCCAACTTAATTTCGGCTATTTTGACACTTTAAAGCTCAAAAATGAGTCATTTTCGTCCCATACCACTGTGGAACCGAAGAGAAAGCTCCCAAAAGTTCTCTAAGTGATTTAGGTAAGTTTTTTGCGTTTTTACCGTTAGAATTCATCCTCGTGCCTAGAAATGTCTGCCTTACACTTTGCAATTATTTTCCCCTCGTATTAGCTGTGTTTGGAGGTGGTTTTTGGGCTGTAAAAAAGTGGTGTTCTTTCCGGTATTGTTGGTTTGCAGCTGGTGTGTTTAGGTAATGATTTTGGAGCTTTTTTACGATCATTTTTACGATGTTTTACGGACATTTCCTCGCGTAAATGCTCCTTGCCGAATTTGATCATTAATGCTGAAATTTTGACTGTTTATATATGTCTTTAAGCTGCGTATATATAGTCGTTGTGAAGCTTAGGATGTAAGGAACAACTTTCGTGAAGAAACTTTTGGCAATCGGATGTTCGTTGGAGAGGTATGTGAAGACTAAGCTCTGTCCCTCCTTTTAGCGCGAAATCCGGGAAGTTTCCCAAAATGTCAAATGCGATATCTTTCTATTCTGTTGCTAGAAAGACCTTCTGTGAAAGGCACAGGGATTACCGCTGAGTTATTTCACGGAGGTATTAGGTTGAAATTCCATTCATTCGCTTAAACTGGACATTCAATTTCTATATATCATTTTGTCAGTTTTCCGGCTACCTATTCATATGTTTAAGGCATTTCTCTTCTTGGTGTAGTGCCATTAAAATAAACGTAGAATGCAAAGGGAATGTAGTATTCGAAATTAGTGCTTCTTCCATACAAAAATATAATTGAAGAATTTAACAAGTAACATGTTGGTTTCCAATATTCTCAAGTGAAATGCTCCTGTCTAAACTACTAAGGCACTTGATCCTGTTTAAATACATTCTTTTACTAATTGACATGGGACCAAATATAATTATTATGTAAAGTACCTTTACGAACATTTTCAAAGTTAAGGCTTCACTCTAAATGTTGGGTTAAATTTCCAAACTTTTTAAAAAAGACATGTATGATCCCACGAGCCATATGTATATGCAATGACAATGATTATGATGCTATGAGAATAAGTGTACCGATGAGCCAAGATTGGCTAAGTTTTTGCTATGTCTTATTATGTGCAACCAACATTCATACCATACATTGCACGTTATGCATAGACTTCGAGCTATAATCCAAGGTATGGGGCCTATTTGCCCAACTATATATATGTATATGGTACAGATGGTCACAGATTGGCAGATATGATGCTGGTTAGCTACCAGAAAGGACCACCAGTGTTAGCATTTGGTTGGATATGTCATGCATTTGCATCTATATATGTGTATTCACGACATGCGATACTCGAGCATACCATGCATTTTTTTATCACTAGGAGATGGCTTATTGTCCATTAAGGCTACTTGCGTTTTGGCTACAGGTGGTATTTCTATTAACCTTTTTACTACGGTTATCTATGATTTTACTTCCTACCTTACATACCAGTACATGTTTATTCGTACTAACGTCCCTTTGACTAGGGACGTTGTATTTTATTTCGTGCGTGCAGGTTCATGTAGGGGTTTTGATTTGCCCCTCCACTAGGAGCCCCATTCAGCTATGAATTGGTAAGCTCCACCTCTTCATGGAGCTTTCACAGAATGTTTACTTTTTGTTGTACAGTTGGGTATGTCGGGGCCCTGTCCCGACAGTGTTAGTGATTCTCATAGAGGCTATTGTGGGCATGTTATTGTGGGTTGGTCCTTTTGTGTCTTTCAGACTCCAGTCATAAGATTGGCATGTATATATGGTGTGTGCCTGTACCTCTATTGTGCCAGTCTTGTCGTCTAGCTGGTACTTTATCATTTAGGTTTACTTATCTTGATGTACGTGATTTACTGTTGACCAGGTCATGACCTAAAATGTCCATGCTTAGTCTTTCAAACGTTATGCTGCTCGATTTTCTTCTGGTCCCTAGTTAGTTCTCTAGCATGTTTAGTGGCTTACCCGACCAATAATGGTATCGGGTGCCAGTCGCACCTCCCCTCTCTTTGGGGCGTGACAAACATAGTATCAGAGCAGGTCGCGTCTCAGGGAGTCCACAATGTCGTGTCTAGTAGAGTCTTGCTTACGGGTGTGTTGTGCACCACACTTATAATCAGGAGGCTACGAGGAATTTAGGGATGGTTTCATTTCTTTCACTGAATAGATCGTGCTATAGAGTAAAGCTATAGGAACATATGAAATCTATATCATGTTATGTCTTTCTTATTTAATGGGTTACCTATGCTCAGTAGATGGCTCAACATGAGATAAGTATGGATCCGAGAGAAGGTACCAATTATGTCTTGTTTGGTGAGGAAGATATATTCCCTATTGAAGCACATAAGGAGCCTCCAATGCCCACAGTACCATATTCACCAACACTTGTTGGGCCCCAAAGAGATCTAGTACCCCAAGCCCTATTAGAGACTGGGGATCAGGGGATGAAGGAGGCTATTCAGCTACTAACAATGATGGTTTCTATTCATGAGAGACAACTAAAGGTGAGAGCAGACGCCAGAAGGGATAAAACAGAAAGCTCAAAGGTACAAGAGTTTCTTCACTTAGCCCCTCCAGTATTTACAAGGTCCAATCCCACTGAGGATCCATAGGAATTTATAGACTATATGTATGGAGTATTGAGGGTGATGCATGCCTCTGTCATCGAGACAGTGGAGTTGGCTTCTTTTCGACCACATGATCTTACCATCTTATTGTACGAGGTCTGGGAGAGATCTAGAGGGCCTGATGCTCCGCCAGCACAGTGGAAGGACTTCTCTGAAGCATTTTTAGCCCATTATGTACCACGGGAGGTGCGGGAGGCTCATGTTGACCAGTTATCAGTTTGAGCAGAGGGGTATAGAGTAAAGAAGTATAGCCTTAGGCTTAATTCTTTAGCTAGGTATGCACCAGATATTGGACGTATCATGAGGCTAGAGTTTATCGTTATATGGATTGTTTGGGGGATCATTTGATCAGAGACTGCAAGATAGCCTCTTTACAAGATGGTGTAGATATTTCTCGTATTCAGGATTTTACTCAGACTACAGAGGATCTTTCTTGTCGAATTTGGGATACCCATAGGGATAGGGAGAAGAATAAGAGGGCTCGTACTATAGGGTCTTATAGGGAGCCACGGGGTGATTTTAGGCCTCCTTTTCACCGATATCAACCTCTGTCAACGGGTAGTTCCCTGGTATAGATACAAGACCACTGATTTGATCATTATATTCAGTTAGGGTCGGGCAGAGTTTATGCAACCCTGAGAGCCATCGACAGGAATTCTTGGCAATAACGAGACAACCTACTCCCCCATATACACAATGCGACAAGCTTCATGCTATTCAGTGTAGAAAGGGTTAAGGTGCATGTTACCATTACAGGAAGACAAGATATTTTATTAGCAACTGGCTCTTTAGTCAGTCCATACTGTGAATGAATTTATGATAATATTCCCCGATGAGCTTACCAGGATCCCCTGAAAGGGATATCAATTTTTCTTTAGATTTTCTCCCTGATATGCAACCTATACCCATTCCTCTCTAAGAAAAATGGCTCCTGTAAAACTAAGAGACTTGAAGGAACAACTGAAGAGCTTGCTTGATAAAGACCTTATTAGGCCAAGCACATCTCCATGGGGTGCTCCAATGCTCTTTGCTTGGAAGGAAGATGGCTCTTTACAGATGTGTATCGATTATAGATAACTAAATATTCACTATCAAGAATAAGTATCTTTTTATGTGGATTGACGGTTTTTCAAAGATTTACTTGTGACCCAGGTACTACCAGCTACGAGTCAAGGATGTTGATATTTGAAAGGCAATATTTAGGATGAGTCAGAAGCTGAGCATGCAAACCACTTACGAGTTATATTACAGACTCCCCTTGAAAACAAGTTATAAGCTCCATTCTCCAAATGTGAGTTTTGGTTAACTTATATAGCTTTTTGTGGACATGTTATTACTAGTGATAGTATCAAGATCAATGGCTAGAAAATTGGAGCAGTAATGGCCTGGTCGAGACCCTTGAATCCGACAAAGGTCCATAGCCTTTTGGGCTTGGCAGGATATTATAGGAGGTTTGTTGAGGGATTCTCCACTACCTATACTGACGAGCTTGGCGTATAAAGCAACTAAGTTTTAGTAGACTGAATCATGTGAACAGAGTTTTCAAGAGCTAAAGAAAAGGCTTACCACCGCACCTAGTCTGACTCTTTCGGATGGAACCAAAGGCTACATTGTATATTATGATGCCTTGATAATTGGCCTAGGTTGTGTTCCTATGCAACATAGTAAAGGTATTGCATATGCTTCCAAACAGTTGCAAAAGCATGAACAAAACTATCCTACCCATGGTCTTGAGTTCGCCGCAATTGTTTTTGCCCTAATAAATTGGTGGCATTATCTATACGGAGTTCATGTCAATATTTTTTTACCGACCACCAGAGCCTTTAATATTTATTCAAGCAGAAAGAGTTGAACTTATGACAAAGAATGCGGCTAGAATTACTAAAAGATTATGATGTTGACATTTTGTACCACCTCGGTAAAGCTAATCATGTTGTTGATGCACTTAGCTGAAAGTCCATAGGAAGTCTAAGTCATGTTGAACCTGATAAGATTGAAATGACAATAGATTTACTTCAGCTAACTAGTTTGCAGGTGCGATTAGCAGATGCGAAAGGTGGAGGTGTGATTGTTCAAAATACAGCAGTATCTTCCATTATTAATGAAGTAAAAGAGCGACAGTGCGAGGATCCTAAGCTTAGGGCACTGAGGGAGAGCATTTCACAATAACAACATTCTGTATTTGAGCTGACTGGAGAAGGAGTCCTTAGGTAACAAGGCTACTTATGTGTGCCAAACATCGGAGGCTCTGTGTCGAGATTCATTTTGAGACTTATTATCCTAGATATTTGTCTCAACCTGGGGCAACAAAAAAAGGGATATTAAGACCTACAACAAAGCTATTAGTGGAATGGCATAAAAAGAAGTTATTCCAAAGATGGTGGCCAATGCCCCAACTACCAGCATGTTGAAATAGAACATTAGAGACCTTAAGGCCTAGCTAAGTATATTAATTTTCCATTATGGAAACTAGGACATGATAAAAATGGGCTTCATCACTATGTTGTCGCATACTTCGCGTAAGTATGACTCTATTTGGGTAATTATTGATAGGTTCATAAAATCTACTCATTTTTTGCCAGTAAGAACGACATATTCAGCAGAGGATTATGCTAAGCTTTATATTCAAGAGATTGTTTGCCTTCATGGTGTTTCATTATCTATTATCTCTGATCGAGGGGCTCAATTTACCGTACATTTTTTGAAGTCTTTTCAGAAGGGTTTGGGCACTCAAGTGAATCTCAACACCGTATTTTATTCATAAACTGATGGGTAGGCAGAGCGTACCATCCAGACCGTTGAGATGTTATGTGCCTTTGTGTTGGACTTTAAAGGAAACTAGGATGATCGTCTACCTCTTATTGAGTTTGCATATAATAATAGCTTTCATGCTAGTATTCAAATGGATCCTTATGGAGCACTATACCGACAAAGATGTAGGTCACCACTTAATTAGTTTGTAGTTGGGGAGGAAAAGTTGCTAGACCCTAATCTAGTTCAGCAAGCGATGGACAAAGTGATGCTTATTATAGATTGGTGGCGAATGGCCCAGAATTAGTAGAAGTCTTATGCAGATGTTCGACGACGAGACTTAGAGTTTGATGTAGAAGATTGGGTCTTCTTAAACTTATCACTTATAAAGGGAATTATGTGGTTTGAAAAGACAGGAATGCTCAATCCTAGATATGTTGGACCGTCTAAGGATATTAGAGAAGTTAGCAAGGTAACATACGAGCTCACCTTTCCTTTAGAATTGAGGGAAGTCCACCCAGTGTCTCATATATCTATGTTGCAGAAGTACATTAGCATTCCTTCGTGTATTACTCATATTAAGGACACCCCCATTGCTGAAGACTTAACTTATGATGAGGTACTAGTGGCTGTTTTAGATTGACAAATAAGAAAGCTTCAAAATGAAAAGTGGCCTTCGTGAAAGTGTTGTGGAAGAATAACAATATTGAGGAAATGACTTGGGAAGCCAAAGAATAAATGTTGAGGAATCACCCCATTTATAACTTATGGAGGTGAAACTTGTATGTTTTGTCGCGGGAGAGCTATACAAAGCTTAGTAATTAGAGTTTTTGGAAGTTGATTTATGGTTTGCAATGGTAATAAATGTATCCAAAAAATAACATTTTAGTAGATGGTAATGCAACCAAGGGGCTGTCTTGATACATTCGCGGACGAATGTATTTAAGGGGGGGAGACTGTGAGACCTCGTATTTCTCGTCTTCCATTATTTAAATAGTATGGCATTATATAAGGCACATGTGATTTTTGCTAGGACCTAATGATAATAAGGCTGCAAATAAGTGGTAAAATCAAGGACTTAAAGTTTTAAGCCAAAGGAATACCCTAAATGCACGTTTGGGATTAAAGAAATGACCCGAGTGGCACCTCGCCCTTTTAAGAAGGTTTAAATCAGGTTTCACTTTTCGGATGGGACTAAAAGTGTATAATTATCTAATAAAGGATTTCTTTAAGATATGTTAATAGCACAAAGGTCATACATTAAGTTTTGGAATCAAGAAAGCTGCAAGATAAAGGTTGGCCAAAGTTACCGTGAGTTTCTTTATGAAATCCTTCTTAAATTTGGGTCAAATGTATCATCTTATATCACCCAAAATATAAGAAATTAGAAGGTCCATGACCTATCAAATTTGAAGATTTATGAGTCTATTTTTCAACACACAAAACCATGCATCAAACCAACCTCAGAATAAAGAGTTATGACCGTTTTACCAAGACTGCCAGAACTCGAAACCAGGTCATGAGTCGGGTCGGGTTGACTTATCTTAATGTCGGCTATTTTGACCCTTTAAACCTAAAAAATGAGCCATTTTTGTCCCAAACCAGTGTGGAACTGAAGAGAAAGCTCCCAAAAGTTCTCTAAGTGATTTAGGTAAGTTTTTACCGTTAAAATTCGTCCCTATGCATAGAAATGTGTGCCTTATGCTTTGCAATTGTTTTTCCCTCGTATTAGCTGTGTTTCGAGCTGTGTTTTGGGCTGTAAAAAAGTGGTGTTCTTGCTGGAATTGTTGGTTTTCAGCTGGTGTGTCTAGGTAATAATTTTGGAGCTCTTTTACGGTCATTTTAACGATGTTTTACGAACATTTCCTCCCGTAAATGCTCCTTGCCGAATCTGATCATTAATGCCGATTTTTTGACTATTTTGGTGTCTTTAAGCTGCATATATATAGTCGTTGTGAAGCTTAGGATTTAAAGAACAACTTTCGTGAAGAAACTTTTGGCAATCAAACGTTCGTGGGAGAGGTATGTTAAGGCTAAGCTCTATCCCTCCTTTTAGCAAGAAATCCGAGAAGTTTCCCAAAACATCAAATGTGATATCTTTCTATTTTGTTGCTAGAAAGACCTTCTATGAAAGGCACTGGGATTACAGCTGAGTTATTTTTATGGTGGTATTAGGTTGAAATTCCATTTGTTCGCTTAAACTGGACATTCAATTTCTATATATCATTTTGTCGGTTTCCCGACTACCTATTCATATGTTTGAGGCATTTCTCTTCTTGGTGTAGTGCTATTAAAATAAATGTAGAATGCAAAGGGAATGTAGTATTCGAAATCAGTCCTTCTTCCATACAAAAATATAACTGAAGAATTTAACAAGTAACGCGTTGGTTTCCAATTTTCTCAAGTGAAATGCTCCTGTCTAAACTACTAAGGCAGTTGATCCTGTTTAAATACATTCTTTTACTAATTGACTAAATATAATCATTATGTAAAAAAGCACTTTTATGAACATTTTCAAAGTTAAGGCTTCACTCTAAATGTTGGGTTAAATTCCCAAACTTGTTAAAAAGACATGTATGATAGCACGAGCTATGAGAATAAGTGTACCGATGAGCCAAGATTGGCTAAGTTCTTGTTATGTCTTACTATGTGCATTCAACATTCATATCATATATTGCACGTTATGCATGGACTTCGAACTATAATCGAAGGTATGAGGCCTATTTGCCCAACTATGTATATGTATATGGTACAGATGGCCACAGGTTGGCAGATATGATGCCGGTTAGCTACCGGAAAGGACCACCAGTGTTAGCATTTGGTTGGGTATGTCATGCATTTGCATCTATATATATGTATTCACGACATGCGATACTCGAGCTACCATGCATTTTTTTATCACTAGGAGATGACTTATTGGCCATTAAGGCTACTTGAGTTTTCGTTACAGGTGGTATTTCTATTAACCTTTTTATTACGGCTATCTATGATTTTACTTCCTGCCTTACATACCAGTACATATTTATTCGTACTGGCATCCCTTTGCCTGGGGATGCTGCATTTTATTTCACGCGTGCAGGTTCATGTAGGGGTTCTGATTTACCCCTCCACTAGGATCCCCATTCAGCTATGAGTTGGTAAGCTCCACCTTTTCCTGGAGCTTTCACAGGATGTTTACTTTTTGTTGTACAGTTGGGTATGTCGACGCCCTGTCCCGAGAGTGTTAGTGATTCTCATAGAGGCTATTGTGGACATGTTATTGTGGGCTGGTCCTTTTGTGTCTTTCAAACTCCAGTCATAAGATTGGCATGTGTATGTGGTGTGTGCTTGTACCTCTGTGGTTCCAACCTTGTCAGCTAGCTAGTACTTTATCATTTAGCTTTACTTATCTTGATGTACGTGATTTACTGTTGACCAGGTCATGACCTAAAATGTCCAGGCTTAGTCTTTCAGACATTATGTTGCTCGATTTTCTTCTGGTCCCTAGTTAGTTCTCTAACATGTTTAGTGGCTTACCCGACCAATAATGGTATCGGGTGCCAGTCGCACCTCCCCTCTCTTTGGGGCGTGACACTCCTCTTTGACACGTGGCTAGATTTGGATTGTAGAATATCATGACTTGGTGAATCCTCTAGTTCAGGGACAATATCCTACTCTTTTTTCAAACTTGAATTACACTAAGACTTTAAGACTATTTTATTGTACTTCATTGTTACTTCTACGGAGGATGAGATAGGAATATGTCTTAACCCACTAAATATATTGCTATACAGTATTGTTGAAACTATCACAAAGGTTATGTTTTGTGATGATATCTTATTGACTCTCCCTCGGTCCCATTTCCCCATTTAATTCTGCTTTCAATTATGTTCTTTACTTATGAAATGATTGATGAATGCTAAGAGGCTTGGATGAGGTGACTTAGGGTCCCTCATTCACCGCGTTACGACCAGACCCTAGACTTGGGTCATGACAAACTTGGTAGCAGAGGAGTCCAATATACTGCATCAAATAGGATCATAACTATGATTATGAAGTACGTCATAACTATGAATATGAGAGTATGAGGTGTTTAGGAAACTTTCCCTTCTTCCATGAATCATGTCATGCCTTAGATTTGTCCTAAGATCTCCTCTATCTAACGAATTATTCTTTGCAACTTTCTAGATCATGCCTCTAAGAAGAGTACTTTCACTAAGAGACATTAATGAGGACCAAGTTCCTTCAGTTCCACAAGAAGATGGGGTTTCTCATGCATAATTTTAGGCCACTTTCATCATGTTAGATCAAGTTATGGCTAACCAAGTCAATCGAGAGATTGTTCTTCCTCCTCAAGAACCTATCCTAGCTACTAGAATGTGTGACTTTGTAAGAGTGAATCCACCCAAGTACCATGGATCCAAGGTAGATTAGGATCTGGTGGAGTTTCTAGATGAGACTTATTGGATTGTAGCAATTATGGGTGTATCTATGGTGTTTCGAATTTGGATTCTAAGGAGTGCAAGACTGCCATGCTAGTGAAGGAAATGAATATCTCCTAACTCATGACTTATGCAAAACAAATTAAAGCTGAGAAGTTGAGGGAGTATTCTAAGGAGTTTGATAGAGCTCGGGTAGAGGGTAGTGGATTCTCCCATAAAAATGTCGTAAGTGATGGACATAACAAGTTCTTTGGTGGCCTAAAGCAAGTGGGTTAAGGTCTAAAAAATGTTCCTCCTCCAAGGTTTAACAAGGTTAAAACTTTTATCCCCAAGGTTCAAGGAGCTCTAAGTTCCCAAGTTACGCCAAGGTGTAAAAATTGTGTAATTGGTCACCACGGTGAGTATTTGGCCGGTTTAGATGTATGCTATAAGTGTTCAAAGCTCAGTCATCTTGTTAAATAGTGTAAGGGTGGTGGTGCTAGGCCTCAAGTCCAAGGAGTGCAAAGTGGGAAAGCTCAAGGGGGTCCTCAACGCACCAATAGCTTCTATATTTTGCATGCTATGGTTGATTTTGATGTCATTCTTTTGATGGACATGTTATATGCCTCTTATACTTCCATTGATTATAAGACCCATAGATTTATATTTCAATTTCCCTATGAGCCTATTCTTAAGTGGTAGGGTAGCAATTTTGTATGCAAAAGTCAATTTTATTTCCTACTTTAGAGCCCGTAAGATATTCTCCAAAGGTGTGTCTACCACGTAGTAAAAGTTAGAGATGTTACTTCCGAGGTTCCCTCCCTTGAGTCAATTTCTATTTTCAATGAGTTCCTTGGTGTCTTTCACAATGAGTTGCCTAGTGTTCCTCTCAAAAGAAAAATAGATTTTTGCATAGACTTTCTTTTCGATACTCAACCTATCACAATTCTTTTATATTGCATGATCTCGGTGAAGTTAAAAGAGTTGAAGGAGCAATTGAAGGATTTATTAGAGAAGTTTTCATCAGGCTCAGTAGGTCCCCACAGGGTGCTCCCGTATTATTTGTGAGAAAGAAATACGGGTCACTTCAAATGTGCATAGATTACTGGAAATTGACAAGGTGGCCATAAAGAATAAGTACCTACCTCCGAGGATAGATGACTTGTTTGACCAATTTCAAGGGGCTAGGTACTTCCTCAAAATTGATATTCAGTCCGGCTATCATGAACTAAGGGTAAGAGAGTATTCCCAAGATGGCCTTTTGAAGGACCTATGGTCATTTTGAAATAATGGTATATCATTTGGTTTGACGAATGCACCAATGGTGTTCATGGATCTAATGAACAAGGTGTTCAAGAATTATCTTGATGCTTTTGTTGTGGTCTTCATAGATTATATATAAGTGTATTTTCGAAGTAGGGAAGAACATATGGACCATCTAAGGGTTATGCTTCAAACGTTAAGGGAGAGGCAATTATATGCCAAGCTTATCAAGTGTGAGGTTTGGTTCAAAGAGGTGGAATTTCTCGGGCATGTGATGTCCAGTGAGGGAATTAAGGTTGATCCTAAGAAGACCGAGGTAGTGAGAAATTGGCTTAGACCATTGTCTCTTCTGACATTAGGAGCTTTTTAGGCCGAATTGGGTATTATAGAAGATTTATAATAGGATACTCCTATATTTCATCACCTTTGACCAAGTTGACTCATAAGAAAGTAAAGTTTGCATGGACGGATGAGTGTGAAAAGATCTTCCAAACTTTGATAGATTGACTAACTTTGACTCTAATTTTGACCTTGTCGGAGGGTATGAGAGGGTTTGTTATCTATTATGATACTTCATAGGACAGATTGGGATGTGTTTTGATACAACATGTGAAGGTTATGACCTATCCCTTAAGAAATTGAAGGAGCATGAAATAAACCACCCAACACATGATCTTGAACTTCTGGCAATTGTCTTTGTTTTGAAAAATTTGCATCATTATCTCTATGGGATGCACGGGGACATGTTCACCAACCACAAGAGCCTCCAATATGTGTTTAGCCAAAGGGTCCTCAACTTTAGGCAAAAAAGATGGTTAGAGCTCCTAAAAGACTATGACATGAGTGTGATATATTATCTAGGTAATGCTAATATAGTAGCTGACACATTTAGTAGGGTGTCCATGTGTAGTGTGTCTCACATAGAAGTTGGGAAGACAGAGTTGGTGAAATATGTGCCCCATTTGTCTTGTTTGGGGGTAAAGGTGGCTTGTTCTAACGAAGATGGTGCTCTTGCGCAAAACGGTTTTGAGCCATCTTTGATAGGTGATGTAAACACCAAGCAATACCTAGTTGACATTGGTGGAATTGAATAAGTTGGTCGTAGAGAAGAAAATAGAAGTCTTTTCTCAAGGGGAGATGATATTCTCCATTACCGAAGATGACTATGTGTACCAAATATAGATGGCATAAGGGAAATCATTTTGGGTGACGCTCACAAATATCACTATTCTATTCACCTAGGATCCACCAAGATGTATAGACACCTAAATGAGATGTATTTGTGGAATGGAATGATGGACATAGCAAGGTTTGTATCGGAAAGCCCTAATTACCAACAAGTGAAAACCAAGCATCAAGGGTTGGATGGCCTAGCCTAAGATATTGATATCCTTACATGAAAGTGGGACAATGTGAACATGGACTTTGTAGTATGGTTTCCTCCTACCCAGAAGCAATATGACTCAATTTGGGTGATTGTTGATAGAATCAAAAAGTCAACTCAATTTTTACCGATCAAAACTTCATATAGTGCCCAAGCGTATGCGAGGTTGTATATCCCGAATTTGGTAAGGTTGTATGGTGTACCGTTATCCATTATATCGGGTCGTGTTTCTCAATTCACTTCTCATTATTAGAAGTCATTTAAAAAAGGTCTTGATACTAAGGTGAAACTAAACACTTTTCATCATCAAACCAATGCACAAGACAAGAGGACAATTCAAACACTTAAGGACATGTTGAGAGCGTACGTGTTGGAGTTCAAGAGAAATTGGGATAACCATCTACCACTTATTGAGTTCCCCTACAATAATATTTATCACTCTAGCATAGAGATGGCACTGTTTGAAGGCCTCCATGAAAGGCACCATAGATCTCCAGTGGGCAGGCTTCGGGGTTGGTAAGATGACTTTGATTGGACCCAACTTAAGTTAGATTGTACTGGAGAAGGTGAAACTCATAAGAGAGAAATTGAAGATGGCTAAAAGTTTCCAAAAGTCGTACTCCAATGTTAGAAAAAGAGATCTTGAGTTCAATATGGATGATTGGGTCTATTTGAAGGTCTAACCTATTAAGGGTATGCTCCGGTTTGGTAAAGAGGGAAATTTGAGTGCTAGGTATGTAGAGCCTTATAAAGTTCTTAAGTGGGTTAGTAAGGTGGCTTATGAACTAGAGTTTCTATTGGAAATGAGCATGGTTTATCTATTGTTCCATGTGTCAATGTTGACGAAGTTTGTGGGTGATCCAAATTCCATAGTGCCATTAAAAGATATGAGTGTGCAAGAAAACTTAACTTGTGAGGAGCTTCTAGTTAAGATCCTAGACTGACAGGTGAAGAAGTTGAGGAACAAATAAGTTAAATCTGTCAAGGTCCTTTGGAGGAATCAACAAGTCGAAGGTGCTACTTCAGAAGCAAAAAAGGATATGATGAAATGATGCCCTTATCTCTCACTCTATTTAAGCCTAAGGTGTTAATCTATTAGTTCCCAAAGACCTCAAATTCCTTGTATTTCAGTTTTCCATGTCACTATACATGTGCATGCACTTATGAAATTACATTTGAATGATATTTAATGCATGATTTTAAAGATTATATGAAAATGATATTTTAGTTCCGTTTTACATTCATGCTAGGTTGTTAGTTATTTCCTTATTCTAGTCAAGCTCATCTTTATCATATTCAAAGATGAATGTTCCCAAAGGAAAGATAGTATAAGGCTCCACAGTTAAAAGGTCAAAATCTAGAAGGAAATATAGGATTTGGGTTCCAGTGCAGGTAAGTACGAGCCTATCCACGGCTCATGATTTGTTCTATGGGCCGTAGATAGGACTCATGGATGGGCCAGGCCTTGATGAAATTTTGGAGTTTGAGGGTCAACTTGTAGCAGGGTCTATGAGGTGTAGACCCTGGCTCGTACTCTAGTGGATCAAAATTGATTTCTGAAGTTTGGAAAAATGTAACCAGATAAAAGACTTTACAAATTGTTGTCTGTTGGATAGGTCATAAACTTGGATTCATAGTTCGATTTAGAGATGAGGAATTTTTCTAAGTATGACGTGGTTCTACAACGAGTCTTTAGAACCCTTATATTGAATTATGGACCGTAAAAATGGATTCGTTGATTGGAGTTCAAGACCAGTTTCAAAAACTCAAAAGTGTAACAACGATGAAACCCCCAACTTATGAGCAGTAGCTTGATCTACAACTCATAGATTAGGCCTATAGATGGGGCCTTGACTGTTTTAATAATGGGCAATTTTTAGATTTCCCCATATCTTAATTTCATTACTATGTCATTTAAGGTCTATTTCTACCCATATTAGCCCCCAACCCTATAATTACACTCTCATTTAATCTGAATCCTAATCTCTCCTTAAAATTCTAAGTCTCTACTCTCAAGACACCAGAAGTCAAGTCCCAAGGTCCCATCCTCAATCACAAGTTCTTACTTTGGGATTTTCAATCAAGGTGTGAAGGTTTGATTTGTGGATTCCTTTCATTCACAAAGCACAAGTATTTTCATCATTCTACCTAGTCCCAAGTTATAAAATCTTTATGAGTTTTATGAGTTCTCTTCAAATGTTGATATTATTATATGAGTTATATTGAAGCAATAATATGATATGTTATGGAAAGTGATGATTTACATGATGATTCTCATGTTTTCACTATCTAATATTTTGAATGCTTATGGTGGGTGTTTTTACAATAGTGTAATTTGATGAGTTTCACCACGTTTACGCATAACCCTATTGAATTGCATGATTTAAAGATTACATGCATTAAACCCATAGAGTTTTATGCTAAGTTCTCTACTGAAGTATGATTATGAAAGATAAGGGTTTCAATTATATGTTATGAAAGTTTATAAAAGTTATAAAGTATTTATAAAAGTCTTTCTATGAAGTTATGAAAGATGGTGAAAAGACATCTCTCACCAAAGATGGATCATATTGTGATAAAGACAATTCACACTTGAATGAATTCCTAAAGTTTAATGAGCTTTAACATGAAGAGAACATGAAAATATGGGAGATCAACCTCTAACCGACATAAACCATGTGAGCTAAACCATGGAGTCCTAATATTTCCCCTACACCAGAAGAAAGGGGGAGATCACTTGCCAAGGTAACCTCCTAAGATGCCTAAGTAGATCCACTAAAGCTAATTATTTAAATCCGCCTCTACTAGTGGGTGACTCCTATTCCCTACGGTAGCACGTAGTTATGGGACAAAGGGATTCTACTAATGGTCTCATGCCTCTTCTAACAGGGAGCTTGTGCATTCATCCCAAGGTCCACTTGGTGCTAAGGAGACTCTCATGAAATAATCATAAGCATGAATCATAGAGTCATTTAATATTAGAGGTATTGTACTAACACTTCCCATAAGCATTTAGAACATTAATCATCATCATAAGGATAGCTCCTAAGTCGTTTCTATGCCTCTACTAATGGGTTATCATTACGTTATAATCATAGTTAGGTGACAAAACTCACATTTCAATCATTCATTTATTTTTTACTTTAATTCCATTCTAGGATCATGTCATGTCATGGGATATCTCATGATGCTATGCAGTAATACATATAGATTAGCTTTAAGATCTTGAAACTTGAAAGAAATATGCATATGCATATGTATCCATGACAAAAAAATCTTACATGAGGTAACCCATTAACCAACTCACAAACCCATTACTTGAATTCAATAAGATACATGAGCCAATATACCAACTCATGCAATCATGTGATTTAGACTTGATTCATTTATAATAATAGTAAAGGAGGTATGTATTTAGGTAAAACCATGCCATCCTCCATCAACTTCATGACCCAAAATTTAAACAGGTAAAGGAAAAATCACAATTAGTCATGGAACCATGAAAATTACTAGTTATCATATACAAGAATAGTAGGATTTATCAATTTAAAAGATAAGTTAAGGAACCCATATCATAATCTTCATAATCCACAAATTGGATTGTAAGGAAACCTCAAATAAATTTGTGAATTTCAAGTAAAACAACATAGTTTATAGTTTCTCATGTATAGATAGTAGAACCTATCAATTTAGAAATAAATTTAGGAAACCCATCAAATATCTCTAAAACTCTAACTTCCATAACTTAGAAATTCAAGATATAATATCCTTCCGATGAAATTAAACGTTACTTCATAATAATATAGGCTAACTAACATCGATGGATTCATAACATAAGAATTTTGAATCATAATATGAAAATCCATGAAGAATTGCATACTCCGTAAGGAATGGAATAGGAAATAATTTGGGTCTCCATAGGTGAAAGGAAACCATGGATGAAAACTACATGCCTTGATGGAAATTCTATGGATGAACCTTGATTTGAGAAGAGGAACTTAAAACCCGAGATTGATCTTCTCTTGAACTTGATGAAGAGGGAACTTGAGAGAGAGTTAAAATATTTTGGGGTGAATGATTTTGGAATGAAGGGTAAAAGGGTAGCATAGGCTCACTTTTGGGATTACATAAGCCTACAACAACATAGTTAAGGAATAAAATGAATGAAAATTTACTAAAACTCCCTTCATTAAATTGGCCAGACCAAATTACAATTGCCTATTTACGAGCCATAAATGAATGCACGACTTGTCCTATAGATCGTGAACTAAGATCTAAAAACCATCCTACCAAGCTCCAAAACCACAAACCTATTAGCGGTCCGTAAAACTTACAACGGGTTGTAAAACCCTTCATAATTCCCTTCTATACTTAACTAAAATTCTAATCTCAAGGATCCCATTTACGAACATACACTACGACCCCGTAAAACACTTCATGGCCCGTAGACTCTTCTCATGCTTTTGTTCTAGACTTCCAAATTTTCCCAACAGAACACCAATCCACGAGGTCGTTGTATAGTCCATGAACCAAAAAAATGACCCATACTTAGGTATCATGGTTTAAATCATCTATCTGAATTTCTATCTTTTGCGTTGGTCTCAACTTCAAACTTACGGCATGTTACAACAAGTCCCTCAATATTTACACATAAGTCCCTAGTCTAGAATGCTCCATATGTATAGATTTTCTAAGACTCCCTAGACTTGGCTATATGGTTCTAGAGTGTTATTTAAACCTCTCCGTGACAAATTTTCCCCCTTTTTGATGGCCAAGTGGCGGGTCATGACATTTTACCCCACTTGATATTGCGATGTCCTTAGAGCACTACAGCTTTAGGAACTCTCAAAATTTGTATTTGAACTGCCAAAGGTCTTCATACAATTAACATGTTGCCTTTCTCAAAAATTGTCCCTTCCAATGCACAAAGAACATTGTTGTGACTGGCTATCCTCTAGTGCATGAGAAACATTGTTGTGGTTGTTTATCCTTATTTTTGCTTGGCTTCCTCTGACAATTTCTCCTTCTAGTGGGTGTGGAACATAAAAATGGCTTTTTATTATTGTTCCCCTTTACAAGATTCAATGAAAATATGTAGTCTTGTCTTTACATCTTTGGTGCCTTGACTAGAGGCACCGCACAAGACCTATCTCGCTCTATGACCAAAAGTTGTTAGAGATAGGGGTCGATCATTTTGTGGCACCTTTGGAAAAGCTCCTAAGAATTATATCAAAAATATCTAGTGAAGTAACAGTAAATTTGGTCTTACCATGCCACTTTCCCAACATTATATCTACTTCCCTGAGCAACTCAGCATACAAGATTCATTGGTGCATTTACCGTCCTAAGGTGAGCATTACTTGGCTATAACGTAACCCCAACATTTTTATCGTAGACTTGGTAGTGATATTATCCTTTGCACCTGTGTCCACCATAGCATGAGAAGGTCGTCCATTGATCGTGATGTCCACATATTACACACTAAATTCTTTTGGCTTCTCCGATTTCTTTGCAATAGCTCCACATAGTCCAATCACTCCTAATTGCATTGTGCCTTAACCTTGCCCTAGTTCTTGTGAATCCTTCTCCTTTTATTCACATTATGGCAAAACAGTTCTTCAATTTAAGGCATCTTTCATAGCCATGCGGCCTACCACATATGTAACATCCATTCCCTTTGGCGGATTGTGCCTCTCTCTCTATTGCTTTGTTATCCAGACTTCTTGGCATCATGTTTATAGGTGCCATGATGCTTGGAATGTAGCTTATAGTCCTTGATTTTTCCACCATCTCCCCTACCTTGGTCATAACTACCTCTTGACTCCTCTTGTCTGTCTCTATCATGCTTGTCATGCCTGAAGTTTGTCAATGGTTCTGCTTGTATGATGGCCTCATCAACAATCCTAACTTGTTGGCGTTCCAACTCCATCCTAGCTCAACTTTGTATCCCATCCATTAAGTGAAACATCATATCTTTATCTATGAGGGTAGGAATCTTAAGTGGAAGGTAGTAGTAAATTCCTTCATGTATGCCCTTATGCTACTCGTCTTCTTCAGCTCTATGAACTTACACTTCCCCTTATAAATGAAATTGTTGGGAAAGAAGTCCTTCTTGAACTTATTTTAAAACTTGTCCCATGTATCGATGGTGCATATCCCCATCTCTATTTCTGACTCCATTCGGTTACACCACAACATAGCCATTTCTGAAAGTTATAGCACTACTGTGTTGATCTTCGACTCATCGTTCTTCACTTTGTTACACTTAAAGTAATTCTCCAAGTGCCAAAGAAAATTCTCCACCTATTGCGCATCGTGAGTACCCTTGAACACGAGTACCTTGGGAGTCTCAATCTTGGCTCCTTGTCTCTACTAGACGTAGCACATCTTTCCTCCTCCATAACATTCTCGAGCACCTTTATCGTGGCCCTCGTGGTCTCAATCGTGTGTAACGCCTCCATGAGGTGACACTCTAAGAAAATGATGGCCTCCTTTATCTCATTCTCTTCAGCCTTCTTCCCTTCAAGCTCCTTTTGGATATTATCACTCTCCTCAAGGGTGAAACCTTCAAAAGTGCTGAACTTGCCATCAAACTTGTCCAAGCGCTTGCCAAAAATCTCCACTACTTGCCTAGCGATATCCACCCTCGCGATCCACTTCCTTTCGAGCATGACCTCCATGGATTCCTCACCCCGTTCTTCATCACTCATCTCAGTGGTCGAGAGTGAGTGAGATGTTAGGGCCTTACTTGGCAAAAGTTCAAATGACAATTCCTCTTTCCTTTTGGAGTCCTTCTTTCCCTTTTATGGCTTCTTTTCAGCATCCAGCCTAGCGTTGGCAGTGTTAGGGGCAATGATATGTCCTTCACTTTCTCTTTTCCCTTGGTAGTAACCTTCCTCTGATACTACTATGTCACGAACTTAGACTTCAACTAAGACTTTCATGCTGCACATGACAACTTACTCACGACTTTTTCACAATCTTGTAAGCTCAAGTAATCTTTTTTAAATAAGATTGCTAAGGGAACGTTAGATTTAAAAAGGACAGAAGAGCTTTAAGAGAAGACTTGTATTTCACTTGGAAGATTGCTCACAACTTTCTTGATTGATTCCTACAAATGAATGGCCACTCTATTTATACTACTCCCTAGGGGCTAGAGTATAAATAATTTTTACTCTACAAGTCCCTCAATATTTATAAAGAAGTCCATACTCTAGAATGCTCCATATTTCTAAATTTTGCTAAGACTCTCCAAGACATGGCTACATGGTTCTAGATTCCTCTTCCAACCTCTCCTTGACTCTAGAATCTTCTCCTTTTCTGATGGCTAAGTGGTGTGTTGTAACACTAGGCTTGGGTCGTGAAAGCTTCATTGACTAAATTGTTCAAGTTATGCATATGTTTACCATTACTCTTGTTTTGTTACATCTCTTAATATTGTAGGCTTGGAATTAGTAATGTTTTTAAAAGACTTTATACTATGAAATTTATCTTGCATCATTTTTTATACATTATAAGTTCATATGTTCATATAGAGCTAGTTCGCTATGTATGTTCCACTCATTGTTTATTTTCTAACTATGTTAATGATTATCAAGGTAAGTTGAAGTTTTGATCCTACCAAGTGATAGAATCACTACATTCTCTGGGATTTAACGACCTATTGTGTGTGACTCGGAGCATTTCATCGATTACACCAAAGCCCTTTCTAGATGCAATTACAAAATTTGTCAGCTATCTTCTTGAACATACACAAACGTAAGTTGCTCAATAGTTTGGTTGAGGAGTTCACAAAAAAGAATGATTGGTCTCTGGTTGTCTAGTGAAGAAGAAGCAAATAGCATCACCATTACACTATTGTTTGTAACCTTTACTCTTTATTTTTTTTGTTATTTGAGTTTCTTTAGGGAGTGAATTAGGTCACTTCTGGGCGTCATCTATTATTTCTTTTAATAATAAATGGGAGGGTTTAATTTTTTATTTTTTGTGAGAAAAGATGATCAAGGTGTTGATAGCATATGAATGTGGTCATTGTCTCTTTTTTTAGGAGGATCTTCTATTTAACTCTTTTTAATACTTAGTATCCCCGATTAATTAGTTTATACTATCCTCAATAACCACGAAATTAGTGGTAACTCTTTATGGAGAGAATTGGTTGTAACACCTTGCATGTTAAAAATCCTAGAAAATGAATGTTAAGAAAATTTTGAAACTGGCTAGTGTCACGAGCCCATCTACAGCACGTGGATGAGACCACGGGTCATAAAAAGGTCTCATGGATGAAGGCCTCAAAAGTTGGAAATGTTTGAGTTCCTAAAATTCATTCCATGAAGAATAGGATGGATCATAAATGGAACCACAGCTCTTGGATAGGATCGTGAAAAGGGCCCTCATGAATGGAAACTTTTCTAAGTATGTCAATCACTCTACGAAAGGTACTACGGGTCATAAATGGATCCACAAACCATAGATGAAGTTTTGAAGTTTCAAGATGCAAATTTAGTAGCTAAAATTTTGTGACACGTATTCCATGAAGGTAAAGCATGACCGGTAGAAGGGTTTACGGCCCGTGAATGGGGTCTCGTGAATAGGCCCGACAAATTTTAAATGAATGGCATTTTTGTCATTTCTAATTTATTTAAATCCTAACTATGTTGTTTTGACTATTCTAACTAACTTATCCAACCTAACTCCAATAAAACTTTTTCCTATTTTATCCTATCTCATTCACTCTAAAAACCTCTCCCAAAGTTCTCAAAATAACTCACTCTCTCTCTCTCTAAGGATTCTCGATATTGAAGCTAGGGTTCGAGCTTTGAGTCAAGGATTTCAAGGTTAATCACTCCAATTTCTAAAGATCATCACTTTAGGTATGTGGAGATTCATTCATGGACTAGATTCATTCCTGAAGCCCAACTCAATTCTCACCTTTTCTCAAAGTTTAAGCATGGATTTTTATGACTTGATTCAAAATGATCGGATATGATTCTTACATGATGGTTATACCTATTTATGCATGAATTATGAAGGATTGTATTATTTCTATGATTTCTAAGTGAATAAAAGCAATTTCAATGTATGTAATGATTAGGACTTGTTGAATTGATGCGGGTGCTTTTACTAGTGATCAAAAATTGATTTGTAATTGCATGATTCTTCTATGATTTTCATCTTATTGTATGATTTTAACTCAATTGTTCATACACTCACACATGGCCCTAGTTTCCTATGAGAAAGCTATGATTTCATGAACTATGATTCTAAGTATGAAAAGCATGTTCTAATGATGATGATGATGATGATGATGATATGATGATGAGGGTGATGATGTTAAGATGGGGAGTGTACCCACACTATATGAAAGTCATGTAGATAGATTATTCCTATGATATGAGATATTTTTATAAAGCTATGATGCCTATTTTACACTCTATGAAAGTATGACTTTGAAAAAGTATGAATTATGTTTAAAATTATGTATATGCATGATTATTTATGTATTATGTGGGATATGACTTAGCACCAACTAAGCTTGTGAGAGGGGGACTATCTCCAAGGGCCCTTATATATATCCTCAAGTAGCATAACTACATGCCATCATAGGTTGATCTTTATGTTTTTATAAGACTAACTATGTCATCCAATTAGCATGATGTCGATGTGATCACTGTGCTAGGATAGAGCCTAAAAGGTGGGACCTTTTATGTATATGTGATTCTCACCGTCCTAGGATAAAGCTTATTCGGTGAGCATCGTGTCTACCTTGGCAAAGTAGACTCCTCTTTCACTCGATGTAGAGGGAATATTAAGATTCTATGTAATAGTTTACATAGTCTTATTGTCAGTTATGGTCTTATTCTCACATATGTATGCTAGGATTACAAAAGGTTTTAATGATGCTTCTATTCATCTTTTTAAACATGTATTTCTAATACATATTGTGTCCTTATTCTATTGACTATAATCATGCATATTGATATTATGTTATGACGTTCCTTGATTATTACATACCTACATACTTAGTACATTCCATGTATTGACGCATACTTCTTTGCCTACATGATTTAACCATGTAGGTAAGGATTACAAGATTACTCCTTCATTTCATGGCTAGCTTTTGGATTGAGCTTTTGAGGACTTGTTGGTGAGTTCCCATGCTTTAGGAAAAAGCCCTTTAGTATGATGTTTTTCTACGTTGAGACTTTATGATTTCATTGTTATTTTATCTTGAGGGTAAGCTAGTAGCATATTCTAGTTCCCACCAAGATCCTATGATGTAGAGACATGTCTTGGAGTATGATGTTGTAATTCTCCTAAAGGAAACTATTATTTGATATTGACATATTTCGCTTGCTTAGTCTCTTATGATTTCTTAACTCACCTTATGTATGCTTATGATATGAACAAAAGTCTTAAATGGGGCATCTTCGGGTGTCACATTCACCGTATCATGGCTAGCCCCTATGTTCAGATCGTGACGAAAGTGGTATAGAGCACTAGGTATTGAAAGCATCCTAGGGAGTCCAACATGTTTTGTCTAGTAGAGTCTTTTCATAGATGTGAAGCATGACACATCCATGAGCGAGAGATTATGAGATGTTTAGGAAGATTCTTTTGCAATCTATGTCATGCCTCCAAGACCATCATTCCCAAATGCTTGTCCTTTGATATTTTTGTAAATGGTTCCATGACGTGCTCCACTTCCTAGGGGATAATATGCTAATGAGGGCCAAGTTCCTCTAGCTCCTCAAGTTCCTCAAGGCCCTCAAGTTGACCAAGTTACCACTGGTGAATTTAGGGTCATTATTACTATGTTGGCTCAAGTCATTGCTTTACCAAAGACTCCTACACTAGATTCTAGGATTAGAGATTTTGCTAGAATAAATCCCCCAAAATTCCATGATTCCAAGGTGGATGAGGATCCACAAGAGCTCATTGATGAGGTCTACAAGGTGGTGGAGATTATGGGGGTATCATTCGTGGACAGAGCCAAATTGGCGATATATCAACTTAAGAGAGTTGCTCTAGTTTGGTTCACACAATAGAAGTCGAAGAGAGCTGAAGAAGGTTCTATTAATTGGGATATGTGTAAGGTCGCTTTCCTTGATTGCTTCTTTCCTCTTGAGCTAAGGAAAGCTAAAGTGATGGAGTTCATGAATTTGAGGAAACGTGGTATAAGTGTGAGGTAATATACACTCAAGGTAACAAAATTGTCCAAGTATGCTCCTTTTATGGTGGCTGACTATGGGGCTCGTATGAACAACTTCACTATGGGAGTGTCTGACTTGGTGAAGATAGAGGGTGAAGCTGCAATGCTCATGCAGGAGATAGATATTTCTAGGATCATGACATACACCGAACAAGTGAAGACTGATAAACTTTAAAATATAAGGATGAGCGAGTCAAAAAGGGCTTATCTTGATGGTGGATTCTCACATGCTAGATCCAATAGTGGCCGCTTCCAACAAGGTCAAGGGTCATCTAAAGGCACTCCTCAATATTTTGACAAAGATAGGGTGCCTAACCCTAAGACTAATGATGATATGATGAAGGGGGTGCGGCTATTCCTCCTAGGTGTCCCAATTGTGCGAGGAACCATGTTGGTGAATGCTTGATAGGTTCCAGTGCATGTTTTAGTTGCACCAAGATGGGGAAAAAGATTTTTTAGTGTCCTAATATTGCTAACAAGGGTAAATAAATGCGCCCGCAAGATTAAATGGTTCTAAATGGGCAAGTGCAACAAGGTGTCCAAGTTCAAGGTAGTGCTCCACGTGGTAGTCGGTTTTATGCTCTACATTCTAGGGAAGAGGTCGAGGAGTCTCCCGATATGGTTACGGGTATGTTAAGAGATCATGATGTGTACTCTTTGCTTGACCTCAGTTCTAATATGTCCTTTGTTACTCCTTGCCTTGCCATAAGGTTTGATATGTCTCCGGAAGTTTTGTTAGAACATTATTCGGTCTATACTCTGATTGGTGAGTCAATCCTAGCCAAGAAGGTCTATAGAAATTGTACTGTATCGATCTTACATGAAGTATTTCTGTATGATCTCTTTGAACTTGATATGACTGATTTGATGTTATTCTTGGTATGTATTTGTTGCATGCATCATATGCCTCTATTGATTGTAGAACCCATAGGGTCACTTTTCAAGTCCATAATGAGTCCATCCTTGAATGGAAGGGAATGAATTCGGTGTTTAAAGGGAATTTTTGTTTCTTATGTGAAAGCTATGAAAATTATTTCTAAAGGTTGCATATATCGTGTCGTCCGGGTCATGGATGTTGAGTCCAAAGTTCTTACTCTTTATTCGATTCCTATAGTTGAAGAGTTTCTTGATGTCTTTCCCATGACTTTCCTGGTATTCCTCCCATAAAGGAAATTGACTTTGGAATTGATCTTTTACACAATACCCAACCCAATTCTATACCATCATATCGAAAGGCCTCGACAGAGTTGAAAGGATTGAATGAACAATTAAGAAACTTGCTTGATAAAAGGATTCATGATCTTAGTGTGTCTCCATGGAGTGCTCCTATATTATTTGTAAGGAATAAGCATGGTTCACTTCGGATTTGTGTGGATTATTGGCAATTGAATAAGGTTACTATCAAAAACAAGTAACCACTTTTGAGGATTGATGACCTATTTAATCAAACTACGAGGTGCAAGCTACTTCTCTAAGATTAATCTTTGGTCCAGGTATCACCAATTAAGGGTGAAGGAAAATGATATTCCTAAGACGGCATTTATTACTCGATACAGTCATTTGGAATTCTCGGCTATATCGTTTAGGCCAACAAATGGCCCTGCTGCTTTCATAGATTTGATGAATAGGATCTTTAATCCATATTTAGATATATTCATGGTTGGATTATATATTGGTCTAGTCACAAAATGCAAAGGGGCATGAAGATCAATTGAGTACTATGTTATAAACCTTGAGGGAAAGGCAACTTTTTGCTAAGTTTTAGTCAATGCAAGTTTTGGCTAAGGGAGGGGGCTTTTCTTGGCCATATTATTTTGCGTAATGGTAGTAGAGTTGATCCAAAGAAGGCGGAAGCGGTGAAGAATTTGCCTAGACCATTTTCTCTATTCGATATCAAGAGCTTCTTGGGTTTGGCTAGTTATTATAGGAGATTTGCTGAAGGGTTTTCATTCACTGCCTCTCCTTTGAATAAATAGATCCAAAAAAAGGTGAAATTTTAGTGATCCGATGAATGTGAGAAAAGTTTTCAAATATTTAAAGATCGTCATACTTCGGCCCCTAATTTGACATTGCCTGAAGATTCAAATGATTTTGTTGTGTATTGTGATGCCTTACATATAGGCTTGGGTTGTGTGTTGATGCAACATAGAAAATTCATTTCTTATGCCTCAAGGTAATTGAAGGTTCATGAATCCAACTCATAATCTTGAGTTTTTGGTCGTCATGTTTGTATTGCAGATTTGGCGACATTATCTCTATAGGGTGCATGTTGATATATTCACCAACACAAGAGTTTGAAATATGTGTTTAGCCAAAGTGATTTGAACTTATGCAAAGGAGGTGGTTGGAGATTTTTAATGCTATGATATGAGTGTGATGTATCACCCAGACAAGGAAAATATTGTGGTCGATGCATTGAGTAGAGTATTTATGGGCTGCATTACACATGTTGAGGATGGGAAGGAAGGACAAGTTAAAGAAGTGCATTATTTGACTCATTTAGGTGTGAGGTTGAATGGCTTGAATAATGGTGTTGCACTTGTATAATATGGGGCGAAATCATCTTTAATAGAAGATGTGAAAGCAAAACGAGACATGGATCCTACTTTGGTTGTATTGACGAAATTGGTGGTTGATAATAAGGTCAAGGTTTTCTTACAAGGGGGAGATAGAGCACTTCGTTACCAAGGGCAGTTATGTGTCCCTTATGTTGATGGACTAAGGGAAGTGATACTTGATGGGGCTCACAATTCTAAGTATTCTATTCATTAGGGATTCACCAAAATGTATAGATATTTGAGGAAGGTGTATTGGTGGAATGGCATGATGAAAGACATATCAAAGTGTGTAATAAGGTATGCAAATTGTCAATAAGTGAATGTAGAACACCACCAGGTGACTTGACTCAAGATATATAGATACCTACTTGGAAATGGGAGGAGGTGAATATGGACTTCATTATAGGTTTGCTAAAGACTAAGAGGAGTTTGATTCAATATGGGTGGTAGTTGATAGAATGACAAAAATAGCCCACTTTTTGTCAGTAAGGACTTCTCATTGTGCCAAAGATTATGCTAGAGTCTACATTCAAGAATTAGTAAGGTTGCATGAGGTACCATTGTCTATTATTTCGGATCATGGTGCTCAATTTACTTTTCATTATTTAAGGTCTTTCCAAAAGGGCCTTGTTACAACGGTGAAGCTAAGTACAACATTTCATCGTCAAATAGATGGACAAGCCGAAAGGATAATTGAAATGTTAGAAGATATGGTGAGGGTGTGTGTGCTCGATTTCAAAAGTGGTTGGGATGAACACTTACAACTTATTGAATTTGTATAACAATATTTTCCACTCAAGTATTGATATGGCACCATTTAAAGCTTCATATGGCAGGTGGTGTAGGTCCCTGAAGAGGCAGTTAAAGTCGGAGAAATGTCCTTGATTGAACCGAATTTGGTACTTGAGGCTATGGAGAAGGTGAAAGTCATAAGGGAAAGGTTGAAGGTTTCCCAAAGTTGTCAAAAGTCATATGCCGATGTTAAAAGAAGAGACCTTGAGTTTGGTGAAGGTGATTGGGTGTATTTGAAGGTTTCACCAATGAAAGGAACAATGCATTTTGGTAAGATGGGTAAACTGAGTCCTAGATATGTGGGACCTTATGATATTATAAAGAGAATTAGGAAGGCAGCCTATGATCTAGATTTGCTTATGGAGTTAGCTATGATTCATCTAGTGTTTCATGTGCTAATGCTAAGAAAATGCATGGGTGATCCTTATTCTATTGTTCCCTTGTAATATGTGACTATTGAGAAGGATTTGACCTATGAAGAGGTACCGGTTCAGATTTTGGACCGACAAGTGAAGAGATTGAGAAATAAGGAATTGCATCCATCAAAGTATTATAAAGAAATCAACAAGTTGAGAGAACTACTTGGGAAGATGAGGCAAATATGATGAAATGATATCTTTATCTCTTTCCTTATAGTCAAGCCTAAGGTACCTATATATGATCTATTCTTTCAAATTCTCAAAAATGCATTTTTCTTTTTAATATTACATGCATGTATGATCATGAGACCATTTTTGAATGTCATTTGATGCATAAGTTTGATGATTTTATGAAAATGTTATTTATGTTGTACTTTTGCATTTTTGATAGATTGATTGGTTATGTTTCTACTCTACTCAAGTTTGTTCTTGTCTCATTTGATGACGAATGATCCCAAGGGGGAGATATTATAACACCCCCCATGTTAAAAGCCTGAAAATGAAAAGTCAAAATTTTGAGACTAGCTAGTTTCACGATCCCATCTACAAGTGATGGATGAGACCATAGATCGTAAAAAGGTCTCATGGATGAAGGCCCATAAAGTTGGAAATTTTTTAGTTTCTGAAATTCGTTCCATGAAGAACAAGACGGGTCATGATAGAACAACAACGCATATATTGGATTGTGAAAAGGACCCTAAGGAATGTAAATTTTTCTAATTATGGAAGTCACTCTATGAAAGGTACTATGGGCCATAAATGGATCCATGGACCTTAGATGAGGTTTCATGATTTTCAAGATGCAAATCTCAATAGCTTAACACGAAGGCAAAGCACAACCTGTAGAAGGGCTTACAGCTCGTGAATGGGGTCTCATGAATGGACCTAGTTTATAAATGAAGGGCTTTTTGGTCATTCCCTAATTATTTTTTAACTCCAAAAATATGTCGTTTTGACCCTTCTGACTTAGCCGAGGTAACTCCTATAAACCCTATTTCTATTTCATTCTATCTCATTCACTTTCCAAAACCTCTCCCAAAGTTCTCAAAAAATTCTCTCTCCAAGGATTCTCTCTATTAAAGCTAGGGTTCTAGTTTGGGTCAAGGATTTCAAGGTTAATCACACCAAATTCTAAGGATCTTCACTTAAGGTATGTAGGGCTTCATTCATGGACTAGATTCATCTATGAAGCCCAACCCGATTCTGCCTTTTTTCTCAAGTTTGAGCATGCATTTCTATAGGTTTTATGACTTGATTCCAAATTATTGAATTATGATTCTTATATGATAATTATACCTATTTATGTATGAATTATGAAGGATTATATGATTTTCAAGTGAATGAAAGTGATTTCAGTGTATGATGATTAGGTTTTGTTGAATTGATGTGGGTTCCTTCACTAATGATCCAAATTGATTTTTAATAGTATGATTCCTCTATGATTTTCATCTAATTGCATGATTTAACTCAATTGCTTATGAACCCACACATGGCCCCAGTTTCCTATGACAAAGTTATGATTTTTATAATTCTAAGTATGAAAAGCATGTTTTAATGATGATGATGTTACGATGATAATATGATAATGAGGATGACTAAAGTCCTCTAATGATTATGCAATTATGATGTTAATATGGAGAGTATACCCACACTATATGAAATTCATGTAGATAGACTATTCCTATGATATGAGATGCTTTCATGAATCTATGATGTCTATTTTACAAGCTATGAAAGTATGATTTTCAGAAAGTACTAATTATATTTATAGCAATTTATATGCATGATTATGTATTATGTAGGATATGATGTAGCACCGAATGAGCTTGTGTGAAGGGGACTATTTCCAATGGTCCTTATATAAATCCTAAAGTCTCATAACTACGTGCCAGTGTAGGTTAATGTTTATGTGCCTATAAGGCTAGCTATAAGATTCAATTAGCATTATGTTCTTGTGTTCCTCACCATGTTTGGACAGAACCTAAAGGGTGGGATCTTTTATGTATATGTGAATCTCACTATGCTAGGATAGAGCCTATCAGGGTGAGGGTCGAGTCTACCTTGGCAAAGTAGACTCCTTTTTCGCTTGATGTAAAGTGAACATCGAGATTTCATGTAAAAGTCTGCATTGTCTTATTGTTAGTTATGGTCTTATCCTAACATATGTATGATAGGATTATGAAATGTTTTGATGATGCACTTACTCATGGTTTTAAAGATGTTATCACGACCTGGACCTATGGCCTAGCCGTGACATGGAGAATGCGATAACAGAAGACATCCCATCCAAGCCTCATGTTCAAATCATAAGCATTCATAAGGTGAAATAAGCATACACAAGAAATTAAGTAAGAGGAAGTATATAACAAAAAATGTCATAGCTCCCATAGGGGAGTATACATCAATCCATAGTCCAAGTCATTCCTCTACATCGTGCATCTTGGTGGGGACTAGAACATAGCTTACTAGCTCACCCTTAGGATATACA
Source organism: Solanum rostratum (assembly GCA_029948455.1). NCBI lineage: Eukaryota > Viridiplantae > Streptophyta > Magnoliopsida > Solanales > Solanaceae > Solanum > Solanum rostratum. The sequence continues at coordinate 54,482,528 of CM057049.1, forward strand.
TCAAAATAGGAAATGCTTAAGTCTCAACAAAAAATAAAACAAAATAGGTCTTGTTCTCAAAGCATGGGCACTCACCGACAAGCCTTCAAGCTTAGGAATCTGAGTGCTAGCCTTAATATAGAATAATCTAATTATCATTCGTCCCTACATGGTCAGATCATGTAGGTAAATTAAGTATGTGTTAGCACATAAAATGTACTAAGTATGTAGGTATGCCATGAACTAAAAGACGTCACAATAATATCAATATGAATAATTATAAACAACGTATGATGACAAAAAATATGCATGAGTATGTCATTTAAAATCATGAGAACGAGCATAATAAATCCATTCATAATCATAATATACATATGTGGAAATAATACCATACTAACATTCATAAAACCATGCAGACTATTACATGTAATCTCAATGTTCACGCTACATTGAGCTAAAAGGAGTCTACTTTGCCAAGGTAAACTCAATCCTCACCCTATAGGTTCTATCCTAGCACGGTGAAAATCCATCCTTTGACCCCACCCTTAAGGCTCTATCCAAGTGCAATGAGTGCCCATCATTAAGCTAATTGGATCCATTAGCACACCTTTAAGGCCTAAAACATAAACATAATTCCTATGGTGGCACATAGTTATGGAACCATGGAATCTAACTCGCTGCTAATTCATATCTCACGGAATATATAAAACATGCATATACATAGTTTTAAATATAGGTCATTCTTCATTAAAATTCAAACTTTCATAATTCATAAATAATCATCACAAGTTTCTTGAAAACATCATATCATAAGAATAGTCCATTAATTTGCTTTCATTATAGTGTGGGTAGACATTTCCACCTAACATCATCATACATTAGGGGATTCGTCACCCTTATTATCATAGCATCATTATAGCTTTCATAACATCATCATTGTCATAATATCATCATCATCATCATCATCATCATCATTTAAAGCATGCTTTTCATACTTAGAGTCATAGACATGGAAATCCATAGCTTTATCATAGGAAACTAGGGCTAAGTGTGGGTCCATGAACATTTGAGTTGAAATCATGCATTTGAGTAGGATTCATAGAGAAAATACGCAATTAAAATAAAATTAGATCATTAGAAACGGAACCCACATCAAATCATTAAGTCCTAATCATGCATACTTTGAAATCACTTACTTTCGCTTGAAAATCATCTGCATCATGAAATTCATACGTAATTAGTCAGAATAATCATATACGAATCATAATTCATGCATTAGGAATCATAGGTTAACAGCCCATAAGAAATTATCACGAATTTTGATAAAAGGAAGGTTTTGGATTGAGCTTAATGGGTGAAACTAATCTACGAATAAAGCCCTACATACCTTAAGCAAAATTCTTAGAATTGGAGAAGAAAATCTGGAAATCCTTATCCCAATTTTCAGACTTTCGCTTCAATGGAACCCTTGACTTAGAGAGAGAATTATTGAGAACCCTTGAGTGAATTTTAGGAATTAAAATCTTTGACTGAGTTAGGAATCAGACTTTATAGAGGTTAAGTCAGTTATGGTAGCCAAAACGACATAATTTAGGACTTAGATGGATTGAAAAAGTCAAAACCACCCTTCATTAAAAACTACTGGAGCCGTAGATGAAACCCCACTTTCGGGCCATGGAAAGACTTATGGCTCGTAACATGACTCGTAGATCAGGGCATCACAAAAGTTGAGTTACTGGAATTGCAGCTTCTAATTCACGAACATGTAGGACGGCTCGTAGAAAAACACTCGGGTTGTAGAACCCTTGGTAGGAAGACCCTAGAGTTAGATAAATTTTGGTTCCTTAGGGGCTCAACCTACTAGAATTATTTATGAGCTGTCAGTAAACATACGGGCTCATCTGCTAATTCATAAGTTAACTTCAAGAAATTCTTAAATTTCCATTTTACTGGGCACTTTTGACAGTACCAAACTCGTAGGTCCATTTACGGGTTGTAAATTGGCTTGTAAAACTTTACCATCATCAAATTTTCTATGTTTTAGTTTCCAAGGCCTAAAAACACGATGGGTGTTACATTATCTTCCCCTTGGGATCATTTTTCCTCGAATGAGACAGAACTACATTTGAATAGAGTAGGAATATGGTCGCCATCACAGTATAAACGCAAAAATGCAACTTAGTCATCATTTTTGTAAAATCATCAAACTTATGTATCAAATATCATTCAGAAACAATTTCATGGTCATGCATGCATGAAACCTAGCAAAAGATTCGTATTTGTGAGAATTTTGAAGGAATAGATCATATTAAGTACCTTAAGCTTGAGTAGAAGGAAAGAGGTGTTGGTATTGTTTCATCATATTTGTTTCAGCCTCCTAAGTAGCACTCTTTATTCCTCAATTTCTTCACTTGCTGGTCCAAAATCTCTATCGGTACCTCTGCATAGGTTAAATCTTCCTTAATAGATATATCCTCCAACAAACAATAGAATTAGGATCACCAAGCATTTCCTTGGAATTGAAACATGAAATACCGGATGAACCATAGCTAATTCCCTGGGCAAATTCAATGCCACCTTCCCAACTTTCTTCACTATCTCATAAGGTCCCAAATATCAAGGACTTAATTTGCGCTTCCTACCAAAATGAATTACTCCTTTCATTGGGGAAACTTTCAAATACACACAATCACCCTCATCAAATTCTAGTTGTCTCCTTCTCATATCGACATATGACTTTTGCCGACTTTGGGCAGCCTTCAACCTTTCGATTTTGACTTTAACCTTCTCCATAGCATCAAGTACCAAATCTGTCCCAATCAATGTCATTTCTCTAACTCTAAACCATCTCACTAGTGATCTACATCACCTATCATACAATGCTTCAAATGGATCCATACCAATACTCAAATGAAAACTATTGTTATAGGCGAATTCAATAAGAAGTATATGATCATCCCTACTTCCTTTGAAATCAAGTACACAAGCCCTCAACATATCCTTCAGTGATTGTATTGTCCTTTCAGCTTGTCCATCCGTTTGAGGATGAAATGCAGTGGTTAGCTTCACCTTCGTACCAAGGCCCTTTGGAATGACTTCTAGAAATGGGAAGTAAATTGAGCACATCTATCTGATATGATGGACAATGGAACCCCATGCAATTTCACCAACTCTTGGATATAAAACTTAGCATAAACCTTTGCTCTATAAGAAGTCTTTACCGGCCAAAAGTGGGTTATTTTTGTCATTCTATCCACCACTGCCATATTGAGTTAAATTTCTTCCTTGTCCTTGGAAACCCTATGATGAAATCCATGTTCACTATCTCCCATTGCCAAGTTGGTATCTCAAATTTTGAGTCAGACCACCGAGTCTTTGATGTTTTACCTTAACTTGTTTGCAATTTGCACATTTCATCACACACCTTGCTATGTCCCTCTTCATGGCATTCCACCAAAACATTTCTCTAAAATCTCTATACATTTTTGTGGATCCTGGATGAATAGAATACTTGGAGTGATGAGCTTCATCAAGTATCTTCTCCTTTAGTCCATCCATGTTGGGTACACATAATCGCCCTTGATAACGCAATACTCTATCTCCCCCTGTGAGAAGACTTCGACCTTTTTATCAACTACCACCTTTTTCAATTCTACCAAAGTAAGATCCATGTCTTGATTTGCTTTAATTTCTTCCATCAAAGATGATTCTACCCCATTAGGTACTAACACACCCCATCACTCAAGCTATTTAACCTTACATCCATAAAAGCCAAACAGTGCAGTTCTTTGCCCAATTCTTTATTTCTACCTTCAATATGTGACATGCTACCCATAGACACTCTACTCAATGCATCAGCTACAACATTAGCTTTGTCGGGGTGATACATCACACTCATGTCATAATCTTTCAAAAGTTACAACCATATGCTTTGTCTTAAGTTCAGAATCCTTTGTCCAGCAACATATTGCAAACTCTTGTAGTCGATAAATATATCAATGTGTACCCTATAGAAATAGTGCCACCACATGTTTGATGTGAACACCACAGCCAAGAACTTAAGATTATATGTCAGATAGTTCTTTTCATGCACCTTCAATTTCCTTGAAGCATAGGTTATGACCTTTCCAGGTTGCATCAACACACAACCCAAGACTATATGTGAGGCATAAAAGTATATAACAAAACCATCCAAACCTTTGGGCAATGTCAAAATAGGAGCCGAAGTAAGAAGATCCTTCAACATTTGGAAGCTCTTTTCACATTCATTAAACCATTGAAATTTTTCCTTCTTTTGGGTCAACTTCGTCAAAGGAGAAACAATGGAGGAGAATCCCTTAATAAACCTTCTATAGTATCTAGCCAAACCCAAAGAGCTTCTAATAACGGATGGAGACAATTGTCTAGGACAATTCTTCACAGCTTCTATCTTCTTTGGATCAACCCTAATACCATTACTCGAAATAATGTCACAAAGGAAAGCCACCTCTTTTAGCTAAAACTCCACACTTATTAAACTTGGCAAAGAGTTGTCTATCTCTCAATATCTACAACATGATCCTCAAATGGTCTTCATGCTCCTTCACTTCCCTTTAGTATACCAATATATCACCTATGAATACCACCATGAACATGTCCAAATATAGTTTAAAGATCTTGTTCATCAAATCCATAAAAGCGGCAAGAGAATTTGTTAGTCCAAATGACATAACCAAAAATTCAAAATGACCATACCGAGCTCTAAATGTCATCTTCATTCACCCTCTATTAGTGATATCCATATCGGGATCGATATTTGAAAAGTAACTTGCTCCTTGTAGTTGATCAAAAAGGTCACCAATCCTTGATAGTGGATATTTATTTTTTATGATTACTTTATTCAATTGTCGATAATCCATGCACATCCAAAGTAAACTATCTTTCTTCCTTACTAACAATATAGGAGAATTTCATAGTGACATACTAGGCCTTGTGAATACATTATCAAGTAAATCCTTTATTTGTTCCTTCAGTACTTTTAATTCAGTCGGAACCATTCGAAATAGAGAGATAGATATAGTTGTGTGTCGGTCAAGAGATCAATGCCAAATCAATTTCCCTTACTGGAGGAATATCAGGTAAACCATCGGGAAATACATTGGGGAACTCATTTACGATAGGTACTAAATCAATAGAAGGAACATGGGACTCAACATCCATGACTTGGACAATGGATATTTGTTTTTTATGGCCTTATGTAAAGCATAAAATTGATTACCATGGGGACCACTACCTTAAACTTGGGCACCTTGTTACACTTGCCCCTTTTGATATACTTGACCTTGGGTAAACCCTTCCTTACCTTTATTAGCCATATTGGGACACTCGGAAATCTTGTGTCCCATCTTTCCACAACCAAATCATGCACCGGAACCTCTTAGACATTCACCAACATGGTTCCTCTCGCACTTGGGACACCTAGGAGGAATAGCACCACCTTTCACAACGTCACCTTGAGCCTTAAGATTGGCCCCTTTCCCCTTGTCAAATCTTTGAGGAGCACCCTTTGAAGACCCTTTTCCTTGTTGGAATCGGCCATCAACAAATGTACCATAAGAGAACCCACCATCATAATGAGCCCTCTTGGGTTCCCTAGACCTCATCTTTTGAAACTTCTCACTCTCTACTTGTTCGGCATGTGTCATGAGTCTAGATATATCCATTTACTTAATGATCATGGCAGCCTTACATTCCATCTTCACCAAATTGGACACACCACAAGTGAACTAATTCGTACGGGCCCTATAGTAGGCCACCAAAGAAGGAGCAAATTTTGATAACTTAGTGAACTTAAGGGCATACTTCCTCACACTCATACCTCTTTGCTTTAAGTTTATGAGCTCCATCACCTTAGTTTCCCTTAGATCAATGGGGAAGAAAGGATTAATAAAAATGGCCTTAAATATATCCTAATCAATGACACCTTCTTCAACTCTCTCGAACTTCCATTGAGTGAAACAAAATTGAGCCACCCCTTTAAGTTGATAAGCCGCTAGTTCAGCCTTCTTTTTGGAAGACACTCCCATAATTTCCACTACCTTGTACACCTTATCAATCAGCTCTTGAGGGTCTTCATCCACCTTCTAGCAAAATATTTTATCCTTGAGGCTAGAGTTGGAACTTTTGGGGAAGCAACAGCTTGAGCCAACATAGTGATCGTGGCTTTGAACTCATCATTGAACACTTGGGAAGCTTGAGGAGCTTGGTTCATTGTTACACCCCAGCTAGGATCAAGGAGTGGTATGTTGAATGGGAACCCGAGAGTCCTCAAACAAGCCTCAAAGTATCTATATTCACGTCATCAGTTTGGAAGCATATTAAAGATAGTAAATTCATAGTTCTAAGGGATAGAAAATTAGGACACACACTATGGGGTGTCATATGGATAGGGATTAACATTGATTCACATAACACATAGCACATAAGAACTAAGAGGCGCTAAGTATGACTCACTCTATGGGGGCAAAACAGGACTTAGGATCTTTCACATTTCCACATCATAACATGAATCCATATCATAATACTCATAAACAAATCATAATAACCATTTCTCATAGCTAGCCATATGAACACATAACATATATCTATGCGAAAGTCTACATAATGTCTAACAATACCTCTAGTCATAGAAAAGGACGGGGGCCAAGACATGTCCCAGGCACACCCTCAAAGTAAATAGCATAAACGGAAGCAACATAAGGTATATAGATGGTAGCTGGTCCTTCGAAGATAGGACTCACCACATCACTTTCTCAAATCCGATCTAGCCATCAAATAGTGGATAAAGGTAGTCTCCGGTCCCTATATGGTTAGATCATGTAGGAAAAAAGTATTGATGTCACCTAACTTACACCTCCTTTTAGAGGATAAAGTGGTTGCTGTCAAGAAATAGAATCTAACCAAGGTAAGGGTCGAACCCAAGGGAATACCTAGACTCCAGAGAATTCAATGATTGCAATTTGAGTAGTTAACTTACTTACTTCCCCAAGGCAGGGTCTCGCAATAAGCAATGGAAAATAAACCTAACTAATACAAGAGTGAAATCAATATAGAGAGAAACAAGGGTAGTATTCCCTATGATACCCTATCTCAATATCATCAGATAACCTAATTTTTTTCTAGGATATAGCATGCAGGATAGTAAGTTAAGTTCACCAAGCCCTTTGGTCAAAGGTGACAGATAAATTTCACTATGCGACTTTGCCCATCTCCATAGTGTGCATTACTAACCCTTACCTATTATTCCCAGTACAACCTCCCCTTGGCTCATTTTGGTTGATTAGATGAGAACACATAAATTAAATCCTGTTAATTAATCTATTTTCCTATTCATTATTATCTTGGTCCAGTAAGTACATTAGGCGGATTCCAGTATTCGCCACCACTAGAAAACATGCTAAGTGAAGAGAGTTAATTAATACATGCATGCACACTTTCCAAGAATTATGAATTATTCAGTTTTACTTCATTAGTTCTTCATGGTTCCCACAACCCTAGTTGTGGATTTAGCTACTCATGATTTTTGTAGATGCAAAACTTATGAATTGGAATAACATAATAGAGCACCTACATAAGTAAATTAAGAACAAGCGAATCCAACTTCAAGGAGAATCACATGATTAAAGATGAAATCAAAGAATAAGTGTTCTAAAAACTCTCCAATGTTATCTCACACTTTTCTCTCTCTAATTACAGAGTTTTCTGTGTACTCTGTGGAAACTCCGAAAATAACATAAAAGTCCTATTTATAATATTTAAAAGACAAGTCCTAAACACATTAAATTAACTGGGTTGGCACGCCTCACGAAAGGGTTTACAGGTCGAATGCATTCCATGGCCTGTAATCGAGGTCTTGTACAAAGCTACTGCAAAACTTGACTTCATGTCTATCACACCCCCTCTACGATCCGTAAAGTCGTTTACAACCCATGGGGGGGGTTTCGTCTGATGAATCTTCAGAAAGTCCTAATCTCTGATCCTCAGGGCACGAACCAAGGTCTACGACTCATAAATCAATATACGCCCTGTCTGCATGTTCGTAGAACCAACTTCAAAAAATCACCCCTTCCCTGGAATCTTCCACAAGGCCCACTTAATAACCCGTAGAGCGCTCTATGGCCCGTAAAAGGTCTCGTACTGCACAAAAATTAGAAACTTCTGCATTTCTTCCAAAAAATTAAGGCCAACCCTAGAATCCTACAAATATAACATGTAAACACATAAAACCAACTAACATCGCATTGAGAACACATAATGAACATCATCCTTATCAACTGGCATAGGAGGATCAATGGTGCTCTTTCCACCACGAGTCCATACAATGACCTTAATTCTTAATGTTATGAACTATGTTGCTAGGCAGTGTACCCCTCTACCGCTTGTTGAGTTGAGTCGACACTTGACCAAACTGTTGCTCAAGGTGTTTGATATCCACAAAATGAGACTTAATTTTTTGGTCGATGCTAGAAATCATATATTTCATTCCCCTTAGAGTCTCATCCTATGTCTCATCTTTCTTCAACAAGCAATTAAATATCTCGTCAATTCTCAAACTACCTACACCGACATCGCGGTTATGTGGTGACACATAGGGACCATTTCTGAACCCATATCTGTGACCCAATCTGAATCTCTCTTTAGGCCCCTATTCCGATCGTAATATCCTCTGTTGTTGTCCTTGAAGGCTCCATCTCTATTGAAGTTCCAACCTTGGTTTCCTTGACCATGGCGCCAATAGTCCTGGTTGAACCCTTAGGCATTGGTCCGAAAACCCCCCATCTAATCAGCAATGAAATAGGTGTCCTCCTCATAATAAGTCTCATCATACATGGGTACACGTGGAGGTTGATGAACCATTGCATTGACTCGCTCCTAGTTATGCTTCACCATTACCTTCATACCTGTACAGATTCGGGCAAGCTCTTGCATAATTTCTCTGTTGATCTTTGCTTGCTTTGAACCAACATTGATAGCATACGAACTTTTAGTAGATGCTTTGTCTCTCTGCCCTATGCATAATTAGTCTTAACCAATCTCTACATCTGTTCTGCTATCCTCGCGAATGGTTGATCTAACAACATGCCCCCCATGATAGTTTTAGCATAAGCCTGATTGTTCTCATCAAGGGCACAGTAGAAGATCTCCACCAAGGCATCATCAACTATCTTGTGGTCTTGGATACTCCTCAAGCATTTCGTGAACCGCTCCCAAGTAGTACTGATCAAATCACCAGGAAGTTGCTCAAAGTTATTGATCTAGTCCTTCAACTTGAGCTTCTTCAATCTTGGGAAGTACCTCTCCAAAAATGCCTTCTGCAATTCAGCCCAACTGGTGATCGAACTCTGGGGGAGCTCAGATAGCCATAATGTTGCATAGCCCGTAAGAGATAATGGGAAGACACGAAGTCCCAACATCCATAGATAGATATTATGTTCCAATCACACTCTTGCAGGTGAATGCAACATTGTGTAGATCGCTATGTGTATCCTCCGATGGAAAGCCCATAAATAGCCCATGGTTCTGCAACATTTGAAGCAACCCACTCGAGACTACAAACTTTGTGCAGCCGGTAGTGGTGGCAACACAATAGCTCCAATCACCTCCATGGACATAGGATTAAGCCTACATTAATTCCACTGATAGGCATTGGAATTAAAGTCCTCAAGTTGTGGAGGAATATCCTTAGAGGAGGTGGGTTCTCATGATCAGCATTCTCATTTTCATTCCTGTTCAGAGCTGCATTGGCCACGTTGTTGGTGTTATCTTGGGCCATTCTCCTCAACGTCTTCTGTATCTCTGGGTCAAATGAAGTCAAAGGATTTCCTTGACTTCGTGTGTTGGGCATACACTACACTTACACCCTGAAAAAGAACAAAAAGAACAAAAAAACATAAAATGTGGGAAATAAGGATTAACACCCAAATCACTTATGAATTAACTAAGTCTAGTCATATTCCCTGGCAATGGCGCCAAAATCATGATGTCGCCCAAGTTACACCTCCTTTTAGAGGATAAAGTGATCATTGTTAAGAAATAGAATTTAACCAAGGTTAGGGTTGAAACCAAGGGAATACGTAGACTCCAGAGAATTTAATGACTGCAATTTGAGTAGTTAACCGACTTACTTCCCCGGGGGGAGGGGGGTTTGCAATAATCAATGAAAAATTAACCTAACTAATACAAGAGTGAAATCAATATGGAGAGAAACTAGAGTATTGTGTTCCCCATGATTCTTTATCTCAGTATTACTAGATAACCTAATTCTCTTCTAGTGTGTAGCATGCAGGATGGTAAGTTATGTTCACCAAGACCTTTGGTCAAAGGTGACAGGCGAATTTTACTATGTGACTTGGCCTATCTCCATGGTGTGCATTACTAACCCTTACCTATTAGTCCCTATGCAACCTCCCCTTGGCATAGTTTGGTTGATTAGACGAGACACATCAATCGAATCCTGTTAGTTATTCTCTTTTTCTATTCATTACTACCTTGGTCCAGTTAATAACACTAAGCTGATTATAATGTTTTCCACCATTAGAAAACATGTAAAGCAAAGAGAATAAATTAATACATGCATGCACACTTTCCAAGAATTATGAATTATCCAGTTTTACTTCGTTAGTTCTTCATGGTTCTCACAACCCTAGTTGTGGATTTAGCTACTCATGATTTATGTGGATACAAAACTTATGAATTGGTATAACATAATAGATCCTTACAATTGAATTAAGAACAATCAAATCTAACTTCAAAGAGATTCACAGTATTAAAGATGAAATCAAAGTAAATGTGTTCTCAAAAACTCTCCAATGTTATCTCACACTTTTCACTCTCTAATTACTGAGTTTTTTGTATACTCTGCAAAAGCTCCTAAAAAATAACCTAAAAACCCTATTTATAATATTTAAAAGTCAATTCCTAAACACAATAGGATAATTGGGTCGACACGCCTCATGAAAGGGTTTACGGGTCGTATTGCATTTTACGTCCGGTAATCGGGGTCTCATACAGAGCTATTGTAGAATTGGGCTTCAAGTCTATGACACCCCTTCTACAACACGTAATGTAGTTTACAACCCATAGGGGGGTTTCGTTTGATGAATCTTCAGAAAGTCTCAATCACTGATGGTTTGATGAATCTTCAAAAAGTCTCAATCTCTAATCTTTAGGGCACAAACTAAGGTCTACGACTCGTAAATCAATCTGCGCCCCATCTGCATGTTCATAGAACAAACTTAAGAGAATCAGATCCTCACTGAAATTTTTCAGGAAACCCACTTCACGACCCGTAGAGTGTTCTACGACTTGTAAAGGATCTCGTACTGCACAAAAATCAGCAGCATCTGCATTTCTTCCCAATATCAAGGCCTACTTTGGAATCCTACAAATATAACACAAACACACATAAAACCAACTGACATCACATTGAGAACACACAAAATTCCAAGTTTTAAGCATCAAAAGTGTTGTATTTTGATAACACGTCAAATATGTGTTAGTACGTTTGCATGTACTAAGTATGTGGGCATGATATGCATATGACTTATAAAACTTGCATTAAATGTTACATGACAATGACATATAATATAAAAAGAGATATGTAGCAAAGAAAAGTAATATAACAATATGCCATGAAATCCATGATGCATGACATGCTATACCGCTCATATATAGGGGGGATGACACCTCAACCAACATATAAGACCAAGCAGGCTACTACTTGGAATCCCGATGTTATCCCCACACCGGAAAAGAGGTGGTCTACATGTCAAAGGTAAACCATACTTCTCTTTACGGGCCTTCCATTTTGGGGAAGTAACCTTCCTTACGGGTCTCACATTTCTGCTAGAATTTTCACATCATTTTTAGCGGGTCATGCCTTAACTAATGAGAGGAGCCTCAGATATTTTTAGTGGGTCATGCCTCAACTAACTGGATGAGCCTCAGATCTCAATGTCTTGTAACCACACCTTATGGGCCTCCCATTTCGATGAGGGTTACCATGTACATACACCTATGTTAACACATAGTTCAAGAGAAAGCAAGAAGACCCTTGGGAATAGCCCTGACGCCTCCAATCTCATCGGTGCTAAGTTAACTTCCAAAAAGAATACTTATACATATACATGCTTTCAAAAGAGGCATAGGTTGTTTCAAATCATTTCACTGTATACTTGGGCTCAAAAGATAAATCATATTTGAATCATACATTTCATGAAATGCTCAAAGAGTCATACAATAAACATTTATGTGATCACATTCTTGTCATAACTATAATCTTATCAAAATCATACACATAAGCATAATTGGGCTTAACACACTTCATAATTTTCAGAAATCCAATGCTCATGAGTGTATATGCGATGAATGAGGTGAGATTTGCATGGCATATACAGATTCAATCTTAAATCCACAATTCAATATGGATCTCAAGAAAATGCACATTCAAATCACAATTTAGATACCCATGCTCAATCAAACTTTAAAGGGACAATACATATTCAAATATTCATTAATAATCATGTAATTCAACAAATTAGGGCTTAAATCAACTTAAAATCATCAATAAAGCATAGTCGATACTTCAATTGAATTTAATAAACAATAATCTTCAAAACCCGTATTCAAAGAAACAAAATTTTCATGAAAATCAATTGCAAAGAGTTTGGGTCTTCTTGGTTGAAAGGGACCTAGAATCAATCTCACATACCTTGCTTAGGAAGATGAATTTGAGAAGAATTCAGCTTGAAGTTTAAACTCCAATTGAATCCTAGCTTGAATCTTGAAGGTGAGACTTGGAGAGAATTTTGAGAGTTTGATTCTAGAAACTAAGTGTTAGTCTTGAATGAGGGGTTATGAAAATAGACAGAGGTTGTTTAGGAGTGTAAAGGGGATACAAAGGTCATAAAAATCCTTGGGGATGGGCCAAAATATCAAAAATACCTCAATAAAACGAGCCCTTGAATTTTAAACTAAACTTGCCACGAGTGGCTTCATGGGTCGTGAAGCTTTTCATGGTCCTTGAAGGCACACTGTCCCAGCCCAGACAGATTCTACGAAAATGGGATTAACTTCTTACTCTGGACTCGGAATTAGGTGAAACGGGATGAGTTGAAAAGATAATTCAAAGATATTCAATTTGTAAGGTCGTAGGCCACCCAATTATTTTTTTAAAGAGATATGACCATTTAAAGTTGACCCTTATATCGGTTCATATGAAAAGCTTAACCAATGGAATTCCTTTGAACTTGGCTTGATGAAGGAGACTCATGATGACCCTAAACCACATATATAATCTTGGATTGAGGGTTTGAAAGTGAATTTAGCTTGAGTTTGAAGGTTCCATGGGATTCCTCCTGTTAGAGCTTGAAAAGAAGATTCGGAAAGCGTTTGAGCGAGTGAATGAGAAGCTAAGTGTTAGAATAAGAATGAGTAGTAATGAAGGAGTATAATTGAGTTAGGGGTCACACGGACCGTGTTGGGTCACACGGCCCATGGAGGCTTCCATAAGGTGTTAGTTGGTCTAAAACGTTTTGGAACCAAATTTTCAAGCACCATTAAGGTCATACAAATTCCGGGTCCTTACATCATCTTCCCCTTGGGAACATCGTCCTTGAATGTGCTAGAACAAGGCTTGAATGGCTTGACTTGATCATAAAAGATCCCAAACACAAGAACACAATGCGTATTTCATCATTTGAAAACCAATAAGTCATTAAAACTAGTATCAAAAGACCTTTAAATCATTCAAAACATCTTTAAATTTTTTTCGTGCACATCTATGCATGTCCTGTCATGAAACACAGGAGTTACAGAATTAGGACCATTTGGAATAGGAGAACCTAATACCTTACGCTTTAGTAGATTGGGAAAAATGGGGATATCATTTTATCATGTCCAACTCTGCCTCCCATGTAGCACCCTCCACATGTTGATTTTTCCAAAGCACCTTACCCAAAGACACATCTATGTTGCAAAGCCGCTTCACTTGCCTATCCAAGATCTTCAATGGGACTTCCTCATTAGACAATTTTTTTCTCAATCTCAACACCTTCCAAAGGCACAACTGTAACAGGATTACCAATCAATCTTCTCAACATAAACACATGGAAAATAGAGTGAATAGAACTCAAATTCGGAGGCAAATCGAATCTATAGGCCACATTCCCAATCCGCTCAACAACCTCATAAGGACCTACATATTGGGGACACAACTTTCCCTTCTTAACCTCATAACGACCTACATATTGGGGACACAACTTTCCCTTCTTAACAAAATACATTACACCCTTCATAGGAGAAATCTTCACATACACCATATCACCGACAAGAAACTCAAGATCCCTCTCTCTGACCTCCGAATAAGACTTTTTATGACTTTGAGATGTCTTCAACCTTTCCCTAATCAATTTCACTCTTTCCATAGCCTCCAAAACTAAATACGGGCCTATAGAAGCCATTTCATCTAACTCAAACTATCCCACTAAAGACCTACACTTCTACTATATAAATCCCCAAATAGTGTTATACCAATGCTAGCATGAAAGTTATTATTGTAAGAAAACTCAATAAGTGATAGATGATCACCCCAATTAAACTTGAATTCTAACACATAGGCTCTCAACATGTCCTCCAAAGTTTGAATTGTCCTTTCGGTCTGACCATCAGTTTAAGGAGAAAAATCTGTACTTAACTACACCCTAATGCTAAGCCATCTCCCTCAAATCCTGATACATCTTGGTGAATCCCTAATATATAGAATAAAGTAAGTGTGGTATTCACTCATGACCACCTCCCTAAGACCTTTAATATACAGAACACACAATCGATCTTGGTATTAAATTACACCATCTCCCCCTTGGGAGAAAACCTCTACCTTCCTTTTGGAAACTAGCCTCTTCAACACAACAAAATACGGGTCTAAGACTTGCTTTGTCTTGACATCAACAACCACAGAAGATTCAACCCTATTTTGAACACCAACAAAACCATCACTGGATTTACTCAACCCACTTCCCTAATCTTGTCAAATGATGCACATCCTTCACCAACTCCCTTTTGACCTCATCTTTAAGATCAGGTACCACATCTTCCTTGCCTAGATTGCATTACAGGCCCAAAGTAACACTTCATATTCGGTAGAGAGGGATGGAGATAGGAAATCTTAAGACACGTTCCATGGCACTATGAGAATCATGAAAAAGTGAAACATTTCCTAAAACGCCTTGTAGCCTCCTACCTATAGATGTGGTGCACATCACACCCATGAATAAGATTCTACTTTGACGCCGCATGTTGAACTCAGAGGACTATTTATAAACCTAGTGCTTCGATACCATCTCTGTCATGACCTGGACCTAGGGTCTAGTAGTGACATGGTGAATGGAAACCTGAGAGTCCTAAAACAAGCCTCAAAGTATCCATATTCACATCATTAATTTGGAAGTGTATTAAAGATAGTAAACATATAGTTGTAAGGGACAAGAAATTAGGACTCGGGCTATAGGGGTGTCATGGGGATAGGGATTAATATGGATTCACATAACACATAGCACATATGAACTAAGGAGCGGGTAAGTATGATTCACTCTATGGGGGAAAACGGGACTTAGGATCTTTCACATTTCCACATCATAACATGAATCCATGTCATAATACTCATAAAAAATCATAATAACCATATCCAATCGCTAGCCATAATCATAGTCACTGAAGATCAACATATAACATATATACGTACGAGAATCTACAAGATGTCCAACAATTCCTCTAGTCATAGAATAGAGCAAGGGCAATACATGTCCCACGCTCACTCTCAAAGTAAATAGCATAAGCGGAAGCAATATAAAGTAGATAGATGGTGGCTTGTCCTTGAAAGATAGGACTCACCATATCACTTTCTCAAATCCAATCTAGCTATTAAATGGTGGATAAAGGTAGTCGTTGGTCCCTATATGGTTAGATCATGTAGGAAAAAAGTATCGTTAGTATGTTTGAATGTACTAAGTATAAGGGCATGCAATGTATTTGACTTATCAAACCTGCATTCAATGTTAGACGACAATGACACATAATATAAAAAGAAGCAAAGAAAAGTAATAAAATAATATGCCATGAAATTTATGATGCATGAAATGCCTAAAGCTCATAGATAGTGGGGATGAGACCTCAACCGACATATAAGACCAAGAAAGCTATTATTTGGAATCCCATTGTTACCCCACATCAAGAAAGAGATAGTCTAGTTACCAAAGATAAAGCATACTTCTCCCTACGGGCCTCCCGTTTAGGGGAAGTAACCTTCTTTACAGGTCTCCCATTACGGATAGGACTTTCACATCATTTCTGGCTGGTCATGCCTCAACTACCAGGATGAGTCTCAGATCTTTCTACTGGGTCATGCCTCAACTAACTGGATGAGCCTTAGATCTTAATGTCTTATAGGCCTCCCATTTTGGTGAGGGTTACCATGTATATACTTATGTTGGCACATAATTCAAGAGAAAGGAAGAGGACCCTTGGGGATAGCCCTGACAACTCCAATCTCATCAGTGCTAAGTTAACATCCCAAAAGAATACTTATACATATACATGCTTTAAAAATAAGCACAAGTTACTTGGTCTCAAAAGCCTAATCATATTTCAAATCATACTTTTTATGCATAGGAATAGCTCGTTCACATATATCGGAATAGTGTAACCACCCAAAATGCTCAAATAGCCATATCATAGACATTTATGTGATCACATTCTTGTCATAACCATAATCTTATTAAAGTAGTATAAAAACATAAACATAGTTGGGCTTAACCCACTTCATAATTTTCATAAAATTCAATGCTCATGAGTGTATATGCCATGAATGATGTGAGATTAGCATGGAAAATATAGATTCAATTTTAAATCAACAATTCAATAAGAAATTCAAGTAAATCCAATTACACATGCTCAAATCAAACTTTGAAGGGACAATGCATATTCAAATCTTCATAATAATCATGTAATTCAACATATTGGGGTTTAAATCAACTTAAACTCATCAATAAAGCATAGCCTGTACTTCAATTGAATTTAATAAATAATAATCTTCCAAATCCATATTTAAAGTAACCAAAATTTCATGAAAAAATAATTGAAAAGAGTTTGGGTCTTCTTAGTTAAAAGGGACCAAGAATCAATCCCACATACCTTGCTTAGGAAGATGAATTGAGAAGAATTTAACTTGAAGTTGAAACCCCCATCAATCCTAGATTTAAACTTGAATATGAGACTTGGAGAGAATTTTGAGAGTTTGATTTTAGAAACTAAGTGCTAGTCTTGAATGAGGGGTTATGAAAATAGATAGAGGTTTTTTAGGAGCGTAAAGAGGGGGTATAAAGGCCATATAAAGCCTTGGGGATGGGCCAAAATATCAAAAATACCTCAACAAAATGAGCCCTTGAATTTTAAACTGAACTTGCCACAAGTGGATTCATGGGTCGTGAAGCTTTTCACGGTCCGTGAAAGCACACAGTCCCAATCCAGATAGGTTCTACGAAAAAGGGCATAACTTCTTACGTTGAACTCAAAATTAGGTGAAACTTGATGCGTTGCAAAGCTAATTCAAAGATATTAAATTATTAGGTTGTAGTCCACCCAGTTCTTTTTGTGCTAAGAGACATGACCATTTAAAGTTAACCCTTCTATCGGTTCATGTGAAAAGCATAGCCAATGGAATTCCTTTGAACTTGGCTTGATGAAGGAGACTCATGATGACCCTAAACCACATAAATAATCTTGGATTGAGGGATTGAAAGTAAACTTAGCTTGAGCTTTAACGTTCCCCGGGAGTCCTCCGGTTAGAGCTAAAAAAGAGAATTCAGAAAGCGTTTGAGCGAGTGAACGAGAAGCTAAGTGTTAGAATAAGAACGAGTAGTAATAAAGGAGTATAACGTATTTAGGGGTCCCATATTGGGGTCACACGGACCATGGAAGCCTCCATAAGGTGTTACCTTGTTCTAAAACTTTTCGGAACCAAATTTCCAGGCAATATTAAGGTCATACAAAGTTGGGATCCTTACATTAGCATTAGCATCATTTACCCTTGGCAATGGAGCATGTCATGGAGTCATTTCTGAAAACACCAATGGATAAGTGTTAGGGTACAAAAGTTTAAAAGGCACTACATAAAGTTCAAAAATAAGAGAGGCTTTCCTATAAAAAGCCTCCAAGCCTCCTATTCATTGATGTGGCGTGCTTCACACTAATACAAAAGTCTCTGCTCTATGCAGCTTGTTGGATTCCCTGGAATGCTTTCAAACCTTGCTCTGATATCACTTTTGTAATGACTCAGAACTAGGGCCTAGCCATGATACGGTGAATACGACACCCGAAGGCATCCCATCCAAGCCTTATGTTCATGTTATAAGCATTCATAACGTGAAATAAGCATATACAAAAGATTAAGCAAGCAAAAGTATATAACAAAAATATATCATAGCTCACATAAGGGAGTATGCATCAATCCATACCCCAAATCATGCATCTACATTATGGATCTTGGCAGGGACTAGCACATAGCTTACAAGCTAATCCTCAAGATATACATAAAAATAGGAAATGCTTAAGTCTCAATATGGAATAATCTCCTCGTTGTTCTTCCCTATATGGTTAGATGATGTAGGCAAAAAAGTATGTGTTAGCACATAAAATGTACTGAGTATATAGGTATGCCATGAACCAATGGACATCAAATTAATATCAATATGCATAATTATAAACAAAAGATGAGGACACAATATGCATGAGCATGTTGTTTAAAACCATAAGAAGGAGCATCATAAATCCATTCATAACCATAATATACATATGTGGAAATAAGACCATAATCGACATTCATAAGACCATGTGGACTATTACATGGAATCTCGATGTTCACTCTATATCGAGCTAAGAGGAGTCTACTTTTCCAAGTTAAACTCGATCCTCACCCTCTAGTCTCTATCCTAGCACAGTGAGAGCCTATCTGTAATGCCCGATAAAATTACCAAAATACCCCTAGAGGAGGGGTATGCGCATAATGCATCTTCCAATGCTCATATGGAAACTCTGAGGCCAGATTTGTCATTAGCACAAACAATTGAGTGGGAAAATGGTCTCAATAGATTTTTAGAGCGACCGGATCAAAAGATAATTTTTGATCCAAAAACCAAGACAGTATTGGTGCACGATGGGGGCGCAGCGCCCCTATAGTGGACCCACACTTATCTTTTTTTCAAAAAAATTTTACGAGATTGGAAAAACTCATTCAGAAACTTCTCGAAGAAAAATACATTGTACGCGGCCAGTCCACCTCGCGGACTGGGTTATTCCGAAGCTGAAAATTTTCAAAATTTTTGTAGAGGCATTCCAGTCAACTCCCAACCCCTCCTAAAACTCAATATACGGTCTAATTAGATCATTTTGACGTAAAAAGAGGTCTAAAACTCCATTCTAAGTCCTTTTCTAACAATCTAAAAAGACTAGGGCTTGAGGAAAGAGGAGAAGAGCTTGAGAATGAGGAATTCAAGAGGAAATCCTTGAAGTGATTGTTCAGAGCTTCATCCCAGGTATGCAAGGCTAAACCAAAAGCATGAGATTGTCCTTTCATATGCCCTATAGATGATCATGAAGGAATTGAGTGTCCATGAGTCCCTATACATGTTTCTTAAATTGATTCTTGAATGTTTTCTCACCAATTATATCTAATTGCATGTATATTCATATGTTGATGATCATCATAAACTTATTTTCTTAAATTGAATATTTTCATGACAAATTGCATTACCTTACATGTTAACTTTTGAAAGCATGCATGAATGAATCTAGGGGTTGAGTCTAGAGCATTGACATGAGATTGTTGATTGGGATTGTGATTATGGTGAGAGAATAATGATGAGTTGATAGAGCTTCATAGTCCTATGAGTCTCCATAAATGAACTCTAATGATGGACTATGCGATTGTTCCCTAACGATTGTTCCAAGCCTTGAGTTATTGATTGAGCTTGATTGATGAAAGGGTTAAGGTCCCTATGAGTTCGATTGATTAAAGGTTTAAAGCCCCTATGAGTTTGATTAATGATAAGGTTAGAGTCCCTATGAGATACTGATCGATGACAGGATTAAAGTCCCTATGAGATTGGTTGAGATGGAGGTTTTATGAGCATTGAGTCTTGGGAGAAGTATCGAGCACCAAAAAAGTGAGAGTTAGTCCAACTCAAACTACGTCGCCTCACCAAAATATAGGTTAGGATTAGAACCATCACATTACATCGTGGTTCCCTCTTGAGAGAGTCCCTGAAACAATAGAGGACTTATTGATTGCAGTTTCCCTAGTGGATTTGATTCGTTCTCTACCTGACAAGTATAAGAATGGTCGTGGAAACATAGGTGGGATGTTGTACAATCACTGGCTCATAAGTGATTGTTGTCGAACAAGAGAAAACTCCCAGAAAGTTCCTACCTTGAGTACTCTGAGTCAAGATGAGATGAGATGTGATGAGATGAGTTCCTTTGAGACAAGTCTGATTGATTGATGAGGTTGATTGGTTGATGGGTCACTTATCTTCTCTTTATTCGTACTTTAGAATAGACACTTGACATGTTGATTGTTTACTATTCTGAGTGGATGTCGTATTATATTATTCTATCGGGTTATGTTTCATTCAGTATTTTACATACTGTACATTCTACGTACTGACGCCACTCGATGCTGCATCATTTTATAATATAGATACAGGGAATGGGTATCGTCAACAGGCATATTGTTGGAGATCCAAGACATTTAGCTTATTGGTGAGCCTCCCATACTTCGGAGGATCCACTATTATTTATTTCATCATACTTTTGAGTTAGACTAGACTAGTATTATATTTTGATTTCGGTAGCCATAGGTCTATCATTGGCACCACTTGATTAGTGATAGAGGCTTCATAGATGATAGTCGGACGTTGATGTTGAGATTCTGACCTAGTTCTTTCTACTAGCCTTTATTATTAATCTATTATTATTTGAGACATTAGATGAGATGAACCCATTTACTTTTATCTAATTCTGCTGATCCGTAGAGTTGTTGGATTGAATGGACGTGATGAGGCCAAGTGGTTCGCTTGGGGACTAGCAATAGTCCTTAGGTTCCAGCCACGCCTTGGGTACCCTCCCGTGGCATGACACCATCATTGGACCTCACCTTTCAAGCTCTATCCTAGCACAGTGAGTGCCCATCATTAAGCTAATTAGATCCATTAGTACACCTTTAAGAAATAAACATAAACATCATTCCTATGGTGGCACATAGTTATGAAACCATGGAATCTACCAAAGTCCTCTTGGTGCTAAGTCATATCCTAAGGAATACGTAAAACATACATACACATAGTTTTCAACATAGTTCATACCTCATGAAAAATCGTACTTTCATAATACATAAATAACATCATAGCTTTCTTAAAAACGTCATATCATAAGAATAGTCCATTTACTTGCTTTCATCATAGTGTGGGTAGATATTCCCACCTTAACATCATCATACATTATGGGATTCATCACCCTCTTTATCATAGCATCATCATAGCTTTTATAAAATCATTGGCATATATCATCATCATTTAAAACATGCTTTTCATACTTAGAGTCGTAGACATGGAAATCCATAGCTTTACCATAGGAGACTAGGGCTAAGTGTGGCTCCATAAATATTTGAGTTAAAATCATGCATTTTAGTAGGATTCATAGAGATAAAATGCAATTAAAATCAAATTAGATCATTAGCAAGGGAACCCACGCCATATAATTAAACCATAATCATGCATACTTTGAAATCACTTACTTTTGCTTGAAAATCATATATATCTTGAATTTCATCATAATTCATACGTAATTGGTCTTAATCTTCATATAGGAATTATAATCCATGCATTAGGAATCATAGCTTAAAAGCCCATACGTAATCATCATGAATTTTGATAAAAGGAAGGTTTTGGATTGGGCTTTATTGATGAAACTAATCCATGAATGAAGCCCTACATAGCTTAAGTAGAATTCTTAGAACTAGAGAAGAAAATTTGAAAATCCTTAGCCCAACCTTCAGACTTTAGCTTCAATGGAACCCTTGACTTAGAGAGAGAATTATTAAGAACCTTTGAGAGAATTTTGGGAATATAAAAGCTTTGAATGAGTTAGGAATAGGAATTTATAAAGGTTAAGTTGGTCAAGGTAGCCAGGGTAGCCAAAATGACGTAGTTTAGGATTTAGATGGATTGGAAAAGTCCAAAACACCCTTCATTAAAAACTGTTGGAGTCGTCAATGAAACCCCACTTATACGGGCTATGGAAAGATTTATGGCTTGTAACTTGACTCATAGATTAGGGTGTCATAAAAGTTGAGTAACTAGAATTGCAGTTCTAATCCACAGACATGCAGTAAGGCTCGTAGAAAAACACGTGGGCTATAGAAACCTTCATAGGAAAACCCAAGACTTTGACAAATTTTGGTTCCTTAGGGCCTCCACCTACGAGACCAATACATGGGCCGTCTACAAACATACTGGCTCATCTGCTAATTCTTAAGTTAACTTTCAAAAATCCTTAAATTTCCATTTTCACTAGGCACTTCCCATGATGCCACCTACAGCTTGTAGGTCCATATATAGGCCATAAATTGGCTCGTAAAACTAGACCATCATCAAATTTTCTATGCTTCAGTTTCCCAGGCTTAATAACATAAGGGGTTTTACAGATGCATTGCTTATACATATTATGTCCTTATTCTATTGATTATGATTATGCATAATACTATTATGTTATGATTTTCCTTGATCCATAACATACCTACATACTTAGCACATTCCACGTACTAACACATATTTCTTTGCCTATATTATTTAATCATGTAGGAATGGATGATGAGATTACTCCATTTCGTGGATAGCTTTTGGATTGAGTGTTTGAAGACGTTGGTGAGCTCTCATGCTTCGGGAACAAGCCCTTTTATATGATGTTTCCCTATGTAGAGATTTTATGATTTCATTGTTATTCTATGTGGAGGGTGAGCTAGTAGGCATGTTCAAGTCCCCACCAAGATCTTATGATATGGAGGCATGTATTGGAGATTTTGTAATTCCCCTAAAGGAAACAATGAATTGATATTGACATATTCCACTTGCTTACTCTCTTATGATTACTTAGTTCACCTTATATATGCTTATGATACGAACAAGAGGCTTGGATAAGGAGCCTTCAGGGGTCACATTCGTCGTGTCACTGCTAGTTCGGGTCGTGAAATTAATGTTTGATGTTCATTTCACTTGATGATAGGTTGTCAATTAACATTTATAAGACCAGTTTTCGAGAAACGTGGGTGAGAGATTACTTCATAATGCATAGGAGGATCCTCGTTTGAGTAACTTAGATTAAAGCATCAGATATTTGGGGGTGAAAAAAATCAAATTGTAAATCGAATGAATCCAAGGAAAAAATCGCTTAGAGGTTTGATTTGACTTGGTTTGATATTGGTAAAAAGTCTGACTGCATTTGGATTGGGTTGGTTTTAACTTTAAAAAGTCAATCCAAGACTGAACCAATTCGACATCATTATTTTACACATAGAAGGATTTAATTTGATATTATTTACAGTTAGATTCTTTCCTTTATTTTATGTGCTATCTCATGTAGTAACTATGAAACGACACAAAAAAAAGTGTTTCGGAAGCCACCGAAAACTTGTTTTAGCTATATCTAAAAATCCGTTTGTTATTTTGGAAATACGAATTCATATTCTTGTTTAGGGGGTCAAATGGAGTGGGAAATAGGTCTAACCCGAATTTTAGAGCAACCGTATCAAAATTCAAAATTTCCAAGTGAAGCCTTTTTGGAGGGTCATATCTTTTAGCACACAAAGAATTGGGTGGCCCATAAAATATCCATGGAAAGCCATGTGAGTTAGCTATCCAACGCACTTCGTTTCACCTCGTTTGGAGTTCGGACGAAGAAATTATGCCCATTTTCGTAACCTCCGCCCGGGCAGAAAATGCAAATTCCAGTGAGTAGATCTACTGTTCACCCGCCCCATTATTTTTTCTAAGTGTTGGAACAATTTTTCCAAAGTCAAATTTTATTTCCTATATAGCACTAAATAAGTTCCCATTCCTCAAAACATTTCCTAAAAGACATCTCCCACACTTAGAAATATTTCTCTCAAGAACTCAAGCCAAAACCCTCCAAAACCTTCATCAAAATTGAAGAGGTCCTTGCTCCAAGTTTCAAGCCTCCTTTGAAGACACTTCCAAGGCCTTCATAAGAACTCAAGGGATGTGGTGTTGAACTCATGGGTCCTTCCACCCATAGTGCCTAAACCCTAACTTACTCATTATTTCATGATTTTAAGTGAAGATTTACACATTGGTCTTGTTCATTGTATAAATTTTCTGCACAGTGAAATTCTAGCATGGGAAGGTGAATGTCTTGAACATGTTGTCACTCTAGA
Organism: Solanum rostratum; assembly: GCA_029948455.1. Lineage (NCBI taxonomy): Eukaryota > Viridiplantae > Streptophyta > Magnoliopsida > Solanales > Solanaceae > Solanum > Solanum rostratum. The sequence goes on from CM057049.1 coordinate 54,507,045, forward strand.
ACTTGAATCTAAACTTGGGATTGATGTGGAGCTTTACATGTTGTCTTGGGAGTATGTTAAAGTGTTCATTGATGGTTGGTTCACTGATTTACTGCATGAGTCCTACTCCATTTTACACATTCTTTGATCCCCACTGCATGCCCCCAAGGTATTTGATAAAATGTCCAATTATAATTTTAAGAGGAATTGATGCTTTAAAGCTTGAGATAAGATGTGAATGAGGTTTTAATGACATTTTGATGATAAACTAAACTCGTGTATATATTAATTTCTATATGAGAATTGCATTAGAGCCTATTGTAAATTCCTATATAAAGTGTTGCACCAAACATGCCCGGTCCGGGGGAGAAGAGCCGGATATCCATGATATGGGGGATACGTACTCATATTTACCTAGGGTGGCAAGGTGAGATTGTCACTATCCTTGATATGGGGGATAAGTACTCATATTCACCTAGGGTGGCAAGGTGAGATTGTCACTATCCATAATATGGGGGATAAGTACTCATATTCACCTAGGGTGGCAAGGTGGGATCGTCACTATCCATGATATCGGGGATAAGTACTTATATCCACCTAGTGTGGTGAAGTGGGATTGCCACTATCTAGAAATAAGAGATAATACTTATTTCACCCAGATGAGGGGTTTATGTGTCATCAATTTGCTTGGCTCCGCTTCAGATATGGTGCCTATTATGAAGATGGATTTACTTAAACATATTTGACTATACATTGATTATGCAAATGCATCTTGAATATATATTCTATGTCTAATGACCCATCTCTTGCATTTCGATTATGTATCTTATCTATTCTTTCATTGCACCCCACATACTTAGTACATTCCAAAGTACTAACGCATATTTTGCCTACATGATGTTACCATGTAGGGACCGGAGCCACTCTTGATCCTTCTCTCCATCCACGTGGCTAGTGCGGTGCTTTGGGATTATTGGTGAGTCCTCAATGATTCGAGGACTATGTTATTTTTCCTACTCCTATGTTTTGAGATCTTAGCTTGTATTTGTATTTGACTATGAGGGGAGCCGGTAGTATGTCATGGCCCCCGTTCTATCGATATATGCAGAGGTGTACATTGGACAAGTATTTTGCAAATGAGCCTGACTCTTAATCTATGATATTATTTTGAAATGGGTTGCCCTTAGTCCCTAATTCCCTTTATTTAATGTTGATTGTACTTCTGCGATCGATGAAGTGTGATGACAAGTTCGAGAGGCTTGTTTGGGGTTCCTTCGGGTTCCTCATTCGCCATGTCACGTTTAGGCCCTAATCTTGGGTCGTGACAAGCTTGGTATCAGAGTACTAGGTTGTTTGATCCTCGGAGTCCAACACACCGCATTGAGTGGATTCCTATTCATGGTTGTGAAGCGCGCCACGACTATGGGTGGGAGGCTATGAAACGTTTGTAGGAAAGGTTTCCCTTCTTCCCGTTCTATGTCGTGCTTAGAGTGTAATAAGTGATTCCTCCCTAACGCTTGTTCTTTGAAATGCTAGATCATCATGCCAAATAGGAGAGGAAGACGAGCCCGATCACCGGAGGAACCACCCACCAATAGTGAGCTCCGCGATGCACTCACCATGCTTGCACAAGTGATAGCCAACCAAGTGCAACAAGGAGCCCAAGCTCCCCAAGCTACCACCCCGGGGGCAAGGGTGAGAGATTTTATTAGGATGAACCCTCCGGTTTTTCATGGTTCAAAGGTGGATGAGGATCCACAAGAATTCATTGACGAGGTATGCAAAATCTTGACCATTATGGGTGTAGGGGCTATTAAGAAGGCGGAGTTGGCGGCTTACCAACTCAAGGGTGTTGCTCAAATTTGGTTTGATCAATGGAAGGGTGAAAAGGGAAGTGGCTATGTGGTGTTGTGGGAGGAATTTAAGCTTGCTTTTCTTAATAGGTTCTTCCCTCTGGAGCTTAGGGAGGCAAAGTTGGTGGAATTTATGAACTTGAAACAAGGGACTATGAGTGTGAGGGAGTATGCCCTCAAATTTACCCAACTCTCTAAGTATGCACCTCACTTGGTGGCCAACTCTAGGTCGAGGATGAATAAATTTATGATGGGTGTCTCCGATTTTGTTAGTGAGGAGTGCCGTTCCACGATGCTCATTGGTGATATGGATTTGTCCCGGTTAATGACTTATGCCAAGCAAATGGAGGAGGAGAAATTGAGGAAGAGGAGGGGACATGAGGCTAAGAGGGCTCGTATTGGTGGTGGGCCTTCTAGAGGAGGTCGGCCTTTCCAAGGCCGAAAGTCCTCTCATGTTGCTAGTAGGGGGTTTGTGAACAACTTTCCTAGGCCCCAAGAAGTGGGTGTGGGTGCTCCGAATGCACTATGTTCTAATTGCAGGAGAAAGCATTGGGGTTCTTGTATGAGGGGTGTTGGTGCATGCTACGAATGTGGGGAAATTGGTCAGAAGAAGATGGATTGTCCCAAGAATGGTGGCAAGGTTCGGAATGCTAATACTACTTCTTTGGGTAGAGGTGCTTCTCAAAGTGGTGCCCCAAGGCACAACCGATTTTATGCTTTGCACGGTAGACAAGGTGTTGAGGAGACCCTTGATGTGGTGACCGGTATGTTGCAAATATTTGATCTTGATGTTTATACTTTGATTGATCCGGGTGCCACCCTTTCCTTTGTTACCCCCTTTATTGCTAGAAAATTTCATGTTGAGTCAAAGTTGTTGCATGAGTCATATGAAGTGTCTACTCCTATTGGTGTCTCTATTATTGCTAGAAAAGTGTATAGAAATTGTCCGGTTTGCATATTGAATAAAGTGTTGCCTTGTGATCTTGTTGAGTTGGACATGGTGGATTTTGATGTTATTCTTGGGATGGATTGGTTGCATGCATATTATGCTTCTATTGATTGTAGAACTCGTAGAGTCAAGTTTCAATTTCATAATGAGCCCGTTCTTGAGTGGGAGAGTCGGGATGTTGTGGTGAAGGGAAAATTCATTTCTTGCATTAAAGCCCATAGGTTGGTTTCTAAAGGGTGTATGTACCATCTTGTGAGGGTTAATGATGTGGAGTCCAAAGTCCCTCCGATTGAGTCAATTCCGGTTGTTAGTGAGTTTCTAGATGTCTTCCCAAAAGACCTTCCCGGTGTCCCTCCTGAAAGGGAGATAGATTTTGGTATAGACCTCCTTCTCGATACTCAACCTGTTTCTATTTCCCCTTACCGTATGGCCCCGGCGGAGTTGAAAGAGTTAAAAGAGCAATTGAAAGACTTGTTAGATAAGGGGTTCATTAGACCTAGTCATTCTCCATGGGGTGCTCCGGTTTTGTTTGTGAAAAAGAAAGATGGGACTCTAAGAATGTGTATTGATTACCGGCAACTCAATAAGGTCACCGTCAAGAATAGGTATCCTCTTCCAAGGATTGATGATTTATTTGACCAATTGCATGGGGCTAGTCACTTCTCTAAGATTGATCTTCGGTCCGGGTATCATCAAGTGAAGGTGAGGGAGTGTGATATTCCAAAGATGGCTTTTCGGACTAGGTATGGGCACTATGAGTTTGTGGTGATGTCTTTTGGATTAACTAATGCTCCGGCTATCTTTATGGATTTTATGAATAGGGTCTTCAAACCGTACCTTGATTCTTTTGTGGTGGTGTTTATAGATGACATCTTGATCTATTCCCGGGGTGAGGAAGAGCATATGGGCCACTTAAGGTTGTACTCCAAAGATTGAGGGAAGAGAAGTTGTATGCTAAATATGAAAAGTGTGAGTTTTGGTTGAAGGAAGTTGCCTTCTTAGGCCATGTGGTGTCGGAGGATGGTATTAAGGTAGATCCTAAGAAGACCGACGTTATTAGGAATTGGCCTAGACCTTTGACCCCATCGGACATAAGGAGTTTCTTGGGTTTAGCGGGTTATTATAGAAGATTTGTGGAAGGGTTTTCCTCTCTTGCCTCCCCTTTGACTAAGTTAACTCAAAAGAAGGCTAAATTTGTGTGATCGGATGATTGTGAGAAAAGTTTCCAAACTTTGAAAGAAAGACTTGTGTCCGCTCCTATTTTGTCTATTCCAGATGGGTTAGGAGGTTTTGTGGTTTATTGTGATGCTTCCCGTATTTGTTTGGGTTGTGTGTTGATGCAAAGTGGTAAGGTTATAGCCTATGCTTCTAGGCAACTTAAGGTTCATAAAAAGAATTACCCCACCAATGATCTTGAATTAGCCGCCATGGTTTTTGCTTTAAAGATTTGGCGTCACTATTTGTATGGGGTGCATGTCGATATCTTCACCGATCATAAGAGTCTCCAATATGTGTTCACACAAAAAGATCTTAATTTGAGGCAAAGAAGGTGGTTAGAGTTCCTTAAGGATTATGATATGAGTATGCACTACCATCCGGGGAAAGCTAATGTGGTGGCGGATGCATTGAGTAGGGTGTCCATGGGTAGTTTGGCTCATGTGAAGGAAGGTAGTAAGGAGTTAGCTAGGGAGGTTCATCGGTTGGCTAGGTTGGGAGTTAGGTTAGATGAGGTGGATGGTGGAGGAGTGGTTGTTGTTGATGGTTCACGGTCTTCCTTGGTTGATGAGGTGATGGCCAAGCAAGATCTTGATCTTTCTTTGGTGGAATTGAAGGCTTTGGTGAGTAGTGGTAAGGTGGAGGTTTTCTCCCAAGGGGGAGATGGTGCTCTTAGATACCAAGGTAGATTATGTGTTCCTTGTGTTGATGATATGAGGGAAAGAATCCTTGATGAGGCTCACAATTCTTCTTATTCTATTCATCCGGGGTCAACAAAGATGTATAGAGACTTAAGGGATGTGTATTGGTGGGCTGGTATGAAGAAAGATATTGCAAAGTTCGTTTCGGGTTGCCATAGTTGCCAACAAGTCAAGGCCGAACATCAAAGGCCGGGTGGCCTTACTCAAGACATTGAGATACCTACTTGGAAATGGGAGGAAATCAACATGGATTTTGTAGTGGGTTTGCCCAAGACTAGAAAAGGTTTTGATTCGGTTTGGGTAGTGGTTGACCGGATGACAAAGTCGGCTCATATTTTACCAGTTAAAGCTACTTATGGAGCTGAAAAGTATGCCAAGTTGTACATTCATGAATTAGTAAGGTTACATGGAATTCCTTTGTCTATCATCTCGGATCGTGATACTCAATTTACTTCTCACTTTTGGAAATCCTTTCAAAGGGGTCTTGGTACAAAGATAAAGCTTAGCACGACCTTCCACCCTCAAACGGATGGCCAAGCCGAAAGAACAATTCAAACCTTGGAGGATATGCTTAGAGCTTGTGTCTTGGAGTTGAAGGGTAATTGGGATGATCATCTTCCTTTGATTGAATTTGCATACAACAATAGTTATCATTCTAGTATCGGTATGGCTCCTTTCGAAGCTCTTTATGGTAGACGGTGTAGGTCACCGGTTGGGTGGTTCGAAGTTGGAGAGGTGGCCTTGTTGGGTCCGGATCTGGTCATGGATGCTCTTGAGAAAGTAAGGATGATTAGGGAAAGGTTGAAAACAGCCCAAAGTCGTCAAAAGTCTTATGCCGATGTGAGGAGAAGAGATCTTGAATTCAAAGTGGGTGATTGGGTTTATTTGAAAGTTTCTCCAATGAAAGGTGTGGTTCGTTTTGGCAAGAAGGGAAAGTTGAGCCCAAGGTATGTTGGTCCTTGTGAGGTAATAAGGAGGGTTGGTAAAGTAGCCTATCAATTGGGGTTGCCAAAGGAAATGGAATTAGTTCATCCGATGTTCCATGTCTCGATGTTGAGGAAATGTGTTGGTGATCCTAACACTATTGTACCTCTTAAAGTTGTGGGTGTCATGGAAGATAATTTGACATATGAAGAGGTCCCGGTTCAGATCTTGGATAGACAAGTAAAGAAGTTGAGGAGCAAAGAAATGGCGTCCGTTAAGGTGCTTTGGAGGAATCAACAAGTGGAGAGTGCAACTTGGGAGGCCAAAGTGGACATGCAAAGACGTTATCCTTATCTATTCAACTCCGCTCAAGCCTAAGGTATTAAATCGAGTCCTTTTTACTCCATTGAGTCTTACGTTTCAGCCCCTAAATCATTCATATGCATATATGTTTAAAATGATGAGTTATGGGTGTTTCACACTAAGTTTTGAAATTTTGAAGTGATGTTCTAAATAAAATCTTGCATTCACGTTGGGGCTGATATGTTCTAAATAAGTCTTGTCTTGTATGCCTTTTCCACATTCGGGGACGAATGTTCCCAAGGGGGAGATATTGAAACGACCCAAAAAAAAAGTATTTTGGAAGCCACCGGAAACTTGTTTTAGCTATATCTAAAAATCCATTTGTTATTTTGAAAATACGACTTCATATTCTTGTTTAGGGGGTCAAATGGAGTGGGAAATAGGTCTAACCCGAATTTTAGAGCAACCGTATCAAAATTCGAAATTTCCAAGTGAAGCCTTTTTAGAGGGTCTACTTTGGAGGGTCATATCTTTTAGCACACAAAGAATTGGGTGGCCCATAAAATATCCATGGAAAGCCCTGTAAGTTAGCTATCCAACGCACTTCATTTCACCTCGTTTGGAGTTCAGACGAAGAAATTATGCCCATTTTCGTAACCTTCGCCCGGGCAAAAAATGCAAATTCCAGTGAGCAGATTTATTGCTCATCCGCCCCATTATTTTTTCTAAGTGTAGGAACCATTTTTCCAAAGTCAAATTTTATTTTCTATATAGCACTAAATAAGTTCCCATTCCTTAAAACATTTCCTAAAAGACATCTCCCACACTTAGAAATATTTCTCTCAAGAACTCAAGCCAAAACCCTCCAAAACCTTCATCAAGATTGAAGAGGTCCTTGCTCCAAGTTTCAAGCCTCCTTTGTAGACACTTCCAAGGCCTTCATAAGAATTCAAGGTATGTGGTGTTGAACTCATGGGTCCTTCCACCCATAGTGCTAAACCCTAACTTACTCATTATTTCATGATTTTAAGTGAAAATTTACACATTGGTCTTGTTCATTGTATAAATTTTCTGCACAGTGAAATTCTAGCATGGGAAGGTGAATGTCTTGAACATGTTGTCACTCTAGAACTTGAATCTAAACTTGAGATTGATGTGGGGCTTTACATGTTGTCTTGGGAGTATGTCAAAGTGTTCATTGATGGTTGGTTCACTGATTTACTGCATGAGTCCTACTCCATTTTACACATTCTTTGATCCCCACTGCATGCCCCCAAGGTATTTGATAAAATGTCCAATTATGGAATTAAGAGGAATTGATGTTTTAAAGGTTGAGATAAGATGTGAATGGGGTTACAATGACATTTTGATGATAAACTAAACTCGTGTATATATTAATTTCTACATGAGAATTGCATTAGAGCCTATTGTGAATTCCTATATAAAGTGTTGCACAATCATGCCCAGTCCGGGGGAGAAGAGCCGGATATCCACAATATGGGGGATACGTACTCATATTCACCTAAGGTGGCAAGGTGAGATTGTCACTATCCATGATATGGGGGATAAGTACTCATATTCACCTAGGGTGGCAAGGTGAGATTGTCACTATCCATGATATGGGGGATAAGTACTCATATTCACCTAGGGTGGCAAGGTGGGATTGTCACTATCCATGATATGGGGGATAAGTACTCATATTCACCTAGGGTGGCAAGGTGGGATTGTAACTATCCATGATATGGGGGATAAGTACTCATATCCACCTAGTGTGGCGGGTGGGATTGCCACTATCCAGAAATAAGGGATAATACTTATTTCACCCAGATGAGGGATTTATGCGTTATCAATTTGCTTGGCTCCGCTTCAGATATGGTGCCTGGATATACTTAAACATATTTGACTATACATTGATTATGCAAATGCATCTCTAATATATATTCTATGTCTAATGACCCATCTCTTGCATTTCGATTATGTATTTTATCTATTCTTGCATTGCACCCCACATACTTAGTACATTCCAAAGTACTAACGCGTATTTTGCCTACATGATGTTACCATGTAGGGACCGGAGCCACTCTTGATCCTTCTCTCCATCCACGTGGCTAGTGCGGTGCTTATCCAGGATTGTTGGTGAGTCATCAATGATTCGAGGACTATGTTATGTTTCCTACTCCTATGTTTTGAGATCTTAGCTTGTATTTGTATTTGACTATGAGGGGAGCCGGTAGTATGTCATGGCCCCCGTTCTATCGATATATGTAGAGGTGTACGTTGGACAAGTATTTTGCAAATGAGCTTGACTCTTAATCTATGATATTATTTTGAAATGGGTTGCCCTTAGTCCCTAATTTTCTTTATTTAATGTTGATTGTACTTCCGCGACCGATGAAGTGTGATGACAAGTTCGAGAGGCTTGTTTGGGGTTCCTTCGGGTTCCTCATTCGCCATGTCACGTTTAGGCCCTAGGCTTGGGTCGTGACAAACTATTTTATTCAATTGTGAGGGATGGTTGAGTGGACTAAAACGGCGGATTATTCTTGTACTTTTTTAGAATTGTGATCTTTTAACATAATATTTCAAGTTTAACTTAGAAATCAATGGTCTAATAAAGGTTATAGTCCATATATATTAGTTGGGGTAATTATCTTTTTGAGTTCCTTTTATAAAATGTTTATTATTTTTAAATATATAATTTATCTATTACCTAGGTATACCAATTTAGAAAATATTTACTATCTATAGCAACTGTACGATGTATTTAAAGTGTCTTATATATGTAATATATATATTTATAAATGTATTAAAATGTGCAATATCATATTTATTTTGGTTTTAGAAAAACTACATTATGTGTTAAAAATGAATTATTCGTGTAATATAGATGCATTATACCATGTATAAAAATAAATTTGCATGCAATATAGATATATAAGTGTTGTAAAACGTATCAGGCTTGTCTTGATTAAAAAAATTAAATTATGTATTAAAAGTGAATTATACATGTATTAAAATTATATAGCTATAAATAGTAAATACTTTCTAAATATAGTATATTTAGGTAAGTTTTTTCATTTTACTAACCTAATATAGCTCAAATCAAAAACCAAATCAATAATAATGCTAGCAAAACAAATTAATCCAACACTAAGAATGACAAAAATAATGAACATTTGTTTATAACTTTAGTATTGGTTAGACAATTAAAATCCATAACCTAATTTTAGTTTTTATTTAATGTTTACTCATGCAATTCAAAAATACTTACTATATTTATTTTAGCATGATTTTGTAATGACCCAGAATATCGTTTCTAGAACTAGTCCTCTTGATTTCATAAAAATATCTCTCTCGTAAAAATTTTAGTGGATATTTTGGACTATTCGATAACTAAGACTATTTAATTTATGGGTAAGTTTGAATAATTAATAAGTGGTGGGCTAAATGTCAATTTGTTTAAAACCCTATATCACTTGATGCATGTATTGAAGTAAGTTAGTAGGGTTTAACATTATTCTCCACAACCTAATTAAGAGACAGAAGGAGCGATAGGAACTCATCGTGATGGATGAAAACGTGGAGCCGACCTTCGAATCTCGTTCAGGTAAAAAAAATTCACTGTTAACTGCTATTGTAGGCGTTGGTGGAAAGTAAGGGATTAACATTGGACTTGAAAGTTTGCTTACATGTTCGTAATTGTTGGTACAGATAGTTATAATTATTTTCTTGTAAAGTTCCTAATAGAAGAAGATGTTCCCATAATCTTAATTACTATTGTTGTTAACTAAGGAACAATAATTGTGGGTTAAAATAAATGAAAAAAAAATATTGGTGCAGCATAGAGGGCAACTAGTATAGAGCCATATTGGAGACTTCAACTCCAGTGTTCCTGTTTGGATGGTTGTTACTTGTATTTATAAAATATTGTATGTAAGAGAAGTGTAGGCATCGTCTAACTACATCATAAGATGTATTTTGTTTGAATACAAGGGAAAATAGCCTTAGTGCTTGGCATGACACTCTTCCGCCCAGTCCTTGGTTCTGGTTTCAGGCGTTTACAGATGTGTATATATATACGTATATGTTTGTATTAATATTGGAGAAATTGAAACTTAATCATATACTTGAAATTTTAAAAATTAACCATGAAATTGACTAGTTTTTGGGTCTAGGCTAGACGTATAGTAATATGGTTATTATTAGTTTTGAAATCTTATTGTGGTAATTTATTTGATTAGATCGTGGTGCTTGGGATTCTAATCGAAAGGGAAGGCTCAAGTCCTGCAGTGAGTGCTCAATTATTAAGGCAAGTGAATTTCTTAGCCTTTGTTAAGTATATAGAATCTCGTGCTTCCTTGTGTGAGGTGTTGAGAGTGATTTTGAAATATGGAGTTGGTGTTGATGTTATATTAAGACTATGTTGTTGTGAAATGTGCATTGTATTAAAATTCGGTCATCTCCTCATCATAGTATAAACATGTCTAGTGCATTGATTTTGTGACAAGTGTTATGTGAACTGAGAAAGAATAAGAATTAAAAAGGATGTACCATTTCGAGGGACGTGTCAGACGCCGCGACGGATATTATATTTCGAGGGACGTGTTGCACACTGCGATGGATACTATATATGATTCAAGGGTCGTGTCGCATGGCGCAATGGATGCACGGACTAAAAGTCGCCCATGGGTCCCGGACTGAGAGACAGCAAGTGTGTATCACTAGGTCAGACATGCATCATGATACTTGACATTGCATTGCATTGCACCACACATCATTATTATTTATGAACTTGCGAGTGTCTTTTATGGAACTTGTGATGGGTGAGCTCGATCCTTATGTTGTTGAACTATAAATATTGGTGTGGGTATTGAGCTATAGGCTATGTACATTGTGAACTGTTAGATTGAGCTTACTTTATGCAGATGGCAGTTGTAGAGGTTCTGTTAGAGTGTTAGGAGTATTTCTATTCTATATTACTTAATTTTATGTTTAGTAGTTCACTTGCTGGGTACCGTGTGTTTGGTACTCACCCCTTGCTACTATATTTTTGTAGGTTACGAGCCCGGATCTTCGTGATACCCTCCATTCTTCCTTGTTTGAGGCTTCCTGTGGAGATTATAAGGTAGTTGTTTACCATCCCAGCTGACTTCTCACTCCTATTTATGATTTTGTTCTACTTTAGAAACAATATCATTTGAGATTTATACTTTTCTTTCAAATCTATTGTAATACGTTAGAAGCTTGTGCGCGTGACAACCAGGTTTTGGGGATTTTTAATTAAGTTGACTTATTATTTGCAATTAAACTTTTATATTTGTTATCTTCCCGCACTTTATTATGTTAATTGGGTTTTTAGGTTGACTTGTCTTGGACGAGTGTCATCACGTCCATTTTCGGGTTATGAGAAATTTAGTCTTTTAAAGTTATGATAATTTCCATTATAACTAATTTTAACATGATTTAGTATTTTAAGAATATGATAAGAATCTTTTATGCGATGTCATTATTATTTTTCATTGAATAATTTTAGTATCTTTACTCATATCATACGTTGTGTTTTTCTTAAGAAATACATTAGATATTTGTATTTTGGTAGGACTTAAGAAATATTTGCAGCACAAGTTAATTATATGTTTCTATAATTACTTTATCTAGAAATTCAAAATAAAAAAAATCAAAACACTTGAAATTCGAAAAAGCCCAAAAAACCTCAACAAAACCCAAAAATTCAACAAAAATCAAGAAAACACCCTCCCCCAAGAATAAAATAATAAGGAAAACTAAGTTTATGCCTTTTAAAGCAAACTATTTACGTCCATACTCCCCCTTATATTTTATGTCCCTCTACTATTAAAATTTGTGCGCTGACGTCATGCTGATGTCAGTACCACCTTGTATGATATACCAATAGGGTATGCATATACCGACAGAGCATGATAGAGGATTAAGCTCAATTTTATTTGATATCAATATACCGATAGAGTATCACAAAGAATATATTTTTACTTATTTAGAATTTAATAAATAAATTTTTAACTTTAATAATTTTCTATTAATTATTTTATTTATTTAAAAAAGTGCTCAAAATTAAATGCTATCGATAGATTATCAATATATCGACGGAGCATCACAAGAATATATTTGAAAAAATTATCCAAGTGAAGGACTTTTAATTAATGTTTACCAAAATTAAATATACTTTTGTTTTATTACCATCTATAGCAAAAGGATAGCAAAATGGAAAATTGGAGAGAATTTAGCAAATTTTAAATATTGGACACAATCAATTTGCTATATATGGTTAAAAAATTATGTTGCTATAAGTGGTAAATATTTTCTAAATATGGGATAGTTTTGTGATTTCCCCATATTTTCTATTAATTTAGAGTTTCATAAATAATTTTGTAACTTTAATAATTTTCTAGTCCTATACAATAACGATATGGTATAAATATACTGACGAAGTATCACTATCTAATATATTTTCTACTACCTATTAGACTTTAATAATTTTTTTATTTGTTTCTTATTTATTTCTTAAGAAAACGTAATCCAATCAGAGTATCACAGTGAATTAACCTCATTCTATATAATATCAGTATGGTATATATACCACCGAAGTATCACATACAATTATTTCACAGTATTCATGCTGAATACTATTCGACTTAGAATAGTAGCCTTCCTTACGATTCTCACATTTATGATAGAATTTGCACATTATTTTTGGTGGGTCATGCCTCAACTAACGGAATGAGCCTCAAATATTTCTAGTGGGTCATGCCTCAGCTAACTGGATGAACCTCAGAGTGATTGTCTTAGACAAATGGAAATGACAATATTATTCGACTTCACTTGCAAATGTGTTCAATGTCGTCCAAGTCATTTTTCAACAAAATATTTTTTATAAAAAAATAATTTCCTAGTATTTCAAATTCTTTATCCAATTTCCAAAGCGGCGAAAAAGTAAGAGTTATTTCCTTTACATTTTTAACTTTTACTTTCATGCTATTTATTCTTCGGAATCAATTTTTTCTCTAAAACGGTCAATTTGCTGATAATACTATTAATTTTTTTTCAACAAATCTTTTTTTCACTAACCTATTATTTAAAAACATCAAAAAGTCATGTAGGTGGATTGACTCATCAATGGATCTACACAAGCAAAAGCACTTGTGATTCTTTAGTTATTAGCGGATCACCTTGTTGCAAGAGAATTTGAAAGTCGTATATTTATATAATTTTCATCCTTCACAGTTTAATCCTTGTATTTCTTTAAGACCCTAAGTAATTAGAATAATATCTTCATTTCCATTTGTCTAGGATTGTTTTTTGCATTGTATAAATACCTTACATGCACTCATTTGGGAGATATGAAAATGAAATTATTCTTACCTTAGGTTAGTTGTAACTTGTTTCCCTCTCAAATTCTATTCTTGCATCATTTGCTCATGAAAATTCACTAATAATGGTTATTTGCATGTCCCTCGATCTAGAATATTTGTCACCTATTCGAGGATTCATTAGGTTTAAGTTTGATCAAAGCCACTAAATACTCCATCAATAAGGTTGACAGCTAGTCAAGGAAAGAAGTAGCCTACAACGTCCTACTTGCATATGCCTTAAGCTGAAGGAACGCTAGTATTGAAAATTTCTATTAGCACGTCAATAAACAATCTGTTCTATGTCAATCCTAGATTTTTCACTATACCACTGTTATTTAACTGATTATATTAGGATACTTACCCTTTTCTACCGTCAGACAGTTGTTTTTAGTTACTTTTACACGCTAATTAGTTATAAAAATGAAACCCAAAGATTTAAAAAAAAAACAAGCAACTCATCTCTGCAACTCTTCATTCAATCTTACTAAAGAATCACTTGCAGATTCACACTACTACCACCCATCCACAGAAATGAAAAAAGAATCACACATGTATGCTACAGACATTTCCATTCTCATTAGATTACAAGTGAACAGAATAGACAGTGTAAAACTCTGCAGCAAGCTAGATACTCCCTCACTTTTCGATGCCCTGCTGCATATATTGTATCAAATCATACCCAGCAGTCGTCCACTTATTGTATGCATCACTACATGCACGAATCATGTAATTAGCTGCTTCACGCTCACTCATCTCAGGATGAAATCTCTTCCGAAGATTTCCTATAGGGTCACCCCTGCTAAAGCACGGCAATCCACTATCTAGCATCATCAAAACCGTATTTATTATCCCATCCATGTAGCGGCGTGCAGCTAGGTAACCCTTGACACACAAGCTGGAAAAGAATCAATCCAGCCTTAGCATAAGAAAAAAGTAAATCGTAACAAAAGAACAGTGCAAATGGCCCAAGGAAGACCACTGACCTTACAAACAGGTACCATGTCTCACTTTTCATTGCTCCAGATGGGTCAATTAATTGGGTCATCTCATGACTCAGCTTGAAGTGAGCACTTTCAAATCGCATATTTCCACCAGGAGAAATTTCTAGGATAAAGCCAAAGTCAATATGGACAAGCCTACCAGCACTGCAGAAAAATGTGACGGAAATTCATAAGATGAATCGATATTACACGACCAATAATGATAAGCTGGAAAAAAATGTCTATTTATTTCAGAATAATGTATTTGCTTATTCGGAGTATGCAAAAGTATATGTCCATTTCATGAACTCCACAAGAAAATCTGCACCACCCAATGTGGAAACAACACTTCCAAAAGGAATAATACAGGGATAAACACTTTAACTTCGTCTCCACTAACAACTAAATACTCCAACTTTGAGGATGCACATCTTGACACCTCAACTTGTCTCCATTGTGTCACTTAAACACTCCAACTTACAAAATGATCATCCACACACCTCCAAAATTTATGTGTCACAACGACGCTGGGTGTCCAATAGACATAGTTGAGAGGTGTTGAAATGTCTATATGTGCATTCTTAAAGTAGGAGTGTTGAGCTGCCAGTTGAGGCCAAGATGAGGAATCTATGTATGCATTATGCCTTGTGAAAAAGATTGTACAGCTATGAGATGAAATTAATTTACATTATTTGGTCCTTAGTTTGTTAAGACTCATTAAAAAACAGGTTTATTCAACAATCAAAGCAAAGTTAGAGACACCATTCTAGGTGTTTAATAAACAATTGAGTCCACATGAGCGCGAATAATTAAACCATTAGCCCTCAAGATATATACAAGGCTAATTGAGCTTGCCTCGTGACACATAGTGTTTCACATGAGTCTCCTAGTAGACATTGCTAAATGCAAATATCACACAGCAATGGCAAGAATATCGCCAAATATTTAGTATATAACTTGTAACTGCAAGCAGATAGTTGCTTGTTGGTTGCATATTGCGCATTATCTTTAATCATCAACAAATGTGTATCAGTAATCTCACGGTTGACAAATGTGTGAGTTCCTATGTTTTCTTAATCTCAACCTTCACACAAATTTTCAAATAAAAGTCAAATAGAACCGAACTTTAAGAAAGATCATTGACATGTAAGCTGGAAAGCATAGTGAGGAAACTGTTGATTGCATTAATTAATTAGCATGATTTTAGAAGACTTTATTTTCTAGCATAGTTACAGGAATAGAATATTCCCTTTGATCGTAATTGATTGTCATTCTCTAATTAGTTATAGGATTCATTGCATAAATATTCCTTCCCATGGGATTGTACGATACAAAAGAATCAGAAAGTCCCAGAGAAGCCACTTATCAATGAATTCTAGTTATATTTCTCCCTTTGTTCCCGTTCCTTCCCTTTGCAATATCTAGTTTATTCCGCTTATGGGTTGTTGAGTCGAGGGTTCCCAGGAAACAGCCTCTCTATTTCTATGTAAATACGAGGTAGTGGGAAGGTCTGCGTATATTTCTACCCTCCCCAGATTCCACTTGTGGGATTCAACTGGGTATGTTGTTGTTGTAGAAATACAAGAAGTCTTTCTTCGAAAAAATTTCAAAGTAATATCCATCCAAATTCTTGGTTTCCAATGTTGCCCCCACATTTGCTGTCAAGTTGCAGACTTGGGCATGCAAGGGAGTGTTAACTGTCTCACATTAGTGGGATGTAAGTTTCTTGGTCTTCTTATAAGGTCTTGTGCAATCATCACCTCATGAACTATCTTTTGAGGTTGAGTTAGGATCAATACCTATTTTCAAGCATATCAGAAACTCTTGCTCTTGAAGTGATAATAATAGTACTTTTACAACTATTCATTTTACTGTATGGGGATCCAACTCAAATTGATTTTTTGCTTGAAAATCAATGTTTTGACACCTTTATTGATTGTTGTACTAGGATGACTTGGGTGTCTGTTAATGGCTAAATGTAAGGTCTTCTCTTGCTTGCAGTCGAATCATGTCATAAGATAACTTGTACTCAATTTGAGGTTAATATAAAGATCTTGTTCACTGACAATGACACATGATACATGGATAACAGATTTGGTGTTTATCTGAAATTCAATGAGATAATCGATCATACTAGTTGTCACTACACTAGCGCACGAAATGGGATTGCTGAAAAAAGAAATAGGCATTTGTTTCAAGAGGCAAAATCTCTAATGTTTACCATAAATCTACCAAGATCCTACTAAGGGGATCCCGTTCTACTTATTGCCTATCTTACCAATAGCATGCAATTTGAAATCCTCCATTTTCAGAGTCCTCGAGAGACTTTAAAGGGTGAGAATAAACATAACAAAACCAAGGAAGAGGGCCAAAAATATCCCTAACTTATAGAATATGATTCACAAGTATCCTCCATCAACCTATTGGTCCAAATATACTCCCAACTACTTCTTTTTTTTCTTTGGGCTCAAGAATAGCCTTCAAACTAACGCCCTAAATTTGATGGCCTTTTCCTATTTAAAAAGGGAAAACTACACAAAATAGGCCTAATGTGAAATTATTTATCCTTAATGGACCGGACTAAAACTATTTACCCTTCAAAGACTCGTGGCTCAAACTATTTGCCTTCTTACCGCACTTTCCCCTTTTTATTTCGCTCATGATGTTACGCTGACATCAGCACAACGTCAGCATAAATACTATGAATTAATCCTGTGATACTCTAGTGATATATATATATACCATATCGGTATTATATAGAATGAGTTCAATCCTCTATGATACTCTAGTAGTATATTGATACCCAATTGGTATCATATAAGATTATTTTTTTTAAGAAATAATTTTTAAAAAATTATTTAACTCTAAATTAGTAGAAAATATATTCGTTGTGATACTCCGTTGGTATATTGATACCATATCGGTATTGTATAGGACTAGAGCTTAATTATCTGTGAAATGACATCGATATATTGATACCCTATAGGTATCATATAGTTTTGAGCTCTTTTTTAAGAAATAGAACGATTAAGAGAAAATTATTAAAGTCACAAAATTATTCATTAAACTCTAAATAAGTAGAAAATATATTCTTATGATACTCCTCGGTATATTAATATTCTATCGGTATCATATAATTTTGAACTTTTTTTTAAATAAATAAAATAATGACGAGAAAATTATTAACGTCACAAACTTATTTATTAAATTCTAAATTAGTAGAAAATATATTTTTTGTGATGCTCTGTCAGTATATTGATACCATATCGATATCATATAGGACTGAGCTTACTCCCTCGTGATACCCTGTCGATATATGTATACCCTATGGTATATCATACAAGGTGGGCGCTGACATCGACATAACGTCACCATGCGAATTTTAATAGTAGGAGGCATAAATGTAAGGGGGTATATGGATGTAAATAGTTTGCTTCAAAGGGACATAAGCTTAGTTTTCCCTCCACTTGAAATCCAACCATTGATATGAAGATGTATGAGAGATGTACATACATCCACAAACGCTACTATATAATCTTTAAACACAGTAGGAGTTGTCTTCCTCAACGGGTAGGATATTTTTTCAATCTCAACAGCTCAAATCTCCTTTAAACGACCCCAAAATTTGGAGTTTCTCACGACATTTTGAGGCTTTTGTATATTAGTTTTTTGCATTGCACATGAATGTCAAACTATGTCATACACTGTTTAAAAATACTTGTCAATATTATTAAACAAAAAATATAAGTAATGATTATAAATGAAATAATAAAATATAGTTCATATTAATAATGGGTATAAACTTTCTTATGATTATTAACTGTGTGCATACTGAAAATTGTGAAATCAATATACAAAAATATGTATATCTTATCTAATTTATGATATAAAGCTAGATATAGATAAAGTGATGTGGCACCTTTCAATGCCCTCCAATTAGATTTATCTTTTTTCTCCTTTTCTCGAATTCTTTTACTTTAAAATTAATTGTGATATATAAAAATAAAAATAGTCACTCATAAAATCACTTAATTACACCTTCTCCACCATCCCCTATAATTCATTGATTAGTTATTATTGTATTATTGGAGTTCATATTTTTAATATAATATAATATAAATAAATATAATATGAATATTTTACTGAATTGGTTGTTTTTATTTGGGGGTATTAAAGTAAGTTAACATTTAAGTTAAAGTGTATACAACTACTTCTAACTCACTCAACGGCTACAAATCACACTTGAGTTTTTCAAGAAGAGAAGGAATAAAAAACGTAGAAAATGTGCGGTTTAAATATGTGAGGAAATACCTCCATTTATAACCAACAAAGTATGAACATACACTTATTGTGACTTATCAGAAAAGTCATAACTATTCGAAAATGTCACAATTTAATGTAAAAAGGTGTTTGCTTTTAATATAAAATAATAAAAATAAATTAAATATAATATAAAATATAGAAGATATAACAAATTGAGTGTTTTAAGAAGAAAAAAAAACTTAAAAAATTCATAGTTACAAATGTTAGCAAACCTCTCTATTTATAGTCACCAAAGAAAAGTCATAACCCTTCAAAAAAGTGACAACATTTGGAAAGGTCACAACTCATTGGAAAACTCACAATTCTTTGGAAAAGTCACAACCCTTTAATGTGAAAAGGATCTACTTTTAACAAATATAAATAAACAAAGAAATAAATATAATATATATAAATATAAATTATAAATTATAAAAGAAATACTAAATTGGGTGATTTAAGCAGAAGAAAAACAGAAAAACTTTAAAAAAAATCATAGTTTATAAATGTACGGAAACCGCTCTATTTATATCCAACAAAGGGAGTATGAAAAGGTGCTTATTGTGCCTTATCAAAAAAGTCACAAGCCTTCAGAAAGTCACAATCCTTCGAAAAGGTCACAACTCATCAAAAAAGTTAACAACTCTTTGAAAAAATCACAACTCTCGAAAAAGTCACTACCCTTCAATGTGAAAAGGTGTCTACTTTTACAAAACAACAATAACATACCCAGTGAAATCCCACAAGTGGGGTCTGGGGAGGGTAAGATGTATGCAGACCTTACCACTACCACATAGCGGTAGAGAGGCAGGTATCTACTTTTAATATGATGTAAATAAATATAATATAATATGAATATAAAAGATATACCAAAGTTAGGTGATTTAAGTTAGGGGTATTTTAGTAATATAATATTCAAGTCCGAGAGTCCATAATATAGTTATAGATATAGATTATTCACTCAAAATGTTCCACGCTTGCGGCAGGTCAAATTTTAAAATTGAAGCTTCAAAGCTCTTCAATGGCAAATTTCAATGGACATTAGCTCAAATCTTCCTATAAACAGTTCAAATTTTAAAGATGACTTTTTGTCAATGTTTTGATTGTTTTGATATGCTATTCACTAGATACAGTTCACGTTTCCGTGTTGAATTTTAAAATTTAGGATACTGCTGGACAGGAACGGTAAATGGGGGTTTAGCTCAAAATTGATTTTTGCTAGTTCTTCTTGTTTTACTGCAAGTACTTTTTTAAGCCACAACTTTATGATGAAATTACGAGCTTCACTTTAACATCATTAAACAGAGGAGGAAGTCAGAAAAAAAATTAAACAAATAACAACAGAAAACGATGGAGAAAATCAGAAAACAGAGAAGAATGAAGCAGAATCCAATGAGGAAAATAAAGTACATATGTCGGTAATAAAGTAATAATTGGGCTATTTTTTGTTATAACAATGACCGAAGGGTCATTTTGTTTAATTTTCCCTTGTTTAAACGAAAAGGCCCATAATTTAATTTAAACAGTGGGCTGGTCCAAAAGGTCCTAAACAATAGACTACTTTGTTTACCTAGCCTTTCACCAACTTTGTGCATGGATTCCCCCTATTTCGGAGTGGTCTTTAACTTTTGTCCCACAAATTGTTGCCTTTGTTTCTCATTTAATGAGAATTAATGGGCCAAATACCCTTAACTATGACTTAATTTCGCAAGGAAAAAATTTAGAAAACCTCCGCCTTGTACAGCAAAGATTTAGAGAATAAGTTATGCTTTGTAAGGCATAACTTGTGTTTTGTGAAGTTTCTTCAAAAGTTTAGAGAAGCTTTGCCTTGTCAAGCAAGAATTTAGAGAATTTAGCCCCTATCAGCATAAGTTTGTATGAATAAGCTATGTGTTATAAGGTATAGCTTTGGGCTTGCGAATTGTGCCTCGTGATTTTTTGCAAAAGTTTAGAGAACCTTTGTCTTGTTTAAAGAATGGAGGCTATGGTCACAGATTTGCTGAAAAAACTGAAGATGCTAAAAGGGAAACTGAACGAACAGAGTAACAACAACAGGGGAAATTGGAAAGGAGGGTATTCTCATCCAACATTCAGAAGACCTCTCACTGATGTTGAACTTTAGCAAAAATCCAATTTAGCCATGGATTTTAAGTTGCTAAAACTGAGAGAGCCTAGAACCAAAGGTCCAGGATTCAATGGTTGAAGAATGTTGACAAGAATACCAAATACTTCCATAGAATAGCTACAGCTTACAAAAGGTTCAACTCAATAGACTCCCTGGAAGTAGATGGATGTACAATCACTAACTCAGGAGCTATCAAGGAGGCAATCTAGAACTTCTATAAAAAGCTTTATATGGAAACTGAAAACTGGAGACTGACTTTCAACTCCATGAGGCTTCAGTTATCTACAACAAACAGATTTTATTACAAAGAGAATTTAAGGAAGAAATATTGGAATGCATCAGAATTTGTGGTATGGAGACAACACAGTCCTGAAGGTTTATCGGTGAGCTTCTATCACACCTGCTAGGATCTTTTGAAGGAAGACATCAAGAACATTGTCCTATACTTTCATACCAACCATGTACTTGAGAAACGCTTCAATGTCACCTATATTGCTCTTATTCCTAAGAAATAGTATCTTCTTAACTGAATGACTTCAGACCTATAAGTTTAATAGAGGGAGTGTAAAAAATTATTGCAAACTGCTTGCAAAAAGGTTGGAAAAGGTGGTACACAAGTTGACAAACAACCGATGGCCTTTATCAAAGAGAGGCAGATTATGGATGTGGATCTTATAGCCAATGAATGTGTGGATTCAAGGTTGAGAGGTCAGGACCCTAAAGTCATGTGCAAACTAGATATTGAGAAGGCTTTTGAAAATGTAACTTGGAAGTTCCTATTGAACATCCTCAAGCAAAAGGGTTTTGGTGACAAATGAATCAGCTGGATTGACGTTTGCGAGCTATTGCGTAGGAGTAGGAGTTTAGCCTGTGCACACCCAAAGGGTAGCGGCTGCGGTTCCCTTTGTCATGAAAAAAACAAATAATCAGCTGGATTGACTTTGTAGAAAAAAAGTTAGGTTCACCGTCCTGTTAGCCTCTTCATGCAGGGTGACCCATTATCTCCTTTTTTTTGTTCATGATGTTCATGGAAGGCTTTGACAGTACAGTGAGAACTTCAATCCAAAACAGATGGCTCAGCGGCTTCCAAATTGATGACAGACAGAATGAAATTATGGAGATTTGTCATTACTTTATGCAGATGACGAAGTGATTTTGTGAGCCCAAGTATGATCAGATCAGATATATCAGGATGTTGTAATCAATTTTGAAACCTTATCAGGGTTAAGGGTAAATAGAGGAAAAAGCACCTTTTCCCCATCTGAGAGATTCATCATATACAGGATTTGGCTGCTATTCTAGGATGCAGAGTTTATAAAATACCAACAACATACCTTGGCATGCCACCGAGAAGCAAGCAAATGCCTATGGAAATCTGGGATGGCATAGCGGAAAAGAAAAAAAATAGCTAGATGGAAAGCTCAATATCTCTCTCTTGAAGGTAGGCTAACTCTGATTAGCTCTATCTTAGACTCCACTCCCACCTATGTAATGTTCCCTTTACCTAGCAACGTTGCATAGAAATTGAATAAACTGAGAAGTGATTTTCTATGGCAAGGCAGCAATGTTGGCAGCGGTTACACCTTGGAGAACTGGAAGACTACACAAAATGAGCTGAACTGAACAATGGGTGGTTTGGACATCAGAAACTTAAAGATTCATAACAATAGCCTATTGACGAAGTGCTATGGAGATATAATCAGGAGGAGCATGCTCTATGGAGAGAAGCAATAAAATGCAACTTTGGTGAAACAACCCCTGGTGCACCAACAATGTCACAAACACTTATGAAGCTGGGTAGCGAAATTCATTAGAGATATGTGGTCAAAGCTTGAAATGAATCTCTACCATAAGGTGGAAAATGGTAACAGAATCCAATTCTAGAAAGATGTTTGTAGGGTCAATCTCCAAAGAGAGAGCCCTTCCCAGATCTTTTCACACTGTGCAATAATCTTGAGGCCAAAGTAAGTGAATGTTGGAGAGCGGCAATGATGCTTAAAGAACTGGCAGACTTCAAGGTGCTCACACCTGAAACTGACAAAATATGCTGGAAGCATCTCAAAGATGAGATCTTCTCAATAAACACTGCATATAAAAGAGACATCAATGAGCAGCCTGAGAGCTCCCTCTTTCCATGAAACTCCATTTGGAAGAGCATGGCCCCTACTAAAGCTAGATGCTTCACATGGTTGGTAGCTAGGAAAGCTAGGAAGTTCTACAGCGGAAGGGACTGCCATTAGTTCTGGGTGCTTTCTTTGCAAAAGATCAATAGAAACAATCAGCCACCTCTTCCCCCAATTGCATGTTCACTGTCCAGCTTTGGGCAATTTTTCTCAACCTCACAGAAACTAAATGGACTACACCTGAACACACAGCAGATCTGTTTATTTGTTGGATCAGAAAGGGTGGAAGTAAAGAGCCAGATGAAATGGTGGAGGATAATTCCATCATGTATATGATGGATCTGTTTATTTGTTGGATCAGAAAGGGTGGAAGTAAAGAGCCAGATGAAATGGTGGAGGATAATTCCATCATGTATATGGTGGATAGTATGGAAAGAGAGAAATGGTAGATGTTTTGAAGATATATCTGATTCTATTCAGAAAGTCGAATGGACTTGCATTGTATCATTTTATTGTTGGTGTAAAGAAAAACGAAAAGAAGATACTGTGCAACTTGTAGTTCTATTAGGAGCTTTGTAAGTATTTCCTTTTCTTTTTGGAGGTCTCCAACATACCCTTAATGCTGAGGAATACAACATTAAACAAATTTAAGAAAAAAATATAAAAATTATTTTTTAATAAAAGAATATATGACACGTGTAAAGGCAGGTATCCTTTGTTGTGCATATTCATCTCTGCTTAGTTCATGCACACGAACTGTTGAAACATTTTAAAATGATTTTACCATGGCATGACGATATTTTAGAGGCTTTCTGCGTCTTAAAGTAACACCAAACTTGACTTAAAAGTGTAATTTTGCAGCCATTGGTACTATGACAGAGGACACAGGTGATTACCTGTCAATCAGAAGGTTCCCGTTATGTCTATCCTTAGGTTGAAGCAACAAGCTAGCAACTGCATAACCTGCACTGCTTATGATGAAGTTCTCACGAGCAGCTTCGAAACCGGGAGAACCAACAGGCCCATAGTCCTGTTGAAAAATTTCATATAGACCACCATCAGTCGTCTCACCCATCTGACTTCTGCTCCGTGTGTTGGGTACGACCTGCAAGGGATAGATGTGAAAAGATTTTGGAGGTAAGAAGCCTGTCATGACCACATAAAACTAAGTGATCTCATCATCATTGTACATACATACTGTCATCTTTCTTCTGTACGGTCAAGCAGAAGATACCACCATGTATCACATGCTAGATTGTCTCACCAAAAAAAGTCATACGTATACACAAAACAACTCTTTAATTATTATCCAAAACAAAACAAGACCTCTGTGTTCACAATTGCTTAACGCAATAAGAACCACAAACGCTGAAAATATTCTACATATTAACATGATAAATCCAAGATATGAGGGAACTAGAAAAAGATAGGAAATGTTAAGCACTTGTTACTGCAACACAGTTCAGTAACCAATATTAGCTACTATCTTGCAGCTGAATGCAGCTTCTCTTTAATGACCTACAGCATTCAAGCCTTCAATTACGCTATAAGATTCAGCAGGCAGTTTAGTTTTCTTCATTTCACTCTAAGGTGTCCCAACTGAGTTGATAAATTTATCAGTTGTTACCTCACTAAACCCCTCTTTAACTAACTACACAATATTATGTGTGAGTAATTTGCTGGCCAGAGAAATTGACAGTTGCACTTGCCAAAAAATAAAAAATAGGATGACTATGAGAAATCAGGGAATTTGTGTATGATGAATTTTAGATAGTACTACCTTGATCATTTTCAAATATCCAGACTTGGTATCTTTTAGCAGATGACATGAAAATGAAGATGCAACGCACAAAGGTAAAATAAGATGGCTGCAATGGAGTGTTCTGTAATATGAAGATACCTAACAATGTGATAGGCACACTCTACATAACAGATGTTAGACTAGCAATATTAAATAGGACTAAATATCAGGCATTCAAGGCCCAACATATCCAAAAGATGAATGCCATTCAAATGTGAATGTTAAGATGGATGTATGGGCATATGATATTTAGGCAGATTAGAATGCTCAAATTCGGAAGAAAGTGCAAGTAGCACATATAGAGGATAAACTACGAGAAGGTTGGTTTTGATCCATATACTTCATAGACCTCCATATGCATCAGTTAATATGTGCAACATGATGATTGAAGATACTAAAAATGAACATGGTGACCTAAAATCAAATGAAAGTTATCTATACCAGAAAACCTACAATCTCAAGAATCAATGTGAACTTACCTAAGAGCAGAATGCGAGGGAAGCAAATGATTACATACAGAATACCTATTACTTGAGATTTAAACTTAGTCGGTGTATACCCACCTACCGTAGGCCCAGTGTTTGCAATATGCTTTTTCTTGGTCTAATGACGTGTTTATATGTCAGTGCAGGAATAAACAAATATAAGGGGGAGACTAAAAGTATATGTAATTTGCCTTAAGTGACAACTAATTTAGTATTGAAAGAAAATGGCAAATAAAGCAGGATGAATGCAAAGGACTCACCATATCCAGTCCCAATCAATTTGAGACTGGGAGCAAGACTAGGGGCTTGTCCATGAAAGACTAGTACCACTGGTATTCCTATTTTTTGTTTTAAGTGACACCAAATACCTCTAACTCAACAAATCTGACATATCTGAGTTAGCTTTTTATTTTTCTTCTCATCATACATACTCGCTATAAACTACTTATATAAGTTGGAAGATGAAGAGCCTATTTGGATTGGTTTTTGGTTTTTGAGTTGTAAGACAAAAGCCATAAGTTAGAAACCATTTTAGCTTAAATCTAAGTGCTTATAAGCACATATTTTCCCAAACACTCCAAAAGTGGTTAACAGCTGTTTTGGCTTAGAAGCACTTAAAATATAGATAATCCAAAGAGGCTCTAAGTAGCTCCTTAGACCAATGGTTATGGATGCTAACAACATTAATTTTTCAACCACTTCCCTCCAACATGCACAAAAGTTGTACCCTTCCCTATTCAAAGTAAAAGCCACATAAATTTTAACTCAAACTTGTTTTCCTAAATGGTAGCACAACTGGATTACGTGTTCCATTAGAGCCATAAGGCCACAAAACTTAAGCATATACGTAACATACTGTTATTTCTCAATCTTCTGTCAGAAGTAAAAAAAGAAAAAGGTGTGTTGGTGGAGGGAAGGAGCCCAGTGCACAAAGCGCGTTAGCAAGGCCCGAGGAAGGACAACGTAGACAACCTACCCTAATGCAAGCATTAATTGTTGTTTCCACAGCTTGAACTCATGACCTATAGATCACATGGAAACAATTTTACCGTTCCTCCTTGGCTCTCCTCCTCTTTCGTCAGAAGTATCTTGGGAAAAAAGGAATGTTAGAGATGATTTTGAAAAAGTGCAGCATGACATAAGAAGAGTCTCCAAGTTTATCTTGATATTCTTCATGAACTCCGTAATCAGAACATTCCATGTTGTGATCCCTTAAGGTACTATTCAAAATCTGACGCCAGCAAAGGTCAATCATACAGAAAGAAGGCCATGTGATAAGCCATTGACTTGGGTAAAATTTAGTTGTTGCTTTTTTTCTTGGGTAAAACTTAGTTGATCGGTGATGGCTTTTTTTCATCTCCAAGTATCTTTTTTCTCCACTCTAATTCATTTCTATCTATATCAATTTCTATTTCCTTTTTTTTTTAAAATAAGTTATCAGTTCACAGAAATTTCACATATGAAAAGTTCACTCTGAAAGCACATATGTTGCTCAGACTCTTAAAAATATCAACGGGTACGTGTCGGACTCTCCATGAAGTCTGAAGAGTCGGCACAACTTAGGAAAGCACATCAAACCATAAGCAGATGTCATACAAGGATTCACCTCAATTATTCCTCTTTCTGGGCCAGTTGGGAGAACTCCATATGGGTATAAATAAAGATTAAGCCCAACAGCTTCAAAGATATCTTTCAAAAGTGAAATAACTTGTAAAGCAAGGACATCTTGCCGACAATCATCTCCAACCTATGCCAAAGAAAACAAAATTTAGCCATATGTAAAGTAGCATAAACAAGAAATGAGCAGGTTAGCATACTGAACTTAAAATTCCATCTACATAACAAGTTTTATATCCCTTTTTCATAAAGTAAGAACGACCAATGTTCTAGCAAACATACTTAAGTTTCTAGATTAGATAGGTTACCCAATTTCACATGGTGCCAGATCGGACATAAATCCTGGTTTCAAGTTTAAAAGCTTGCCTCATTGACATTCTTTCATGAATTTGGCCCAATAAAAAAGAATCAGATGTACGCGTGAATTAAACGAAAGTGTCTTCTGTAAGAGCATTTAAAATATTACATGAAATGATATACATTTACAGAAAACTATTATTCCCACAGTTTCATGTTATGTGAAGGTGTTTCACTGGTACTAAGTTCAAGAAAGAGAAACTTAATTTTGTCGTCTTAAACATTACATGACATTTCCGTGGGTATAAAATAGGAAAACTAAGTTTATACCCCTTTGAAGTAAACTATTTACAGCCATATACTCTTTTACATTTATGTCCTCCTAATTAATTACAATTAATACCCCCTGATTTATCTACTATTGAAATTGATCCTAAACTAAAGGGGGTATGGGATGTAAATATTTTGGGCTGAATGGGTATTAAGGGAATTATTTTGGGGTGGGCTACGGAATGGTAAATAGTGTTACAATTGGGTCTATTTTGAGTAGTTTTCCCATAAAATCATTTCATTAGGGGTGAAATGAGCATCACATAAAATAGAATAGAGAGAGTAGTACCACCAACAAAGATGTCAATACTACAAAGAATCTGAATAAACTTGGGACAGCTTATTAATTGCATAATGTATTCAGGATTGTTGTTACCATGTCAAGTTCATCAACTAACACAGCTCAAAAGTGAAAGCAATTAATGACATAAATTCTACGTTCTATTCCTTAAAATCAAAAGTATCAGTAACATAAGAAAAATAGCTAATTTTTCTTGAAACTGAAAGAAAACTAACTAGTTTTCCAAGTCCTCCATAATAAATCAAGTGACGTTGTTCCTATATAAAGTCATTCTAAAACCATTTAACTTACTAAAATGGAACATCTTACTCAATTTATCTTCTATATTATCATATATGTGAAAGTTCTACTCGATTTACCACAGTACTTGCGAATAAACATAAGAATATTGTATTATCTAACATCTGGACCTAAGTGGTTGTAAACAAAAATAACACTTTCCCAAATCTACATCGGCCTACTTCTAAATTTGTCTGCTTTTTTCCACTGGAGTTTTTGCTGAAGCTACAACACTCTCTTGAACTCATAACAGCAAAATCAGAGCAACCAACTTCTTTTATGATCAGAAACTTAACTTAGATAGCTTTAAATACATCAGACATTTGACTTTGGCCTTGTACACTTGCCTGATCATAAATTGATGCAATCCAAAAGGAACACACAAATTAAGGACACAACTTTTGAGCATGCTTCTGTCTAGCTCCTTCCACCTGTATTACTTTTACAGTTCATTTTCCTGGATTCTGCTAGAGCTGTTGATATTGGCAGTACTGTAGGCAGCAACTTAAAAAAAATTCTGGAAGAAACATATTTTATAGTTTATCTGACTCTGCCAGAATTGGTAGTTTGTTGTATAAAATTCTCCTTGGAACAAGACCAGTTTCTGGAGTTCAAATTAGCAAATATGCTCCAATATATTTGATTGTGCTTCATTTGTTAAAATAGGAATAGAAACAGAATTTGTATACAGTATCCTACATGGAAAAAGATTGGTATGTATAACTATACATAGGGCTAAGAGTAAAAATGTATATACGCAATTCAATAATATTTTCCTTATGTCTTTATCTCTCACATGGTATCAAAGCATTGATGAGAACTTCCGAAGGGAAAAACTCAGCCAGACAGGTCACCGTGCATCAATTCCAAGCATTGTTAGAGCTGATTAGTGGCATCTTCTGTTTTGTAGGTGTTGTGTGTAAACCAACACTAACACAAGTCTCAGGAAGTTCAGCACAGTAATCAGTGAAGCTGATCACCCTGTGTTTTATTGCCATTCTGCTCCAAATATATGTATTTATTTGGTGGTTTATGTCGACGATATCATTATTTAGACAATGATCATGATAGTACCATTAGTTTAAAGCAACATCTTTTTCAACATTTTTAAACTAAAGACCTCGCTAGACTGAATTACTTTCTTGGTATTAATGTTGCTCAATCTAGCTCAAGAAGTGTTATTTTGCAATGCAAGTATACCTTCTACATTTTTGAGGAGACGGGAATGATGGGTTGTAGACCCATTGACACTCCTATGGATCCAAATGCTGAATACTTGTCAAGGGGGGGAAAGCCACACAATGATATTGAAAGATATAAGCAATTGGTCTTTTAAGTTGGATTATCTCACAATGACTAGACCTGACATTTCTTCTCTTATTAGTGTTGCAAGTCAGTTTATGGATTCTCTTTGTAGAAGTTATTGGGAAGCAATTGCCCGCATTCTACGATATATAAAGTCAACTCTAGGTAAAGAACTACTCTTTAAGGATCGAGGCCATAGGACTACTCTTCAAGGATTGATGCCATGAGCAGATCATTATATATACAGACGTTGATGATGCAGGATCACCATCAGATAGATATTCTACATCCGGATCTTATATTTTGGTAGGAGGTCATTTGATATCTTGGAAGAGTAGGAAACACAGTGTGGCTGCTCGATCTACTGCAGAAGCAGAATATCAAGAACTGGTTGTAGCAACTAGTGAGCTAGTTTGGATTAAACAGTTACTAAGAGAATGAACTTGCATGTGATATCTAAGGGTCCTTCATATCTCATCAAATCCAGTGTTTTATGAGAGCACTAAGCACATTGAGATTGATTGTCCCTTTGTTAGAGAAAAGATAGTCTTTGGAGATGTTACAAAACTAGTGAACTCAAGTGATCAACTATTTTCACCAAGTACCTCACTAGTCCTCGTATATATTAAATTTGTAAAAAGCACGGTACATATGACTTGTAAGCACTTGAGGGGAGTGTTAGAACAGGAATAGGAATAGGATTGGTATAAAGTATCCACCATGGAAAAGGATTGGTATATATTGTCTATAAATAAGGCTAAGTGTAATAATGTAGTAACACAATTTAATAATATTTTTTCAAGTCTCTATTTTTCATAGTTTTTACTCTACATGAAGTTCCTATTTCATGCTTTGATGCATAAGGAATCCAGGAAGTACTAGTGGCTATCTATTTTCTCTGCATTTATCACATTCCTTCTAAAATTCACTACTGTATATTCTGGTTATTTCTTCTGTAGCTTCCTGTTCTAAAGATAATCACACATTCTTAACCTTACCCAAAACCTCTCTGAACCAATGACATTTCCAAATTCTCCATTCAGAAACAGCACAAAACTAAGGTTGAAAAGACATCGATCCAGACTAGATATTTTCATTGATTTAATAAGTGAACACCACTTTATGAGAGGTAGGGGCTAGCCTCTTCCTCGCGTCTTCTCATTATAGTAGTAGTATTTATTACTGGCATGGTTTCTTGTTTTTCAATGAGTATTACTATCAATTGCTTCATTCTTTGATTTGCTTCCTATCTTGCTATTTTTTGTCATATTGTTCATGTAATCCTACTATAAAAACATTTCTTTTGAGGCGAGCGTCTATCAAAAACAGTCTCTATCTTTGTATTGTAAGGTTTGCATACATTCTACCGTCCCCAAACACCACTTATAAGATTACACAGGTATGTCGTCGTTGTAATGCCACTTTATTTTTTACATTCTAGATACCTATGGTTCCAGGCTGAAAATAGACCTGTTTCATCTTTCTAAGCCTCCAACGTGCCTAAGCCATCACCATCATAATACCGACTTGACCTAACAATTATGTACCCTTTTACCCCAATCGGTGATCTTTGGCTCCTATTCTTACATCAGCTGTTGCAAAAGAGATGAAGAGAATATACTTGTAATATAATAAGAAATGACCAGTCTATACTATAAAATAAAAGGTCATACTGAACATTCAACACAAATTAGAGTAAGTACTTACTAATCATTAAAAGAGAATTAACTGAATGAAGACTTCAAAAGAGGAAGAAATGCCGTTTAATTTAAATGTATACTAGCTGGTAAACATAAAGATGGTGGGAATTGACTTGAGCCTTGGGGTTTGCTCCCTTTCAAGGTCTCAAGATCGAAACCCACTGGGTGCAAACAATTTCTGAGGGCCATCGGACTGGTTAAAAACCTGAATTAACCGTGGTGCACTTGCGGGAAACTCCCGAGGGTCTGTGCACCCCCGGGATTAGTCGAGCTCAAAGAGACTCGGACACCCGGTGCAAGTCAAAAAAAAAAAAAAAAAAAAAAAAAGATGGTGGGAAAACTAGTGGATGGAAAGCAAGACAACACACATATTTGCTTTCGTTTGAAATGAAAATATCTAAAAATCTAGAGGATGATCGAAGGAAAATCCAGCTGTATCCCACAATCTTACCTTGAATATACAGGCTTGAGGCTTTATGTCATTTTGATCGCCGTCTCGATCTGCCACATTAAATGTGATCATAATAGGTACCTTGGCAGCTGATTGCAAGGGAATCCCACTATCAACTTGAATCCCTTTCACGATTTTATTAGGAGCAGTAGGTAGATAGAGATCATCTCCTTGCATCTCAATTTTCTCCAGCTCCCTAGGAAATCAAATGTGAGGTTTGTTTCGAGATAGACAAGTGTCCAAAGGATCAATGCTTATAACATATTTACTAACAAGTTAAAATATATATATACAATATTAAATCTTGGTGCACAATTTTATTTCACCTCCGAATACCAGCTCTTCGCTCATCCTTGGGAAGTGGATAGAGTGCACCAGATATAGATGTGACCTTGTCAAAGAAATCAAACTCTCTCTGAAACACATCACGAGCCTTTTCATTGAACCCATCAATTATTCGTTGCCTCACAAGAGGAAGTAGGGCCAAAAATGCAGCATGCTGAAGACAAAACATAAAAATATTAGCAGTATAAAGGAAAAATAGAGATTAAGAATAAAATCTTTTACCACTGTATGACATCATGTAAGAATTTATGACATGAAACACAAACTTTGTTGCCTTCAATAAATGTGGTAATGTGTCAAAATAAAAGGTGAGTGAGTGAATCACATGCCTACATGTGAGGGTTTCAGAGAGAGAGAGAATAGAAAAAGTGAATCTCTCCCTCTCTCTCCAAGTCAAATTGGTTTAGAGGTATTACAGTGGTGTTAGTCAATAGCTAAAGTGAAGGAAAAAGTACGTCTATTATCTGAAAACTTAAAGTTTGCAGCTTCCATACAAATCTTTTTCAACATGGAGTTTGTCCAAAGCATATTTATGAAAGAGGGCCAGATAAGACTGTTGAGGAAAAGCATTAGATGCTTAATAACAAGAGGTATCAGTTGAAAATTGTCTACCTTTGCAGAAGAATCTTTCCCCGACTCCGGCTCACAAGTCTCACCCTGCAAGCGTTTTTCAGGTTAGTGGTTATCATAGAGAACTAAACCTATATTCATGATAAAGCGAGAGGAAACAGATACTTCTATCATACAAAGCCAGCCATCTTAAAACAGGGGCAAAGAAAAAAGCAAAAGCTTCCCACCTGCAGATTCCATATCAGAATATGAGCGAATATGTCACTCCTTTGAGTAGCTCGGAGCAAGTATCCTTCTACCAATTTCTGCATGAGTAAAATAGATATGATTAGGATCAATCATGCCTATTATATGAAGGACAATTAAGAATCCTTTGCATTGATGCACAGAATGGATGGGGAGTTCAGATACACAAGGTATTATGAAAACTACTTCGAGCCGAAAAGCCATTGTGACATCTGCTGTTTGATTATGTTCATTTTTGCGAACTTGGTACACCATAATAATCATTAACTTACTCTCTGTCATAACCATATATATGTTGTTATGAAAGGATACTAATATCTAAAGACTGACAGGAATGCTAAATCCAAAGGTGGTGAACTATGTAACACTATTGAAGATGCATCAACTTCCAACGACACATCTCTGACTTGCTAGTCAGATGATTAAGAGCATTGAAAAAATTCACAACAAAAAATGAACTATGTAAAACTGTTGAAGATGCATTAACTTCCAATACTATATCTTTGACTTGTTAGCCAGATGATTAACAGCAATGAACAAAATTCACAACAAAATGTCCAGAAAAACGCACCTCGTCATCATATCTCAGGGCCTGCACCAGTTGAGGCATGAAGAAGGTTACTCTTTGAGGAGGGTAAGACTCCAACACCCTTAGAACATAAGCCATGACACGTGGATGACCCTTGTATGCTGGTGTGAGAAACTCCAGTGCCTGTGTAATTGAACAAGCAGCCCAGTGTGGCAATTGTTGTAGAAGTGTTGAATTCTCATCAATGGCTTTAGGTGTAACAAAGTATGGCAGTGCTTCAGGTATGTGACGTATCTCCAATATATGCAACTGCAATAGAAACAAGATAACCATTTTATCAATCACAAAGCTCAATTTTTTGGATAAAAGAAAATGACTAGCAAGATTGTAAAACAGGCCAACTCAGAGAAATAGCCACAAGCCAGCAGCTGTGAGGAAAATTGAAAAAATAATCAACCTTGAGCTGCATTGGAAAACCAGACGCATCTCAAAACAACAAATTTCGGATAGTAAAATCCTTGTATCTTTATTACTTTTCCAGGATTAGATTTATTCATCAGTACCGGAAAGAGATACAGGGCCTAACACAACCATTGCAGTGTGGAGAACAACTGCCCATCTCCGAACAATTCAAAAGATATCACGTTACAGTTTAGCAAAATGAACATGCAATACAGAGAAATAAAGACAGTAAACAACAATAGCATACCCAGTGTAGTCCCACAAAGTGGTCTCTAGGAAGGGTGAAGTGTACAAAGACCTTACCCCTACCTTAGAGGTAAAGAGGTTGTTTCCTCAGAGTCAAGTTTATACCTGTGTGGACTTTTTCAAGGTGGTACCCTGCTGTTGGTTAAAAAAACTGTTAAGGTTGTATTCTTCATAATTAAAGGCATGTTGGCCACCTTCAAAAAGGAATATTATCAATTACAAGTCTCCTAAGAAGTCTATTGTTTTCTTCTTTTACTTGAGGTGGATACATTTGAGCCGAGGGTCTTTCGGAAGCAACCTCTCTATCTCCATGAGGTAATGGTAAGGTTTGCATACACTCTACCTTCCTCAGACCCTACTTTGCGGAATTTCATTGTTGTCCACAACCTGCACCAGTTCCAGGTGATTCATGTCATGCGCCAGCCCCTGCTCCTACTGCAGACTTGCCTGCTCCTAGCCAACCGAGTGCACTTCAAATAGGTATATGGTCCACTCGAAATGCTAACCCACATTATACTTTCTTGAGTTATCATCTTCTCACATCATCCTACTATGCTTTTGTATTGTCTTTCTCCTCTATTTCCATTCCTAAGACTACAGATGAAGCACTTTCTCATTCGGGATGGAGGCAGGCTGTGATTGATGAGATGTTTGTTTTACATACGAGTAGTACTTGGGAACTTGTCCCCCTTCTTGCAGGTAAATTCACCGTTGGTTGCCGTTGGGTTTATGCAGTAAAAGTTGGTCTAAATGGTCAGGTTGATCGACTTAAGGCTCGCCTTGTTGCCAAAGGATGTACCCAGATATTTGGGCTAGATTTTAATGATACGTTTGCTCCCGTGGCTAAAATGGCATCTATCCATATTATTCTATCTATGGTTGTTGTTCGTCATTGGCCTCTTCATCAGTTGGATGTTAAGAATGTTTTTCTACATGGTGATCTTGCGAACGAAGTCTATATGGAGCAACCACCTAGTTTTGTTGCTCAGGGAGATTCTAGTAGACTTGTATGTTGATTGCGCAAGTCACTCTATGGTCTGAAACAATTTGCTCGAGCCTGCTTTGGAAAGTTCAACTCAGTAATTTAGGAGTTCAGCATGACTCGTAATGAGGCTGATCATTCTTTATTTTATCGACATTCTACACCAAATTTATGTTTCTATTTGGTTGTTTATGTTGATGATATTGTTATCACTGGCAGTGATAAAGATGGTATCACTAGTTTGAAGCAACATCTCTTTAACCATTTTCAGACTAAAGACCTAGCAGATTAAAGTAAATTCTAGGTATTGAGGTTTCTTAGTCTGGATCAAGTATTGTTATTTCTCAAACACAAGTATGCCTTAGGCATTCTTGAGGAGACAGGGATGATGGGATGTAGACCCGTTGACACTCCTATGGATCCAAATGTTAAATTGCTTCCAGGACAAGGGAGCCACTCAGTAATCTTGAATGTTATAGACGACTGATGGAAAAGTTGAATTATCTCACAGTGATTAGACCTGACATTTCATTCCCCTGTGAGTATTGTAAGTCAGTTTATGACTTCCCCTTGTGATAGTCAGTGGTATGAAGTTTAAAGTCAGCGCCCAAAAAAGGACTACTCTTCGAAGATCGAGGCCATGAGCATATAACGGGATTTACAAATGCCGATTGGGCAGGATCACCTTGTGATAGACGGTCTACATCCGGACATTGTGTATTAGTAGGAGGTAATTTGGTGTCGTGGAAGAGCAAGAAACAGAATGTGGTTGCTCGGTCGATTGCAGAGGCAGATTATCGAGCAATGGCTGCAACAACTTGTGAGCTTATTTGGGCCAAACAGTTATTAAGGGAGCTAAAATTTGGCGAAGTTGATCAGATGAAACTTGAATGTGATAATCAAGCGACCCTTCATATTGCATCAAATTCAGTGTTCCATGAAAGGACCAAACACATTGATATTAATTGTCACTTTGTCAGAAAAAGATACTCGAGAGATATTGTTACAAAGTTTGTGAAGTCAAGCGGTCAGCTTGCAGATATCTTCACCAAGTCCCTCACGAGTCCTCGTATTAATTATATTTGTAACAAGCTAGATGCTTATGATTTCTATCCACCAACTTGAGGGGGAGTGTTAGAATAGAAATAGGAATATATAGTTCTATTTAGAATTGGAATAGGAATACTATGTTGTTTCCTAGTTGGACTTGGATTAGGTTATAGTATCTATAAATAGGGCCTTTATGTAATAATATAAATACATAAGTCAATAATATATTTTTTTCTCATATTTCTCACATAACCTTTCTTCAAAAGGAGAACAAATTCTTAGTTTTTCATCATCCAAGATCCTATGATATGCTTAAGAACTTCATAAATCCTGTAGCTGTCACCATGGTCAATATTACTTGTTGGGACCTCATTACAATTTGGTTATCTAATGGGTTGAACAGTTTCATCAAGAACCTGCTACACACTCTTAGTTATCTGTTCTACAACAATAACAACATACCCAATGTAATCCCACAAGTGGGGTCTAACAAGGGTAGAGTGTATGCATACCTTACCCTACCTTTTGGGTTAGGGAGGTTGTTTCCAATAGACCCTTGGCTTGGTTATCTGTTCTCTGAGACCAAATTTTGACCCATTATTCCCTTTTGTCATGTTTCAACCCCACCACCATATTCTTTTCCTTACTCTTTCCAAGATTACAGTCCTCATCGGAGAGTATATGATAAACACCATGTTTTTTTATTTAAAGCTTCTTCAAGTAAGAAAGATGTTTCCTCTGAAAATGTGTCCGAAGCATTATTGTTTTCCTATGTTTTACGTTATGTCATGTCCCATGATCCATATAGAGATGGTCTGCTGGGTCAAGTTAAGGCACAGGGTGCCGGTCTGGCCCACCAAAGTTCGAGGCATGACAGTATAACCCCTTTCTCGTAAAGAATCCCTCTCCAAGACTAATTGAGCTTCTACTCACCCAGATCATGGGCCCCCAATCATGGACATTTCAACTGTTCTGTGTGACTGTCGCTCCCTCATTTTTTTACTAGTGAACAACCAAATATTGCTTTACTAAGGAAAGGTTTTTTCCAAGCAAGGAAGATGAGAGGATATATAACTTGAAGCAGAGAAAATTTTGAGGTCAGACATTTTTTATTTATCGGAGCACAGTTGAATCAATAACTGCAGCATTGTCATCATATCGTATTACCATTCCATTGTCATGTTTGAGTTCTTTACCGGTATTCCCAAATTACAGCAAACTTCTTGTTTCCAAAGACGAATTTATCAAATTCGATTGACCATTAACGAGCAATCTTAATGTTCGTGGATTTGGTTAGGGAGATGCAACAATAGTATTTCAAGATCTATCAGTACTTTGGCTCAACTTCAACTCTAGTCTTATCAAAGCAGAATTCATCATCTCCTTGCTTTTTGTAAAAAAAGGAGCAAAGTTACATAAATGTTTTACAATTTGGCATCTTCTCCGTGCTTATACGAATAAAGCTTTACTTATCAGGAGAAACATGATATCAAGGCATAACTAGCAACAATGAGTTGCAAGCACATTCTAAAGGAAGCAACTTTCCTCCATCTTTTTGACCCAAAAAAAAATGTAGTATACATCTGATTAGGTAGTGTTCCCATAGTTTAAAAAAACAAATTTGTCCGTTTAAAGAACCGTCACCTTTCTTCAGGGTGCAGAAAGTTTCAATCTTCACTCAAAAGGAAAAGATAATAATTAGAATAATTCACAAGGAAATTTTTCTATTTCTTGGTCAGAGACTTTGTTACAAATAACAGCCATCATACGACTGTAACTAGTTATGAAGCATAAGTTACTCGAGAAAGTTTGTAGTATGATTCACATATGCCCTTTTTTTTTTATGACAATGGAAACCCGCAGCCGCTACCCTTTGGGTGCGCACAGGCTAAACCCCCACTCCTATGTTATAGCTCGCGAACCACACAGGAGAGGTAACCCGCACTAGGCCGGGCTTGACCAAGAAATCAAAACACATGCCCTTATTTTTTTAGATGCTTTCGCATATAAATTTCAGAAAATAGACAAATAATGTGTGCAATCTTCATCATCCTAAAGTCAACTTCATTTGTCATTTCTGTTTCAAGTATTCCATATTCTCTCCTAAATTACGTTTCATTTCAGGCACATCCATTCAAGGTTCAATCAAAAAAATATGAAGAAATAAATGGGAAGGAAAGACATACTTGAACCAACTGAGTTACTTCAGCCTTCAGATGATTATTTGTAGGAAACCTTGCAGCCAGACACAAAGCTATTCGAGGATCCACAGAAAAGGCAGTTCGCGCAAAATCGACCCATTTCTCAGAACTGATTTTAAGACGTGAAGTGGTTTCCCTGATGTTGGAAGAATTATAAATAACATTAATGACAGCCACATTAAAAGAAATTAAAACAGGGAGAAACACAATAAGCAATCATCATGCATTACTTGACAGTGGGTTGTGCCCAAACATCAAGTCTGTCAGCTTCATGCTGGCATAACATCAGAAGCAACTGTTTCCGCTTCTCCCTCCCAACAGCATAGCTCTCCATTTGGCCCCAAACAGGATGGTATTGGTCTCTCTGTGACCATCATTACATTCAAAAGAGAACATAAGGACCAGAAAACAATTAATTTGCAATAGAAAAAAGAAACTACCCCATGCCAAAAATATATTTTAGGCACAAAAAGTTTCTCAAATGATGTAAGAACAGAAGTTCCAGCGCCTCATTTATGATTATCTCACCACATCATTCAAAGAACTTCCATTTTCGAGTGCCCGTCCTCTGGAATCAAGTTGGGGAGTATCTAATTGCTCATTCAAAAGATGATGGACAAACATAGAAACAGACTGTGCCTCACTCAGGGAAAAGTTCTTATTCATGTCATACCACTCAGGTTGGTGAGTAAACCACCCCAATGATGTCCTGCAATGGAGGATAAACTAAATGTTCAAATGCATCAGCAATGTCAAAACAAATAGAAAAATGTCTTGTCTGCAACTCAATATCGACTAGCAAGCTATAGGTCCAAGATGATGTGCAAGGACCGTCCATAAATTGTTTCCATGCCGGTATTCACAATGTAGGGGAACGTACTAGTCCAATTAAACGCGACTCAATAAGTAGACTTTACCGATATATTCTGTCTTCCAGAAGCTGAAGCCCAGCCCTAAGGTTTCGCAAATTACCCTGTGCCTTGCATGAGCAGAACTTCAGCCCAAGTAGCATGAGGGTGAAAAATGTGCCAGTAGCAGCTGGGTGGGAAGAAAAATTCCAAGGTAGTTTGGTGGTTCCTTGCAACAACCTCCCTAAAAGCAAAAGCTGTGGAACACTATCATGTCGAACAACCTGCAAAGACCAAGTTTTTTGAGACAAAAGAAAGCTACCTTCATTCTTTTAAAATACAGTAAGTAAACAAAAGGCTGAAAAAATAATAAGGGCACATGTCAATTGAAAGCTTTTAGCAATATTTTCAAGAGAACATAAAGGCTGCATTTTTCACAAACACTGTCATGTTAGTTTATCTGTAAATGTGGTTTAAACCATGTCCCCTAGACAACAATTGACACCCTGGAAAAGGAGTGGCCCAACAAGGCAAGAGCAGAAAAGGAAAGCCTAAAGGAATAGAGAACATCAGCATCTCAACTGTAATCAAGGTAGTAGCAAAGATTACGGTAGATCTACCATAGTATCACCATATTCCAACTAATCCAGACACTGCAAGCATTCAACAAACCAAACACTCACCTAGCTTATGACACAAAAACATTTTTACTTCAAGAAAATGGTGTGGAAGGAATCGAACGAGGGGCTTCTTTTGCAAGGTCAAGAGGACACTTGGTAAAGGTTATACAAATTAAAGTAAAATGAACTAAGAAAGATTTTGACTCGTATGCCCTACTACTGAAGTATCAGAATAGAAGAAAAAACAACATATTGGCACATTCATCTATTAATTTGCAAAAACTGATGGGTCAATAACATCTCTCAAACCTAACCATTTTGGGTGAACAATACACCAGCATATGTTTGAATATCGCATTTTGTTTATAGGGAACATCTAACAGAGTGAAAGCATTAACCCCTGATAATCACCTCAAACCGATCAATGAAGAATCCAAGCCATAGTCTGTGGGCCAATATTTGTTCAACGGGATCCTTCTCAGGCGGTGCTTCTGGCTCCCCGGAAACCAGGTGAGGCCTTAACTTAGCAGCAGGTCCAGAACACCTAACTTCAGATGCAAAAAGCCCTCGCTTTGTGTCGACTGTCCACAACCATGCATCAACAAGCTCAGCAAGTACCAGAGAACACAATTGAGGAGCAGCTGAAACCAACCATGTCCAAATAAATACACCAGTCTCCATGGCATCAGATGTCAATATATAAGCTGGGCACCAGCAAAGAAGACGTAAAAGTTGTGAAAAGCTCTCTACATTTGATTTAGAATCTGAACCCTGTGGAAAATACTATATTCAGTAACGTGAATACAAAAAACAAAATTGAAGTGGAGATAAGGGAATGTCTCATCCCAGCTAACAAAGCAAAGAATGGTAAAGATCAGATGTATACCAGATCAGACAGAAGCAAAGCAGTTGCTTGAGAACAAGTTTCATGGAATGAAGACTTATCCACTTCTCCCCCTTTTTCTGCAACGTTAACAAACTTCTGAAGCAGTCGGACAAACTTTGTAAGTAAAACCTCAGAAAAGGACTCAGTTTTTGGCTGCATATTTTCCATCATATCACCGGGACCCAATGCTGGCAGATCAAGGCTGCCAATACTCTCATATAACCTTCTCATTCCAGCAATTTCTCCAGCATGATTGCATTTCGCAGTTGCACTGATCATACCAGTGCTGAGCACCTCTAGATTAAATGCCTCTGTCAATTTTAATTTTGCTCCAGATGCTGCAGCTGCTGCAGCCATAACAGCAGGAATATTTGCTGTTTTTGTTCCTGTCCAACAATCATTTTTACCAGTACCAATTTTTATCTCGGATAAGAGAGAAACAACTTCTGCTGTAGGCTGTGATTTTTGCCAAGTGTTTGCTTTACAAAGCTTTTCCTAAAGTACGGAAAGAGGGATTAGCTAATAGTATATGCAATAGAAAATATAATAGGATAAGAAAGAAGGGGATAAGCAAGGAACAATCAGCGAGATTCAGATCTTTAGGCAAAAAGGTACCTAAATTTGGAACTCTAGTTACCACATAAGCTCTAGTACCATCTCCACCAAAATATTTACTCCTATGTAAAGAGACAAATCTTTGACAATTTTAAGGACTAGTAATGTTTTTCCAACAAAATATATTTCTCTACCTGTATCATAGAGGAGAAAGAGCCAAATGTTCATTTTGCACTCTAAGCATAGTACATGAATCCCTTAGCAAGCAAACACACACAAGTGAATGATAATAGACAAATTGACATATGTGTCACATCTAATGAGGAGGAAAAAGAGTTGCACAGCATTTTCATGAAACTGAAACTGATGAATAACAAACCTGAAGAAGTCCCTGACTAGTACAAGGAGCCTGTGAAAGTGAAACAATGATCCATTCACGAACAGACTTTTGGTACAAAGAGCGGATAGTAGCAATACAAGCAGGATCATTGACTACAGAAGAAGGTGGATCATTCTGCACCGAAAGCAACAGTGAATCTAGACAAGAAGAATTCCATAAAATCTGCAAGCCAATAAATCATTCAAACGTCAACATCAAGTAATGGCAAGAAGCAAAGACGACAAACTTTACACTTGGTACAAGCAGCAAGACGCCACCTGAGGAAAGCGATCTCTTAACTGATTCAACAAGTTAACTGAGATATCTCGTATATGCTCATCCCTTTGAGACAAATTTTTTACAAGAAAACTAGCATGAGTGGACAGTGTAGATTCCCTATACTCTGCTTCAGGTCCAGTCTCAGACATCCAATCCTCCTGCAGCAAGTTACTGGGATCATATGACCTTTGTGAAAAAAAAAAAAAGTAGACGAGAAATGGAAGGGAAATGCAAAAGAACAGGATCACCAACTTATGTTTGTTTCAAAAACTATCATCTCCATTAGCTTTTTCATTAATTTTTTTAAAAAAAAGAAAAAGTCATTTAGAAGGTATACGATATAGTTGTTGATTTCCAACTGGACGAACTTTGTCCATGACAGTTTCAAAAATTGTCTACAGATTAAAGAAATGTCAAAATGTGCTAAATGAGTACAGACAAGCAATTTTGAATCGTGCACAAAGGAAGCCCCCCATCCCTATTTTCTACAATGAAACTCCCCACAATCCCCTGAAGAGTCTAGATTGACAGAGGCCACGTTGTTCTTTTATGAAGTAAGAGATTTCACTAATGGCATTAAGAATATGCAAAAAGTAAAAAAGCTAATAAGTACAAAAACAGAGTATGTCAGCTCCAATACGTAACAGGCTATGTTCAGATCACAGAGCTAACAAAGTCTAAAATATTGTCTGGGGAATTTACAGAGGATTGGTTAATCCAACTAAAATGACACCAGAGACACCTAGTCTTGAGGGAGTGATTTGGAGTCGATATTACATTAAAGCATCTGTGATTACTCTCAGTTTACACACCAAAAAATACAAGGGGAGTCATATTCCACATTCTTTGGCCAACACCACCAACCAAAACCATCGTCAACCAATCCACATTCTTTTGCCGCCGCCACAACCACTACCAACCACCACTATTGCGCCAGTAACTACAATACCAACCACTGCCACCATCACAACTATCGCCACCATCACAACTATCCATCACCGTTACTAGCCACAAGCACCAACCATCACCACCTCCATCATCACAACTATCACCACCACTTTTACTAGCCACTAGCACCAACTATCACAACCACCACCCACTTCAAACCATCTCTACCTTGACTAGTGAATATAAATGTTCTTTTATCAAATAATGATTTTAATATATCAATTTTATATTTTCTTTTACCATTTAACTATTTTTTATTTGAATTGTACATTTATTATGTATAAAAAATAAATAAATTATTCACATTTAATTTTGAAAAATAAACTGCACCAGTGACTAAGAGCTTCATTTTTTGCCCTTAGTATCTCCGCAGATACTCCTCCTTACCATATTTACTTAACCACTTCACTCAGTGGCAGAGCAAAAATTTTCTTTAAGGGGGTTCAGAATTGTAAGAAGTAGACATATAAACTAACCGAAAGGGGGGTTCGACATCTTACATAAA
Organism: Solanum rostratum; assembly: GCA_029948455.1. Lineage (NCBI taxonomy): Eukaryota > Viridiplantae > Streptophyta > Magnoliopsida > Solanales > Solanaceae > Solanum > Solanum rostratum. The sequence goes on from CM057049.1 coordinate 54,550,101, forward strand.
AAATTATTTTTACCATATATAAATAGTACTCCCTCCATCCCATTTTATGTGGCACCCTTTGACTTGGCACGGTGTTTAAGAAAAAAAGAAAAACTTTTGAAACTTGAGGTCTAAAATCATTCTAAGATATCGTGTGGCTGAGAATCATTTTATTAAGGATAAAAAGAAAATTTTAAAGGTAAAATGTCTCCAATTTGAGTAAAGTGGCATTCTTTTTGGGACGGACCAAAAAGGAAGGGGTGCCACATAAAATGGGACGGAGGGAGTATAATTTTTCACCGAACGGGATTCGGATGAACCCCCTAATTACTATGTGGCTCCGCCACTGACTTCACTAACATACATTTACTGAGAGTTGCCAGATCTTTAGTGCATAGAGATTTGGTTGTGTGACTTTGGGCCATTTGACCAAGTTAAACCCCTTATTACCTTCCCACAAAAAGGCTCGCTGATCTTGTCTAATTGTTTCTGCACCTTATTGGGATGGAGAAGAGTGAAAAAAAGAATGTGGGAATGTTGTCCAGGACACCATTAATAAGTGTAAGCCTACCTCCCATAGGGAGATACTGTATTTGCCAAGAAGCAAGACTTTTTCAAACTCCTTAATTATGCCATTCCAGATTCTAGATGACTTGTATTTAGCACCAAGAGGGAGCCCAGATAAGGAAGAACCAACGCTGCAACATAATATTCCGGCCAACTCATTCAAATTAAGGACATCATTAACTAGGTAGATGACACTCTTGAGCAAATAGATGTGTAATCTTGACAAAGTTTCAAAAATGTGAAAGGTAAGGTATTGTGTTCCCAGAGTTGCAGCCTCATCAACGCCCCTTATCCATCACATTTTTTATCTTAATCAAGTATTTTGCTAAGGCCAACTATAGTCAAAATAATGAGTAAAAGAGAGAAGGGATCACCTTGCATAGACCTTTTGTGGGGTAAGAGAACCCCACTAGCACACGGGATAGTTGTTGATCAGAATGGAGTACCTATCAGTGGAAATAGTGAACTTTATCCACTACATCCACCCTTCAACTTTTATTTTCCTAAGCATGTGATTAACATGGGATCAGTTTAACTTGATCATAAGTTTTTTCAACGGCCAACTTGCAAATAACAACCACCCCCACTTTTCAGTTTCCAATCAAGAATCTCACCTTGTTGGTTTTGCCTATTCTGATTTAATTACTGGAAACCAGCTTCCCAGTTACTTTCTTGAATTTCTCTGCTAAATGTTAGGCATAAACCTTATATTCACTACCAATAGGACTAATTTGTCTGAAGTCTCCGTTTAATGGCACCTTTCTTTTAAATGCTATGAATAAAGCATTGCAAGATCTAACCACATAGTATGTCAAGTGGAAATGATCAAGGGCTCCCATGATATCAGCTTTATCGATCTACAAGCTTTCTGGAAAAAAGGAGCTTGTAAAATCAGCAGTTTTTGTGTGAATTCATTCAAAAAGAAAGAGAAAACAGAAAATAAACATACTATATGGGGAACTGGAAATTTTGCTAGCATAAAGATGACCATCAGAGAAGGGAGGAGGAAACATCCTTCTCTAGAGTCACAGAGGCAGATTACCCTTAAGTAGAGGCTGTGCAAGCGAGTAGATGGGGGAATAGGAATTCAAAAAGAGTGGAGATTAGTAGTAGAAAAGGAGATCAGAAAACCAAGCCAGTTCATAAGGAGGAGGAAGATATCCTCAAGAGATGCCTCACAGGATATAGTGGTGAAGAGATGAAGGAAAACATGACCCTTGAGGACACTTGAAAGTGGGCTTCAGCAAACTGGAAAAAAGTATTTGGAGTTAACATCTACGAGTTGAATAACGAGGTATTCCTGTTTAAGTTACCCAATAAATATATGGCAGAACAACCATCCAAGGTCAATGGAGGTTGAAGAACAACAGATTCCAACTCGATTGGCGGAGTCCAACAACTGGATGCATCTCCAGATCTGTATTTGTGAAAGAAATATGGATTAGAGTGGTGGGAACAGCGGTCCAAGAAGATTTTTAAAGAAATAGTGAGAATTGTGTAGAGGATTAAGTGCGGCAGAAGAAGAATCAGAACTTAAAAACCACATGAAGTTCGCAAAAGTTTTGGTGAAGAACAATGGAAGAAGTCTGTAGAGGGAGGTGTCTATTTCATGCAACGGGATCAAATATACTTCACAATTTGGGTGGAGTTCAAACCAAGGTTCAAATTGCTGCCGGAAAGTGGAATGGCAGTCGCCAGAGAAGATGACGAAGCTTTATATCCAGTTACTGGCTTTACCCAGCAGACAGAAGCCGCAAACAACTGCAGCAATGTACGGAAACTCCAATTTACGGATTTTTGTACAACTTAACATGTGGGCTCTGTGGCAACACCTGGAACATCAATTAGGAGAATTACACGTGAGAGGCACATGAATTTTCTGAATGAGAGAACTGACTGGGCCTTTTACAAAAGCCCAATAAACATCAGATAGTAACCAGTCCAGACTATGAAGCTCAAGTCATCTTTAATGACTTACAAGGAGAAAAGCTTGATCAATCAGAGGCCCAGGTATAGCAGGTTCTATCCAGCAACATCGCAGCCTTGCATGCAATTACATCAAGTGCACCAGAGAGGAATATGTATGCGAAAGTATTGACAATATCAAGTGAGGGAAAAACAGGGGTGCTGTGATGGTTATAGGAAAGGAGGATCACCATTATAGTGATAGGAGTGGTGTCGACAGAAGTACCGAAACAGAGGAGAATGGGCTAGTGTTGCAAAAGCCAACAACAACGTCATACCCAGTGGAATCCCACAAGTGGGGTTTGGGGAGGGTAAAATGTACGCAGGCCCTACCACTACCTCATAGAGATAGAGAGGTTGTTTCCAGGAAACCCTCGTTTAAAAAATCAAGCCTCATAAGCAGAAGATACCAAATATGGAAAAAAAAGGAGAAGAAAAAAGGAAAACGACTAATAATGAAAAGCAAATGATAGTTATGACAGAAGTAACAAATATAAGACGAACGATGACAACACCGGAGATAAAGACACGACTACTCCTATTAACCTACTATTTCACAAGGTCATACCTCAACCTACCCCTACTAGCCTGTTAGCCTTCTACCCTAAAAGCCAAATACAGAAATTGTCAACTGGGAGTTGGAGGAAGCTAAACCAATTCTGCAGCAGCAACAAGAAAACTCCACTTGGGTACAGCATCATTTGATTAAACTGGAAAAAATCTCTGAAATTGATTTCCATGGACATGAAGAGGAGGCCACAGAATTATTCCAATGCCAATGGCTTGGTTTCTAGTGGTAATACATCGCGGACCCATGTATATATCATCCGCTAATACACGCCCAATTAATGTTTGACTAAAATCCTTTCCGGCATTATCCCATTCTGAGGACTCACAGAAATACCCCAGGCGGTGCCACAATCCGTTCGACGTACAACAATGTGTTGAACTACTTCAACAAGTCTGAGAGAGACATACCCAGCATCTAATGTTCGTACAGCAGTATCCATCGTTCAAATAGACAGCTGCAGACAAGCAAGGAGAACGGAACAAGACACTGAAGTTAAAAAGAACAGAATCAGGGCTGCACAAGAGTTGAAAAGTCATGTAGCATTTGATGTAAAATTTAAAAGTTCAGGGAATAGGAATAAGGGGAGGAACACAGCTCAAATGGTAAGATGAAGTTTAAACTTGTATCATGGAATGTTAGGGGACTGAATAACAGGGAGAAGAGGAAGACAGTCAAAAGCTCAGTTTCCGGATGGAGGGCAGACATCATTTGTCTCTAAGAGACAATGCTTGAAGGAAATATCACAGAAATGGCAAATCCGGTTTGAGGAGGCAGATGGATCAGCCATGCTTGTCTGGAAGCCAGTGGAACACGAAGAGGAATCATATTAATGTGGAATGAGAGGACATGGAAGGAGGAGGTTCTGGAAATAGGCATTTACTCCATTGCTTGCAAGTTTGAGTCCCAAACTCAGAACTTTACTTGTGACATAACTGAGTGTATGCTCCAAAATGTTACAAGGAGAGGAGACTAATGTGGGAAGAATTGGGTGCAGTAAGGGGATTGACGGAAGGGCCTTGGGCAATGTGTGGAGACTTCAAGGGCTCGAGGTATATATCTGAAAAAAAACAATGCAACAGAAGAATAAGGGGCATGAGGGAGTTTTCCGATTTCATAGAATCCATGAAATTGGTGGATTTGCAACTAGAAGATACTCCATATACTTGGTTTAAAGATGATCAACAGGAAGCAGCTTCCAGGATTGATACAGTTTTTATTTCAAAAGAATGGGATGACAATACAATAATGTAAAACAGGTTCCACTGCAGAGGCTGAGTTCAGATCATATTCCAATAACTTTGATTGGTGGAAGCTGGGAAACAAATAAAAGCTACTTCAAGTTTAAAAACTAGTGGCTACGATCAGAGGGCTTTGTTGACAGAATTACGGAGTGATGGTCTTCCTTCAGTTACACAGGGAGACCTGATTATGTGTTAAATTGTGAGCTTAACGCATTGAGACACAAACTCAAGGAATGAAAAAAGGGGGAGTGGAAATCTGGGATTGCAGAGAAAGAAACTGTTAGAGAAGATGGCAGAAGTGGATACAGAGAGGGAAAACAGAGTGCTCACAGAAGAAACAACAAAAAAAACTGCACTCTTACTAGAATACGAGGAACTGATCAAGAAAGAGAAAATATCATGGAGACAACGATCAAGAGTACTATGGCTTAAGGAAGGAGACAAGAACACCAAGTTCTTCGACAAAATGGCAAACTCACACAAAAGATACAGCAATATTGATCAACTAATGATACATGGGGAAGTTACTCAACAACCGAATAGAATTGAATGGGAAATAAGCACATATTACCAGAAGCTGTATACAGAATCCATCCAATGGGGATTTACTCACCGGAATACACACTGTCCCACTGTAACCAAAGAGGAGAAAATGTCCCTTCAAGGCAGATTTGAGAATGAAGTTCTAACATGCCGATAGAGTTATGCGCAGTGGATAAGGCCCCTGGACCAGATGGATACACAATGGAATTCTTCATAAAGTGCTGGGAGGTAGTGAAGCAGGATATATAGACTACTTTCATGCGACTTCTATAATTAAGAAATTTTTGAAAAGAGCTTTAACACCACCTTCATTGCACCCATACCCGAAAAGAAAGGTGCAAAGGAGCCAAGAGATTATAGACCAATTAGTCTTACAGGCAATATATACAAAATACTATCCAAAGTACTCACAGGAAGACTGAAGGGTGTGATAGGCAAATTGGTGGATTCACAACAAATGACCTTTATAAAAGGGAGATAGATCATGGACGCAGTTTTGATTGCTAATGAAGCAGTAGACTCCAGGATTAAACAGAAGAAATCTGGCATTCTTTGAAAGTTGGACATTGAAAAAGCATATGATCATGTCAACTAGAAGTACCTAGTGAAGATTTTAGAGAGGACAGGATTCGGACAGAAGTGGAGGAACTGGATCCTATTTTGTATCTCAACAAGTCAACTTATCTGTTCTAATCATTGGGTCTCCTACAGGTTTTTTCAGATCCCAAAGAGGGCTCAGGCAAGGTGATCCATTATCACCCTCAGTTGGGCATGCCTTTGGGAGATAAATCCACAATACCTAGAGAAATGTGACAAAAAACTGGCTAGATGAAAAACACAATACCTATCTATGGGAGGGAGACTGACCCTTATCAAGTCAGTCCTTGATGCTATGCCAACATACATGATGTCGTTGTTCCCCATTCCAGCAGGGGTCATCAAAAGTCTGGATAGGATGAGGAGGAAGTTCTTATGGAAAGGAAACAAAGAGAAGAAAGGTTTTCATGAGGTAAAATGGAAACTTGTAGCAACTGGAAAGAAGAATGGGGGATTGGGAATAAAGAACATGAAGCTTCAAAGCAAAGCACTCAAAATGAAGTGGTTGTGGAAGTACAGATAAAGACCAGTTGCTTTGGAGAAGAGTGATAGGTGCCAAATATGAGGCTGAAGATAGCTGGATGACCAAGGATGTGACTTCACTTATAAGGTCAGAATATGGAGAGCCATAAGAGCTCTACGGGAAGAAGTCAAACTCCACTCCAAGGTGAAAGTACGCAATGGGAATAAGACCAAATTGAAGAATGGCATGAGATGGGTAATGTGGAACTTTTCCCTGACATTTACATTCTAGTTCTTTCTCAACAAGGGACCATAACAGAGATGTGGACACCACAGGGATGGAACTTCAACTTTAGGAGACAACTTAATGACTGGAAAGTGATAAGGGTGGCAGAATTTCTCAACATTGTTGGAAATTTTGATGTACTCCAGACACATGAAGATGTCTTATGGTGGAAAGGTGACAGTAAAGGCATATTTAAAGTAGGGTTAGCTTACAGGTTGATGGAGCAATCAAGTCAACAGAACCTTTGCCATGGAAACAAATTTGGAAGTGAAGCAACTCTGACTCGTGATAATGTAATGAAAAAGGGGATATCTTATGCTCTAGATGTTTCCTATGTGAGGAAACATAAAAAACTGTAAAACATCTATTTCTACACTGCAAATATACTCAACAGTTATGGAAGATGTTATCGAGTCCCAAAGGCATCTCTTGGACTAGGCCTAGGAGAGTCACCAAAGCTCTAAAAAAGTTGGGAGGAGGCAGATGTACATGCTAAAGATAGAGCCAGATGGAGAATTACCCTGGCTTCAATATGGCAGGCAATCCGGGAAGAGAGGAACTCTAGGTGTTTTAAGAGCATAGAGAATAGTATGCAGAATTTTTATTTTTTTTTGACAGCAACAATTTGTATTTCTATTTCTAAAGAACCAAAACCTTCCACCTATGTTGCTCGGACTCTTCAAAATGTCATCGGATACGTGTCGGGTCCTTCAAAAGTAGTGCAACTTTTAAGGATCCAACATGGGTGCAGTAACATATTTGGAGAGTCCGAATAACTTAGCCTACCACATGTTAGAGGTCCCTAATAACAAATAAAAGAGAATATATAGGATGATCTTCAATCCTATGAGAAAATTACAGGGATCCCAAGACATCCACAACTGATTCAAGATCTTCAATATACTCTTCTTTACACCAAAAATGAAACAACACAAAACTGTTCATCTTAATCTTTTGAATAGTGTTGCTCTTGTTCTGGAAACGTCTAAGGTTCCTTTATTTCCACATCAACCACCAAATACAAGCAGGGATGACTTTTCATTTCTCCCTATGCCCAAAGATGTTAGCATAACTACTCCAGATCTTTAGGGTTTGAGTTACTCTCCTTGGTATTATCCATTCAGTCCTTTTGTATTGATGAAGAGGTCACAGCAGGTTGGTGATCCTACAGTGAAGAAACAGGTGAATGGCAGTCTCAGCCTCTTCCACACATAAAAAAACCTAGGGCTCAATTGGATACCCCTCATTAGATTATCCTGAGTCAAAATAGCCTGTTTAGCAAGTAGCCAAGTAAAACAAGACACGTTATCTTCTTCAGAAATCCTGTGCCCTCCCTTACAACTACCTGAGGGTCTCAAAGTCTCAATTTCAGTGTATACTTTACCGGGTAGAAATCCCCTATTGCTTTCTTTATAACTTTTGGGCTCTTGAAGCTTCCCCATTCACATTTAACTCATCAATAGAGTTATACCTTTTGTGTGCATTGGCATTTTTATGAAAGAATCTGGTATTACGGTCACCCTGCTTCAACCAGTTAACCCTTGATCTTTGTCTCCGTGATATCTCCCTCATACTTGGCAATATTTTCAAACTCTAGGAGAAGATCAGACTTTGTGTGTATATCCTCCACACTGAGGACTCTCTGATTCTGTGTTTCCTCAAGTTCAGCAAGTTGATCGAGTATACTCTGTTTTTGCAAGGCTAGACTTCCCTGGCCAGACTTGCTCCAGTTCGTTTGTTTGTTTCTTCAAGCCTTTAGTTTGAAAGCTAGAAAACGAAATCAGGTCTTCCTTTACATGTTATGGAAGTCCAGCATTCCTTGACCCTTTCCAAGAAACCCTTTGTATGTAACCACCAATTTTTGAATTTGAAATAAGATTTCACAGGCTCCCAGTTCCCACATTGCAACATAATAGGAGCGTGATCACATGTTACTTTCTGTAGAACTGATTGTTTAATGTTCTTGAAGCCTTCATCCTATCCATTAGATACTAAGAATCTATCTATTCTAGCAACAATATCATGCTTGTCCTCTTTCCTCCAAGTATATTTGCCACCAGCTAGTTGAGGATCCAACAGATTCAGGTCCATAATGAATTCGGAAAAATCATTCATTATTTTTTATATTCTGAAGCAGTTCTTCTTCTCAAAAGGACATCTAACTGTGTTGAAATCTCCACAAACTACCCACGGGCCATTGACCAGACATCTAGCTGATCCCACCTCCCACCAAACTCTTCTTTTGTTTTTTTTTTTTTTTTTTGAAACTAATAATGTTGTATTCCTACACATTATGGTATGCTGGAGACCTCCAATAAGGTAGTAACAAGCTGAAATAAAAAATTAATTACATTAATTCTAAAAGATCTACTAGCAGTTCAGCATTTTCCACACAATGTCCTTTACACCAAAAGTAGAAAGTTGCAATGCAATTCCCTTTGATTTTCTGAATGTTGTCGAATCTATCTTCAAAGCTTCTTACATTCCTCCTCCTCCTCCATATAGTCCACCAGATACAGTGTGGGATTATTCTCCATCACTTCTTTTGCATCTTGCTTCCCCCTCTCCTAATCCAATAACTTAACTCTGTTGTGTGCTCTGGCATTGACCACTCGGTCTCTATTAAACTGAGGAACGTAGTCCAAAGCTGAGATGTGACTTTACAATGGAGAAATGGATGGTTATTTGTCTCTCTAGCCTCACTGCAGAACATGCATCTGGACACAATTGTCAATCCCTTTTTCTGTAGGATCAGTGAGGCGGGCTTTCCTGATTACTAACCAAGCAAAGCACTTAACTTTAGTAGGAACCATAGTTTCCCACATATGCTTCCAAGGACCTATTTTGTTCTCAGGCATCCTGGATACCTCTTTCCTATAAATTCTACCTTCAGAGAACTTGTCATCCTTATCATGTTTCCATTAATAGTGTCATCCTCTACAGTGGTGTTTTTGAAACCATCAATCATCTGCAATAGATCCACAAACCTGCCTACATCCCAGTCATTAAGATGCCTCCTGAATAAGAAGTTCCATCCCTGAGGGAACCAACTATCGGCCACTATACCTCAAGACTTCCTCTCACTCCCCTCTATTATTAGGAGCATAAACACTTGTAAGGAACCAGGTAAGTTCTTGATTCTTGCCTGTGAACCGACAAGATATAGAATAGGCTTGTATAATGACTCCATTCCAGACTTTCCACCCCATAGAATTAAAACGCCCCCTCTAGTCCCACTAGCTTCAAATTGACAGAACTTTGCTCCTCTATTAGCCCACAAGTCTTTTACAATATTAATGATATCCCCTCCATTTTAGTTTATTGAAAACAATACACATCTGCTTTCCGTCCATGAATTAGATTCTTGATAATACACCTCTTGTTTGCCTGGTTAAGGCCTCACATTCCATGAGATTATCTTCACTGTCATTGAGCACTTGTATCCCTCTTTGCTTCTTGTGCCATTGCCTTTGAAATTGCTTCCACACTCTGAGCTATTTAATTCTTTAGAGCCTTTTATTACTGGTGTTGCTTTACTAGTGTCCACCCCCTCATCTTTGTTAAGTTTCCTCATACCATCAATCTCCATGAATAATTATAAAGCTTCTTCTTTACACCCCTCGATGTCTACTCCAAATTCCTTGGCCAATTTGTTGATGTTCTGGTGAATCCAGATTGGGACAACGAACTCTGGATCATCTCCTCCTTCTGGGCTGAGTTGGTTTAGGGGCACGGCTTCCACAAAAGGAGTCAAGCTAGTATTGACTATTTGAGTGCTCTGAGGACTCTTTCATGTATGCATGTGCTCTCCTGCTGCCAGGAAATCTCAGATATATCTAAATATTCCCCATTGTTATTACTGCTACTCTCTTCCCCTTTGAATTTTCTTCCCCTCTCAATAATATCCCCTACTCCGTTACAAACTCCCCTGTCTGAGGTGGAGTAGTGGAGGAGGTAATTGAGTTAAGCTCAAGTTCCACCACTACTGGGTCAAACAAAGGAGAGAATTCTCTGCAGGCAGCTCATCTGAAATAAATAGGGCCAAAAGATCTGAGCCTATTTTTTCCCTCTACTCACTAAGGTTAATTTCTTAGGAAGAATAGAGTGGTGTGCCGGTTTATGTGTAATTGCACGTACTGGGCCAACTGGCCATTTTGGAATTTCTGGATCGTACAAAGACCCCACGTGGCCAGCCACTTCTGTAAAGCCTAAAAGGCTATCTTCCCCCTTTTGACTGGACACTTCTTCAGACCATTGGATATTATTGTTTCTCGCCTCCGTTCGTCGGAGATCACTCTTGCCGGTGTCTCGACCATATTACACTTTAAAATATCAAACCTCTGTGGGTCAACTCCACTATGCTCAGAAACAATTCACCATCTCCTCGCACCTTCAACCTAGCAAATTTGAGGTGATTACGTAACTCCGTCTATTCTTCCTATGGATCCACCCTCCACAGAGATTTCTGATAGATTTCTGATCTCATGGAAGACTTTTTGGGACCATAGATGGAGAGGGAGTCCAACTATTCTGATCCAGCCTTGATCTGGTCTATCAAAAATGATGTATGAAGTCGGCAACCACCATTGGAGACTGAATTTGTAGATTACAGCACCAGTTCCCCCTTACTATGTGGTCAGCAGCTATTCTGTTGGGGAATTCGAAGAGAAATCGATTTCCCCCCAAATCAAAGATATTGATACCGTGATATTTCCTCCATTGCTTGCAACCCATCGTCAGATATCCGATAAAGTGATACCTGGGATCTCCTTTGAAATCTGGAAGGGATCTGACGACACTCTTTGCAAGTGACTCGTTCTTAGTTGTTGAAATAGCATCTGATATAATGAGCGAATTTTCTTTTTATTGAATCCTCGCATCATTTAATTCCCTTATAGACCATTTATTGTTCCTGACAGTGTCGGAATATAACGAACACTCCTCGGTTTTCCTATCTGATGCTTAAACTCTCTATTGGGTCTTACCATTTATGAAGACTGATATTTTGGTACCTATGTCCATCCATCCAGAGTTTAATGACCACCCAAGGACGATGATGACAACTCTCCTCTTGTCCTGCACCTTTGTAATGCTAATATACCGACCAAATTTGTTGTTGTTCCCAGCGCAGAAAAGCTCTGTAAAATGGCCCCAACATTTCCATCTGTGTACAGAGTTTCCATGGCTTTTCGAAGCTTCCCTGAGGGTATATGCTAGCCACTCCATCATCTTCTGGATAATACACATCCTTGTTATTATATTTGCGACCTCTCTCTACCCAGTCGTACCAAGTTTCGGTTCTGGACACTACCCTAGTAATGTCATACTATTTGTATCCAACAGCAACAACAACATACCCAGCGGAATCCCACAAGTGGGGTCTAGGGAGGGTAAGATGTACGCAGACCTTACCACTACCACATAGAGGTAGAGAGGCAAAGAAAAAAATTGTGTCATCCCTAATAGTTGCAAAGAAAGAAAAGGGAAGGAAAACTTGAAGAAGAAGAAGGGGGGGAAGAAGAAAGCAAGAAAAGGATGTGTTTCCATCAGTGGAAGATAGCCGGAAAAGGATTCTAGGGCCCAGAAGGGATCACTAGAAGTTACTTCAGTAACTGCAATTTATTGTTATGTTTTTGGTGTAATCAATTACACTTAAATGAAACTGTCTCTATAATTGATGTATTAGACTCAATATAGACATAGAACAGATGGAGTTTGGAGTTCATCTGTATATAAGGTTTTAGTACTTCCCATGTACTGTTATGATATAATACAAGTTACCAAGCAGAGAAGAAAAAATAGACAGTTAGAGAAAGTTAATATACCAGCATGCTACTGCTGTTTCAAAAACGATGGAGTTTGGAGTTCATCTGTATATAAGGTTTTAGTACTGCCCATGTACTGTTATGATATAATACAAGTTACCAAGTAGAGAAGAAAAAATAGACAGTTAGAGAAAGTTAATATACCAGCCATGCTACTGCTGTTTCAAAAGCCCTGTGAACAATTGCTGTCAAGCATTGAGAAACAGCTTGTGTAAGACCAGGACTTTTCAAGTATTCGAAGGCACAGCTGAAGGCACTTCTAGAAGCTGTTGAACTAGGGCCCACATTGAGGATTCCACCATTACTACTAAATCGTATGATCTCCAGAAATGCTACTGCAAGTAGATAAGTTGACTTGACACCTGTAGAGGCCAAACAAAAAATATCTCTGAGGCCTAGAAACATCTATATCATCATTTGTACCCTTAGCAATGAATATCTCCATAACAACTAAAATTAAGAAGAATTCCTTCTCAAACTGAACACCAGAAAAGAACAACAAACCCGAAATCGTGCTCATTGCTGAAACTTCCATGCGCCCTCCTAAAGCGGCACAAAGAGCAGTTCTTTGGCTAATGGCAGCTTTCTCATTGCCACTACCACGCTTACTACCTGGGTTGTGAAGAGCATTAAGTTCCAACTCATCTTCGAGCCATTTCACGGAGCTCACAACCTGGTAAACAGCACATCTTAGGCCCTTGTATAAAATGTTCAGTTAAATGAATTAATTTATTTCATGAAACAAGAAATATTAGTCACGCTAATAAAATATTGAAGTTATGACTTACAATTAGGATAAACTATACTCCCTTGAAATAGATAGCAAGAACAACTCAATAATCATTCTCGTTTCTTTTTTCTCCACTTTTCACCTCACCCTTTTCAGATTGTTGAGACCAAGGAGAATAAAAATGTGGGATAAATATGTGCCTTCAGACATGCGATATTCATATTTCATTTTGGAAGTTAAAATGCACCAATAGTTCAGTTTTTGCCAGTTGATCAACAAGACCAAAAACAAATGTGTAAACTGCTTATATCACCAAAATCTGATTTCTGGCAAGGTGATCAATGTATTAAGCAATTCAAGCCCGATGAATTATTCAAGCAAAAGCCCTGTTATACCTTTTGTGAGAAACACTAAACACGAATGTCTTGTTGCTTTCCATTCTTTAAAAATTATATCATATTCACTATATTGTTCTATACTTCACCATTTAGGAACTCTACTTCAGAGTGAAACCTATTAACGTATGCACGACTAGCATGAGAACCCCTGCAACATTTTACATCAAACAAAAGAAACAGACATATCGATATCGATAACTTCTATTATGAGAAACTGAAGAGCATAATTCACAAGGCATGCTCATATAAAACTTCATTTCACAATTTAGGTTTTTCCTACGAACTTAGCTACATTTATAAAAGTAGACGTGCTGGAGTGAAGGATGTACGGAAAATATGAGGATTAGAGAAAGCATGTGATAAACCCAGATGGTATCCCTAGAGGTTTGGAAGTGCCTCGCGAAAGATAGAATACCATGATGACCAAGTTATTCAATGTTTTATTAAGAAGTGAAAAGATGTCAAACAATTAGATAGAGTACCTTGGTTATGATTAAAAAAACAAGCAAAGCAGTAAAACTTGTGTGAGCTATCTTGGCATAAACTATAGGTCATAAAAGGATCGATAAAATGTACACTAGAAAACCTTTAATTTGCATACATTAGAAAATTTATTCATCAATATTGGAATGAAATGACCTGAACATAGCAAAATGGATGTAGAGGATTAAATAGACAACCTCAACTAGTTTTGGATTGGTGTTGTTCACAGTGTTCTGATGTAGTCTTTGATTTCAAAATGAAAATCAAGGAAGACAGAGTAAAAAAGTAAACTATTAGAGCTATACAAGCAAGAGGGAATTAATAGAAAAACCGCTAAACTACTAAGTTGGGATGAAATTACACTAAGCGGCACACGTGACATAAGAATGTACCTATATGCGCAACATCTTAAATATGTTTCCGGCTCGTTTCTCAAGATTGGCCTACGATAGTTGCAACAAGGTGCAGCAATTTCAATATAAGAACTAAGCATTCTAGGAGAAGATGAATCACACACTCTGCTCGGAGGCTGAAATTATAAATCAAAAGTAAACTTACTAATGGTGGGGTTCCTTGAGAAATGCGTTGGACAGCGGAGGACCAATCAGCACTCCACATGTATGGACCACTCACTGCTTGAAGTGCAATTGCTCCCATGCTGCCAACGCTGTTTAGAGTAGTCGATACGGACTTTGCCATGGCATGATGGCTCTGCAATGGAGGAGCTAACCCAAAGAGAGCAATATAGAACCATAAGTTTCGAAACAACTTCAAGAGTGAAGGTTCAACATCTACAGTAGGATCAAAATCTGAACATATCTCAGCCACGGCAGGAAGGAGAGGCCCAAGAAAATCAGCTCCACTCCTGCAAAATACATTGTACCTTAGTTTCTCTAGAAACAGTCCAGTAAAGCACATTCTCAGCCAATATTAGGAAGACGTACTTTCCACTTTTTGACTCTGCAGCCAAGCCCACATCTGAGCACAGGGATAGCAAGCGTTGACGGTAGTCTGTGCGCAACTTAGGAGTATTCAAGTGTCTGGCAATCAGAAGAAATCCTGCCGGAAGTGTCTAGGATGTGATTGAACATGTGAGTAGTAGATCAATAACAGATTATCATGGACAAGTAATGATATAATATGATAAAAGCACCATGTGTGCACCTCAACGCGTTCTGTTGTGGCCTCTGGAGCTGCGGTCTTACTTTCAGCTGAGCCAACAGCAGCAAGCTTACTTAAGTAACTCCTTGTCATCAGAACAACAGCTTCACGATAGGACTTCTCAAAACCTAAACTTGCCATACGAGCAACAGCGTCAAGAAGCTGCAGCAACTCAACAAAAACAGGTGACTCAGAAAGTAGTTCAATGGCCAGTTCAGAGAAATGGCTTTCAAAACTTGAACAAATGAAGCAGAGATACAAGTGCACTATGTTTCAGTTCAATAGCCAGTTCAGAGAAATGGCTTTCAGAACTTGACAAATGAAGCAGAGATACAAGTGCACTATGTTTCTGATGAAAAGAGAGCTTCATACTCGGAGTCTCAATAAGCCTGGTATCGATGCATCACGCTCCTCTAAGCTTTCGATGAATTTCGGCAATATCATATCCACAACTTCAGGCCTCTTAACTGAAGAATTTAGATCAGCTAGTAACCTTATAACATTTAACTGCAGGGAAGGAGCTGTGTGGTTCTCCCTCTCCACCTGGAAATGTGGACATTTGAAGATAACATAAACAAAAAGAAAATAATAAAGAAATACTAGAAGAATTAGGCAATATTTATCCAAGAAAGACGAAAATACATATAAGCCTCTTAGGTCGTTGTGACCATATTCTATGAGATTACCTCACTTTGATTTGTAGAGATACTTCATAAATATAAAGCAGTTGAAAAAGAGATGATATTGAGCAAATATTTTTAGATTATTGAGGAAATGTGTATATATACATATAATAAAGAAACACTAGACGAATTAAGCAATATTTACCCAAGAAAGACGAAAATACATATAAGCCTCTTAGGTGGTTGTGACCATATTCTATGAGATTCCCTCACTTTGGTTTGAAGAAATACTTCATAAATATAAAGCATTTGAAAAAGAGATGATATTGAGCAAATAATTTTAGATTGTTGAGGGAACATATATATATATATGGGAGGCCAGTGGTTTGGGCTTGGGACTTCCATGTTTGAGGTCACAAGTTCGAAACCCCTTGCCAGCGAAAGCAATGGGTTTGCCTTCTGGGTCAAGCTCGTCGCAGCGGACTTCTAGTGCAGATTATCTCTCTTATGTGGTTTGCGAGCTATTGCATAGAAGTGGGGGTTTACCCTGTGCACACCTCAAATATATATATATATATACACAAAAACACACACACATATGCATCTACTTTGTCACATGCCAATCAGAAGTGGCACAAGAATGCATTTGCCTATCAAGTTGTGCATTTCAAACCTCTACTTGCAGAAACTTAAATATTCCAAACCTGTACTTGAGCCATAAGTTTTGCAATCTTAACGAGTAAGAACTAAAACTTTGATCTAAATGGATGTATATAAATTATTGAATTATTTAGATTTCATTACTTATCATATGAAAATGTCAAGAAAAAGAGCAAAAGACTTTTCTAAAGTCAAAGGAAGACTAAACTTCTTTTTTTCCCTGATAAGTATACAAAGACCTCATTTGTGTTAGACTAAGATGTTCAAATCTGAATACATCTGAATATTAAGATGTATATGAAGATTTGGATGTCTTGGGTTTTTGTGATGAGGGTTTCAGGAAACAGCCTCTCTACCTATGTGGTAGTGGTAAGATCTGCGTACATCTTACCCTCCCCAGACCCCACTTGTGGGATTTCACTGGGTATGTTGTTGTTGTATATGAAGATTTGGATGTCTGAATACCCACCTGAATATTAAGACGTTGCCTTAAGATCCAAACACTAAATAATTTAGATTGTTTTTCAATATTTTAGTGAATAAATTTGTATTTATCCAAAAATTGATAAACAAAAACTTTATCAAAATACTAAATAAATCTACTACTTATTAACAAAATATTGTGGATGGTTGTGGATGTCGATTGGGGATGGTATTGGTTGATGGTTGTGGTTGCAGGAAGTACCTGGTGGTGATGGTGGCTAATACAATGTTGACTGAAGCGACGCGAAGCGCAAGAAGCGACGGTTAATTGTTTTTAAGTCTTGTAAGTCGATTAAAGGTGGAAAAAAGAGCCGCATCTTTTACTTCAAGAGACCTAGTTTAGTTTAACCACAGGTCTCCTTCTCCTCTAGGGTTTTCAGGCATTCTTCTCGTCCTTCAGGTAATTTCTCTTTCTTTCTTCTTCTTCTTATTTCATCTTCTACATCTTTTTTCTTCCACGTCTCCATGGACCTAGTTTCTGCTCTCTTTTTTTAGGCTCTGTTACAGTGCTCGAAATGTGATTGATCCAATTCTTTTGGACAATACTGATGACGCCAATGAATGGCTAAATGGAGTTGAGAATGTCGAGGATGAAATTGTTGAGGGAGATTCTGACTTCACTTGGGGTGTTGTTGGAGAGGCAAGTGGAGTTGAGGAAAACTATTATGGTTTAAGGGGATATACTTCAAGCTCACGTAAGAGGGGGGGGGGAAAAGAAGTAGCTACAAGTCTCTCCCTATTTGATGAAGTAGAAAGAGATGGTGATGAACTTGAAGAAGATGATGAGCATTATAATTATAATGGAGGAATACAAGATTTTGACAATCTTGTAGTAGAAGAATTATAGCATTTTAAAAAAAATAGATGTTGAACCATGAATAACTTTGATTTTGCTTGATTATGTATATGGAGGATTTTTTTTATGTTTACTTTTTAGTTTTTAATTTGAAATTTTGCTTATATATATTGTCTTATTTATTTTGGTCTCATTTCTTTTAACTTACGCTTCAATTTAATGAAGCGAGCTTCACGCTTCGCTTAAAGCGTAAAGCAGGCCCTTATCGTTTTTCCGCTTCAAGCTTCCCTGAACACTGGTTTAATCCCTAAAGCAAGGCACAATACATGTTGAGTGTTTGTGTCACTTTATGGGCAATTTAGTGTCGTCGTCAAGTATCTAAAGCATGTTTTTCTTTTCCGATGAGTGTAATCCTGAAGATGTAACAGTAAACAATTGAAATATCATTTTATCATTTAAAAAATTCAATTCTTTTGTTTGTATATTTGTTATTTATGCTTAAGACTATTAATCTTGGACTACATACACATATTTGTAATTTTCTCCATTTAAGCCTTTTTCATTAAAGCCCACACTTTATTGCGCTTGCAGCACCAAAGGACCTTAGAGCCTTTTACACTTTTTGCTATTGATAACACTAGGCTACCAATAATGGTTAATGGTGGTAGTTGGTGGTGGTGGTTGATAATTGTGGTGGATAAAGGTAATAGCCAATAATGGTGGTGAATGATGACAACAATAAAGTGGTGACTGATAGTGATGGTGATTGTTGTGATAATAGTGGTTGATGGTGATGATGGTAAATAGTTGCTAGTGGTGGTGATTGTTGATTGTAGTGGTTGGTAAAGGAGGTGGTTGTGACTGAAGATAAGGAATCAATCTTGGACTTATTGGATCCTTAGCAATTCATGCGAGGATTGGTCATACTACCTGATTATGGTGGACGACAATGGCACTAGTTGATAATGGTGGGTGATGGTGATAACAATGAACGGATAGAATTGGTGCATTGCCATTTTTGTAAGAATCCTTGAATAGACATATTAGTGATATTCAGACTTTGTTACATATTTTGATCATTTAGATGTATTCAAACTCAAAAATAATTGTAACAGGAAAAAAAAACCTTAATGGTTAAGGCCTTCATTTGTTTGCACTTAAATGAGGCATGAATTTGAATGGTTCAGACTTTAGGGCATTAAGGGCATTTGTTTTCATTAAGATATAAACACTTATTTGGTCTGAGTAGGTCTTAAGCATTAAGATCTTGAACAAAGTTTTATCATTAAAAGGCATTTTTGTGTGGATAATTTCAAACATCTCACTCTATCGGCATCTCTAGCTGCCGCCACCACTAACCATCTCTACCATCATAACCACCACCACCACCATTACTATCACCAACCATCAACCACCTCTGTCATCAAAAGCACCATTGCAACCAGCACCATTGTCTACTACTATTGTCAATCGCCACCACCTACTACCTTCATCATTACTATTATATTAACTGCCACCATTACCACCATTGTCAACCACCACGATCATCGCTAACCACCAACCACCTCTACCATCACAACCACCACTGGCAACCATCGGCATTGACAACTACTACTATTAGTCGCTACCACACCAACTACTTTCATCATTATAATTATTTTCAGTACCACCACCACCGCTATCATCACCACTACCACCTCTACCACCATCACTATAATCCACTACCGCCATTGCGGCCAATCCCTACTACCAACCACCTCCACCATCATAACAAGAACCAGCACCAACACATCATCAACCACTACACATGTTTCAGTCACCACTATCAATACACCAAGTACTAATATCAACCAACTTGACCATCAAAACCACCGCCATTACTAATCGTCACCATCACTACAACACCGGGCACCTCCACCATCACAACTATTACTACAATCATTACTAGCCACTAAAACCAACCATTAGCACCACCACGACTAGAAACCATCTCAAACATTAAATGTTGAAAAATGGTCTTAATCATTCCATGCTCAAAACTAAAGGCAACATCTTAATTATACGGATGTGCATGCAGATTTAGACGTTTAATGAAAACAAGTAAGGCCTAAGATCTGAATGATTAAGATTCAAACCAAAAACACAAATGAACTTAATGATTAAGATTAAGACCTTGATTAAGTGCAAACAAATGAGGTCTAACTTTAATTTCTTTTATTAAAAAAATCACCACACTTGCATGGAACAACAACGAACATTTCATATGAAATACCAATTACCTCCTTAATGAGAATCTCTAAGAAAGCAATAAGAAAGCTACCATAATTCCCAATGGATGCATGAGTCATAAGAATAATCCTTTGGAAACCAAAAAATTTAACAGTGCAGATTTAACCACACAAACACATTAAATGCCAAAAGTTTTGTCCTTGCAACGTGAAAGAGCACATTAACTTTTATATAATCGGAATGAAGGGAATCTTGTCCCTTCAGTAGGCTTAGGCTTAAAGATCCAAATGTCACACAAAATAAAGGTTCACAAAATAATCTTGAACTTGCAAACTTGATAACTATCCAGCGTCATCAAACACAGAAGGCTCACAAAATAATATTGAACTCGCAAACTCGATAACTATCCAGCTTCATCAAACAGATAATTTCAGTTCCAAAACAACAGATTTTCTTTCTTTTAAAAACAGTAAGTTTATAGTTCCATAATAATAGACAAAAGTTTAAATGATCAGTAACTGAAGCAGAACTAAAGGAAAATAGACTATGGAGTTGGGTCACAAGGAAGCTAGAATCTACTGGACTTAAAAACCAGGGAGAAAGGTGGACGAATTTGATTTCTATTAACTGTAAAATCATGTGAACTGCAGAAGTCGTCACACATTAATTGAAGATGCTGACACACATCCAATGACATAATCCGTGATCTTATATTATATTTTTAAAAGATTGTAGAAGATCAGTACAATCCCTGACCTAATTAAGTCAAAAGTGACTTCATTACTCCAAGTTGCATATGTGGAGAAGTGGACAGGAAACTGTTGACCTGGAAAAGACAATTTTATGTTTTTTGAAAATGGTAATTGTTTCTATTCTCCACAAAATAGTACATAGGTTGTACTGGGAACCATATTTACATAAGAAACTCTAAAAACACTGACCTATCCCTATAATGAGTCTAAGACATCAATGACGGAGACAGTATCATTAGCGTACATCTGATTACACCAAAAAATGCAATTCAGTTTGACTCGTTGCATACTACTCTCCCTATTCTCAAAAACTCTAAGGTTCCTCTCGTTCCATATTGTCCACCAAATAGTGGCAGGGACAATTCTCCAATTGTATTTGTTTTTTGCTTGTGTCCCGGCTTCTTCCCAACTATATAGAGCCTCTGAAATCCTACCAGGCATGGACCAGGAAATGTTTTTGAGTCTCAAGAACAAATTCCACAACTGGCCAGTGATTTCACATTGGATGAACAAATGGTTGACAGTTTCTGCAGTTTTCCCACAGAAAAAACATCTAGAGTAGAGTGGAATTCCCCTCTTCATTAAATTCTCCTGTGTCAATACTGCTTCCTTAGCCAATAACCACACAAAGCAAGCTACTTTGTAGGGGATCTTGGCTTTCCATATAGGTTTCCAGGGCCATCTGATTAGCTGCAAATTTTGGTGGTTCAGTTTCCTGTATGCTGAACCTACTTTAAAATTCCCTTTACAGTTTCCGAACCATTGCAATTTGTCCTGTCCTATTTCCAAACCACTGAACTGGTCAATGCTTCTAAGAAATTCTGTTACTCTCGGAATTTCCCAGTCATTGAGGTGTCTTCTAAATACAAAATTCCACCCTTGAGGAGTCCATATGTCAGCTACAGTACTTTGTTGCTGAAGAACTAAACTGAGGATGTCAGGGAAGAGTGTCTCCAAATTTCCTTCTGCATGCCAATCATCCTTCCCGAATTTGGTTTTGGAGCCATCTACCACTTCGATCTTGGTGTTCGGTTTGAATTCATTCCAAAGTACTCTAATGGATTTCCATAAGCTAACACCATAAGGGGTGGTAACCTCCTTTGTCATCCAACTATCACTCCCTTCATATTTTGCCTTTATGACTGAGCCCCACAAATTTTTATTATCATTTGAATATTTCCAAAGCCACTTCAACCTCAAAGCTTTGCTCTGGTTCTTCATGTTAATGATCCCCAAACCCCCAACTCTCTTTTCAGTGATTACAGTTTTCCATTTGACTAAGTGATATCCCTTCCTTCTCTTGTTCCCTTGCCACAAAAATTTTCTCCTGATGCTATCCAACCTATTGATGATTCCTGTTGGTACAGGAAATAATGACATCATACATGTTGGAAGTGCATCAAGCACAGAGTTAATCAGAGTTACTCTCCCCCCCTAGTGAAAGGTACTGAGACTTCCACCTTGCTAGCCTCTTCTCACACTTTTCAATCACCCACTCCAGATTTCCATGGAGTTGGATTTTGCCCTCAAAGGCATACCGAAATATGTGGTAGGGAGGGCACCAACTTCGCCACTGAGTATTGACTTCAAAATTAGCATGTTTGGTACTTCATTTACTGGATACAAGAAGCTTTTCCTCCAATTGACATGTAACCCAGACATACCTTCAAAAATAACTAGAATCAGTCTCAGTATTTTAAGGTGGTCTTCCATAGCATCACAAAAGATCAGGGTGTCATCAGCATACTGCAGATGAATGATCTCTATACTTTCCCTTCCAGCTCTGGCAACTTCATAACCTCTCAGCCACCCTTGACTGCTAGCATTCTTGATTATATTGTTGAGTCCCTTCATGACTAGTATGAAAGGAAAGGGTGATAAGGGATCCCCCTGTCTTAAGACCTCTCTGTGATCTGAAGTATCCTGTTGGAGAGCCATTTACCAAAACTGAGAAGTTCACCGAAGATATGAAAAACTTAATCCACTGTCTCCATTTGCAACCAAAACCCATCTTCTCTAGCATACCCATAAGAAAATCCCAATTGACATGATCATATGCTTTCTCAATGTCTAATTTGCATAGAATTCCTGGGTCTTTTTAACTAACCTGGAATCTACAGCTTCATTAGCTATGAGGACTGCATCCATTATCTGTCTCCCTTTAATAAGAGCTAATTGTTGTGAATCAACAAGCTTGGACATCACTTTTTTCAACCTTTCAGTAAGCACTTTTGAGAAGATCTTATACAGAATACCTATCAAACTAATAGGTCTAAAGTCCCTCAATTCTTTTGCACCTTTTTTCTTTGGGATCAAGGCTATGAAGGTAGAATTCAAACTTCTTTCAAACCTCCCTTGTTCATGGAATCTGGAAAAATTTTCCATTATGTCGCCTTTCACCACTTCCCAACATTTGATGTAAAACCCCATAGTAAAGCCATCCGGTCCTGGTGCTTTATCAGTTGCACACTGCTTTAAACACCTCAAGACTTCTTCCTCATCAAAGCTTCTTTCAAGATCCTCCGTTTCCTCCCCTGTCAACCTTGGGCAGTTCAAAAAATTGCTGAAAGATCTCCACTGCACCTTCTCTGTATAAAGTTTCTGATAGAACTCCACTATTTCTCCTTGGATTATATCTGGTTCTTGGACGATGTTTCCCTGGACTGGCAGCTGGCCTATGTTGTTGTACCTCTTGTGTGCATTAGCCATCTTATGAAAGAACCTGGTGTTCTTATCCCCTTCCTTTAACCAAATTGATCTTGATCTTTGCCTCCATTAGATCTCCTCATTTTTATCAAACCCTCAAAGTTCAGAAGTAAACTTGCCTTTTCTGCTGCCTCATCCTCTGTTAGACCTCTTTCAGTAGAAATATTTTCCATAGCAGCCAGCTTTTCAAGTATATATTTTCTCTGTTGGCCAAGATTTCCTTGCTCACTTCTGCTCCACTCCTTCAATTCATGTTTCAAGGCTTTTAATTTGGATGCAAGGATGTAATCAGGGCTGCCAGTATAATCAAAAGAGTTCCACCATATCCTAACTCTGTCAATGAAGCCTTCAGTCCCTAACCACCAGTTCTCAAACTTAAAATAGTTCTTGCTCTTCTTCCAGGAACCACCTTGGAGTGTGATTAAAGAGTGATCTGACAAGATTCTCTGCATAGTGTACTGTTTCAGGTTGCTAAAAGCATCATGCCATTCTTGAGATATCAGGACCCTATCAATTCTTGAAGCCATCAGGTGGTTATCCCCTTTGAAGCAGGTGAAATTTGCATTTTCCAGTTGAAGATCAACGAGATTTCGGTCCTCAATCAAATCAGAGAACTCGCTCATCACCACAAACTGGCCATGGACCTTCTATTAAACCTCTGATCGAGCCAATTTCTTCCCACACTAGCCTTCTTTCCACATAGCAATATGGAGCATATGCTCCAGTAATATGACATGAGAAATCATGCACTTGTGATTCAAACTTACAGGTAAGGGTATATGTCCCTATCTCTAAAACTTCCCCTTTCCATATTCTACTATCCCAAAGCATCATTATCCCTCCTCTTGACCCACTTCCTTCCAAACATGCCATATTGATCCATCTGCCACCACAAATTTGCATTACTAGCCCAGTGAGATCCCCCTCTAGTTTGGTTTCTTGCAGACAAATGATGTCGGCTTTCCAATCCCCCATAATGTTCTTGACAAGCCACCGGTTGTCCCTATTATTCAAACCCTTTACGTTCCATGATACAAGTTTAAACTGCATCAAGAAATAGTGAGGAAGTTCCTCCCCTTTTCTCTACTCCCCCCACTTTTGAACTTCACATCAAAAGCTACTAAACTTTTTAATTCTTTAGAACCTTTGAACCTTGTCTTCTTGCATACAGCTACAGCATCCTGGTGTCTGGCTTGTCCACAGTCCACCTGTAGTAACAATTCCATAGCTTCCTCTTCATGCCCTTGGAAATCAGCCCCCAACAATTTCCCCAGTTTGATCAAATTTTGTTTCACCCAAGCAGAAATTTCTCTCTTTTTCTGTGATTAACAATTGTTGTTGCGTGCATAGTGGAAAAGCCAATTTTAGAAGGACTGAGAGAGGGAGAATGGTATTAATTACAGTGCGCTAAACGCTCTCCCAACATTCTAATTGTCTCACTTCACTATAAATCAAAGAAAGAGTTGCTCGGCTTCATAAGGAATTTTATGTGTGAAGAAAACAATGAAAGTTGAATTAACCGTGGTGCACTTGCGGGAAACTCCTTGCCGAGGGCCTGTGCACCCCGGGATTAGTCGGAGATCAAAGAGACTCGGACACCCGTTGCAAATCAAAAAAAACAATGAAAGGAAAATCATTCATATAATGATATGGTAAGCAGCTACTCTTACCGAAGAAGATGGAGGTCTAGGCGTAAGGCATCTATGGATGCATGCAGCATGAGAGCCTGTTATTTTAAATCCTATGGAGGTTAAATTATGAAGGAGCTCAATGGATGATAGTTGTATCAGCTAAGAATGGTTAATTAAACATCAGTTACACTAAACCTTCAGGGGTTGACCTGGTGGCAACTGACTTGAGCCTTAGGGTTTGCTCCCTTTCAAAATCTCATGTTCGAAACCCATTGGGTGCAAACAATTTCTAAGGGTCATCGGATTGGGTAAAACCTGAATTAACCATAGTGCACTTGCGGGAAACTCCTTTGCCGAGGGCCTGTGCACCCCCGAGATTAGTCGGGGCTCAAAGAGACTCGGACACCCGGTGCAAAAAAAAAACAACATACCCAGTGAAATCCCACAAGTGGGGTCTGGGGAGGGTAGAATGTACGCAGATCTTATCACTACCTCATAGAAGTAGAGAGGTTGTTTCCTGGGAACCCTCGTCTCAAAAATCCATAACCAGAATAAACTAGACATGACAAAAAGCACATGTCAATATGTCAGTCAGACTAAATTATGGCTCCCATGGGTTGGGGTTTGGAAGGCATAAGGAATCAAAGGGATGCATTCTCTTACAGTGCAAGCTAAAGGTAGGTAATGGAAGATGAATATATTTTTGGCACGAAGCATAGATGGGACCCATGCCCATTAAGGACACATTTCCGGACATTTTTAGATTTGACAAAGATGCTGATGCTACCATAGAGCAGTGCAGAGGTGAGTACAGTAGGAATATAAGGTTAAGAAGAGACTGCAACAATTGGGAGGTTCAAAGGAAGTCACAACTGCTTGGTTCCCTTGGAAGTACTGTACAGCTATCTGAGCAACCTGATAAATTAGTTTGGTCTTACAGCAATGATGTTATGTTCTCCATAACAATTGCTACAGAAGCTTGCTACTTCAAGCAACAAAGATAAGTGACCATGGAAAAGGACTCGGAGGCTGACAATTATGCAATGCGACTCACAAGAACCTGCAGGGGTCTTAACTTCTGTAGCAGATGTCATATGAGCAGGAATGAAATGGAGACAACATGTCATCTCTTCATGAACTATCAAAATTTGCATTTTGGATGTGTGGCTTATTTCTCAGTATCTTTGGAGTAGTGTGGTTAATATCTGCTTCAGTTAAATATCTTCTTTATTAGTGGTCAGCAAAAGGATGTTTTGAAGAGAAAGTTCAAGACATATATAATTTGAAGAGAAAGTTCAAGACATATATAATTAGAAGAACGGACATGGAAGATGTTTTGAAGAGAAAGTTCAAGACATATATAATTTGAAATACAAATGCTTAAGAGTTGTTAGCCTTCATGTACAAGGAAAGATGTGCATGAAGAAGATGTTTTGATAAGAGTTTTTTCAGCTTTTTTCAGGGCTTAGCCTGCTTTGCACGTAGTTTGTGTATATTCCTACACCCTCATGTTGCTGGTTCAATGCCACAAGGTTCTTACTTTACCTATCAAATTAAAAAAAAAAAATAGATGCAGATTCTTCTTTTGTGGACTATCAATGTGAGAGAGGTACATAAGTAAAACTAAAAAACCAAATAGAAAGGACGAGAAAGTTACTATCCATAGCAATCAATGTGCTTATACAAATGTGTCCAGCATAATAATCAAATCATGACGTAAGACCAATACTCTTCAAAAACTGTTTCTGCTTTCATATGGTGATGTTTGGCTAAAAATCTTAGATTTGTTAAGGCAAAAAGGAAGATGTAATTCACCTTAAATATGGGTCTATTCTTTTGTTATCTTTTTGGTGCAGGCATATTTAGCCACATAATACAAATTGTTGGGAAATACTTCTAGCTTAACTATAAAGGAAAAAATATATGTTCCTTTCAAATGAGTAAACTACTTCTTTAACATCACAATCCACATCATTTCATCCCGGGATCTAATACCACAATATGGACCCTACAGCAGTTGCATAGACAAAAATCAACCAACACAACTATCAGTATAGAGAAAAGAATAGACAACAAAACAAATATCATAAAAAATTCTGTATACCATTTCTAAGTGAAACCGATAACTGTTACTGTATCAAAATTCACTAGCATTTTCCATAACCAGGGGCAACAAACATCCCCAAATGTAATGTTTGGGATACATATCAGAAGAAACAAGAGAAATATTTAGACCAGAACAAATGATAGGTAAACCACCTTCTACATCCAGAATTGATTACATTTGCATCAGGCAGAGCAAAAACAAGTGATTTTAGCTTGGAAATCATTATATCTACTGACTCCAGACAGCAAGTAGTGTTTAGTACCTCTAGATTCATCAACAAACATCCATTTTTCCTTTCCACTAGTTAATGATGAGCATGTGCAAGTTACTCAAACTTCCAGGTAAGCAGCAAGATATAACTAACCTCTTCCTCATAACCATTCCTTTCACAGATAGGAAATCCCATTATAAAGGTGTCCACAGGAGATCGATCCTTGTTCCATCCAAATTGAATTATCTCACAACTCGTCTTCAACACGCTTTCAAACATGGGCCCCTGGTTGCTGCCCCAAGTATCTGCCTGTGTTATTTTTAAAAAAACATAATCAAGTTATGCTAGATTCTCTAATCAGCATTGAACCATTATATGCGACCTAACGTAACCGAATATTGTACCTGAGCACATGTCGCCAGCACAAGAGACTTAAACCGAATGAGCAGCACCCGAAGCATCTGACCATCACGAGCAACAGCGGCATGAGAAATTCCAGAAAGCAAGGAGCTGAACAGCTCTTCACATGCTCTCAACTTTCGCCACACTGAAAATAAACAGGCCTCTGCAGCCTCTATCAATGAAGCAAGAGCTCCCTGCAACAACTTTTTTGATGATTTTCCATCCAAATCAAGGGACGCAAGATTTCTGATCTGCAACCTGGCTGCTGCTTGATAAGCAGCAAGCTTGGCGTTGATCTTAACTTTCAGTGACTGCCCTTGTTCGGACCAGTCACGCTTCCTTATCTGCCAGTCAACCAAGTAAATAGACCACCCTTTTCAGTAACATTTTCATCTTTTCTTCCAAAGAAAAATACCACAGATTTAACAGAATAAACTGCAATTAAACCATGCTTCTCCAGGACTACCCTTTCCGCACCATGCAAATTAGATCCTAAAAAGAAAAAATTGCCACACAACTGTAACAGAATAAAAGCAATATCTTGATGGTTTACCTTTAAGAATGTTACCATTGACTGAAATTGCTGCTTTACAACACCTCTGACACTTTCCAATAAATTGGCATCAATAGAGACTTTTTCCAGGACATTTCCTATCAATTTCAATGCTATTTCTTGTTTCTCAAGCCTATCCACAGGCTCCTCTTCAAATAAGGCAATAGCTCGGTTCTCGGCACCATCTCCTCCTCCATTACTGTACCCAGTACTTGCACCTAACAAATCAACATTGCTCACACTCATAGGTGAACTATGAGAGGAAGTTCCCAGCTCTTGCGGGAACTTGTCAAACTGTTCAATCAGAGCTGAAACCAATTTGTTGGCATCCGAAGGAAGAAGAGGAGGGAAATGATAAGACATTGCTTTCAAAATAGCCTTTGAAACCCCCAAATCTCCGTTCCCATTACCTAAAGCTGACATGAGAATATCTCCTGTGAATCTAGCAACGTCAGTAGAAAATTCTGGAGATAATTCACATGCTTTACAGATATATTCCAAGAATTCACGAAAAAAGGAAACAATTGAGTCATTTGTAAAAGATTGTGGCCAAAAGGAAGGATTAAAAGATGAAGGAATTGAACGATAGAAAGCAAGGAGGAGTGATTTGGGCATTTCATCTGAATGATTGGGGCATTTTGAGAGAAATCGTGCAACGGCGAGTGTGGCATTGAGTTGAGACCTGGAAACCCTAGGAGATCCAACAAGTAGGGCTTCTGCCGGAGGGCATCTACCGCATATCCATGCTAATTTCTCCTCGAATTGAACTGGGTTTTGTGCGATTAAATCACATAGCTCAGTCAATGACTCCATTTTTTATAGATGTAATGTAATGCGCAAAATATGTCACTGCAACACCAAAATTTGAAGAAATCACAACTATAAACACAGAATTATATTACTAGTCGGGAGGAGCCGATCGGTGGATCAGGAACCAAAAGAATATTTTATTTATGGATAGATTCAATCAAAAATTTGTACGTGAACGGTCTTTCACTGATGGAGGAGAAATGGAGCAATCCGTGAATTCCGATGCCGGCTCCTCGTCACTTTTTTTCTTTTTCAGTTTGGGGAAAGCTCACGTCGCGCGCCTTGTTCAGATTTTTTTCTCTTACGTTCCTCCAAGGCGAGTCTTTTCCCCCATAATTTTGATGCATGCGCGAATTATTCGGCAAACTAACCTCTACTCCCTCTCTCTCATTATTTAACTCTTATATTGGGAGTTTTTTTCTTCTAACAATATTATCTTTTAACTATGTATATCACTATCTAATACTAGATTTTTATCCCAACTATGCACGGGCTCAACATTTTTTTTTTTTAAAAAAAAAAAGGAATTTTTAATATAATTAATATAAATTGTTGTTGTAATTTCGCTTTTCAATGCTATTTATAATTTATTACGGTCTATAATATTATTATTAATTAAATAACAAAATAGAATAGGGACTCTTCGACCCGTCCTTTTGTCAGAATTAAAAAGTAATCTTCTAAAAGAGGTCATTCCCTCCTTATTGTCAAAAGACAAAGAAGGCATTCTCTCCTTCTTCTCCAAAAGAAATTATACGCTCTGAACAAAATAATTCAGTGAAGGTAATCAAAAAATTTGCTTACTTCTTCGTCGATTCGTGTTTTTCTTAACGATGTATTTTTTTTCTACGATTCTTGTGATTTTTTAAAGTATTCTAGTTTCGGTAGTTGTTTATGATTTTTATGAGCATTCTCTTCTCTGATTTCTATTAAACTTGTTGATTCGCACATTATATCTGTGTTATGTTCTCCTATTTACGATTTTCTTGCATGTTCAAAACCCTTGCATATTTGTTCAAATTTTTGTGTTTTTTTCCTGATTTTACAGAAATTATATTCTTCAATGATGAATGAGACATCAACTCTTAGGCGAAGCGCTAGGATTCAAAACCCTCATTCAGTTG
Organism: Solanum rostratum; assembly: GCA_029948455.1. Lineage (NCBI taxonomy): Eukaryota > Viridiplantae > Streptophyta > Magnoliopsida > Solanales > Solanaceae > Solanum > Solanum rostratum. The sequence continues at coordinate 54,579,996 of CM057049.1, forward strand.
AGGTTCAAGTTCGACCCAATCAGTTGTTAAGGTGAATACAGGTCAGAAAATCCTTGTTATGAAAGTAAAAAGAAGAAGTCCTAGGAATGTTAGTGTTGTGAATGTTGTTAGTAGTCATTCTCCACTGTTTGGTAGTGGATTGAATAATAATGTGTCGTCTTTCGATTTAGGGATTTCTCAATCTACAGATAACTTGACATCTAATAAAGGGAGCAAAACTGATACTGAAGTTCAGCCAAAAAAGAGTATAAATGGAGTTAAAAAACGTGTTAAAAATATGGGTTTGAAATCTAACAAGAGGAAAATGGATGTTGACTCAAAACAAAAAAAATGTTAATGATGATGATGACTTCATGAATGATTTGCCTATTCCAAAATCAGCAAGTAAGGCTTCATCTGCCAAAAAGAAACAGAAGAGAAATCAGCCTTTCAAAAGATGTTGATAATATGGATGATTTCGACAAGGTTTTATCTATTTTTTGTTATTTATGTGATTTTTAAGCACTTTCAGTTGTCATTTATTAGAGACACTATTTTTTACTTTTTGGGTGCAGAATCGAAAGTTTTGAAAGGTGCAACGTGAAAACTATGTAACCAGTCGTTAGAAGGCTTACAAAAACTATTAAGTGATCGACACAATTAAAGCTAAGTTATCTCCTGATCGAAGCTTTTCGAAGTACATGTTTTGGTTATTTTGTTGATATGCCCAAAGTCAATACTTAATTACAACTTATACATTGTCTAATTGTGAAGGAGCTTAATCTAACTCCCAAAGATATTTTTGGTATTGAAGTAAATGTAGGGAAACTCTTTTTTGGCTTAAGAGAATTTGGTATTGTCATTGGCTTAAGATGTATTGATTTTTGTGATGTTGGGTATGATCCTGAAGTTCCTTCGGAGTTCATGGTGAAGTACTTTGCTGGAGAACAATCTATTGGCAAAATTCTTGTTCGAAATATATTTTAGTGTACAAATTAGGCTGATAACCCGCATGCTATAAAATTTGTTGTGTTATTATTTATTGAAGAATTTTTATTCTCTTACAAGAATAGTGACAAACAGTTTGTAAGAAACACTTCTATTTGGTTGAGTCTGGATTGTTTAATCCTTGGGGTGTTGATGTATTTCATACTTTGTTGGATAGTATTAGGCATTGCCATAAGATTTGTACGCAATACTACAGATTAGGTAATTTTCCACTAACTCTGTAGACATTGTCATTCGTATATCGAAAGATGCAATTCCTAAAGTACTAAGGTGGAAAGTGGTTTTTTAAGCTCCAAGGCAAGCAAAAATGGAGAAGTTCATGTTTACTATGACAATACGCAAGGTATAATTTGTAATATACCTATTTTCAATATGTTTATGATTCATTTAATTTTTAAGTATATCAGTTTAGTTAATCAGTTATTTTTGTTTTAAATTTCAATTTGCAAACATATATGTTTTTAATGAAGAGATTTCAAAGATAATGTTGCCGGATAAAAGGGATTACAATTTGAAAATATTGGCTATCATTAATGATAATTCATCAAGTGGTTCCAATCAAGCTCAAAAAGAATTGATTAAAGGGTTGACACAATTGAAAATGGAGCTTATAAATGTAATTATTTTTTAAATGCAGTATTATACTTGTATAAGTATTGATGTTGGCTTTTCTTTTTTTATTCTTATTATTCATGTACCTAATTTAGTCAAATAATAACTAGCAAGCACTTGAAGGCAAAATTGAGGGAGTACAAGCAATTTATAATTGATTCTCATTTCACCTTGTTAAGTGATATCAAGTTGTTGAATAAAGAACATGAAAATGAGAGTGTTCCTACTGAACAAGTTTTTCAAGAACCATTGAGTAGGAAAAGAGATGGTGTTTGTCATAATGCTAGAACTTCGAATTCACCTGACAATAGAGGAATTGAAGATGTTTTTTCTGGTGGAAGAGCTTATGTGCAAGGTATTTTTATTATATTGTTGTTACATTTATTTTATAATTGTAACACCCCACAACTCTATTCATAGGATCCGGAATTTTTCATCGTAACTATATAAGCTTGAACCTAATCATATCTTACTTGTCTCTATATTTTAAGGGTCATTCCTATATGTGTGAAATGTGTTAGAAGTGGATTAGGTTCATAAGAGACCTCTATTACTTAGTCAAGTTCAAAACCTCTCTATCGGTTAAGTTTTTCACTTTGGATTATGAAAAGGTTAACTTTAAATGATCATAACTCTTAAAACACAAAGAATTAGATGTCTCATTACACCAAATGAAAGCCCTTTGAATTAGCTTTCCAACGTAACTAATTTCACCTCATTTGGAGTTCGGAGTCAAAAGTTATGGTCGTTTTACTAAAGACTGTCAGAGCAGAGGTGCAATACGAAACCCCTTTATGGGCCGTAGAACAAAGTACGGCCCGTCCGCTAAATCACGAGAAAAAGTCTTGAAACTTCAATTTTTGGTCCAGGACTTTACGGACCAATCTACGGGTCGTAGAACCATCTACGGGCCATAAAATGGGCCCGTGAAAGTGATTCAAAGACCCCAAAAATTGTCCAAAAATTTATGGAAGAGTCCCTACAGACCGTAGAAACTTCTACGGGCCATAGAGGATCTCGCAGATGACCCAATCAACGACTTTAAAGAGGGGTATTTTCATCTTTTCTCACCCTTTAAGCCTAAACTTGTCAGTTTTTTACCTAAATAAATTCCTAAACATGATTCCTTAATTTCTTTACGCTCAAAACATTCTTCAACCCTAGAACGTATTTTCAAGAGAAGAAAAGCTAGGGTTTCAAGAGAAGTTAGTGAATTCTTCAAAGTTCTTCAAGGAAATCTTGTTCTTCCAAGTATGTAAGGCTTCCAAAAGCTATATTCTACTATTATTTTGGTATCTTTTAACTATCAATCTCAACCAAGATCATGTTTATGAGTTGAGATCAAGTTTTCCCCATTACTAGTTAATTTCATTGAAATGTTTGTTCATATATTTTTCTTGACAAAAGTTATGGTCTTTACTGATTTCACTACTAATTTAAGTTATTAAGTCAAGGTTTCATGGTTAAGGTTGCAATTGTAAGAACCCTAGATATTTCATGAATAGCTATTATGTCCAATGTTTTGAAATGAGTTTAAGTAGTACTTAAAGCTTCCGTATTTACAAGTATTTGAGTAAGAAAATTATGTTTTTGAGACACTTTGCATTAATGCAACTTTTGGCCAAATAAAAGAGATCAGTTGAGAAAAGTTAAAGTTGGGTTAAGTCCCAAAAGACTAAAGAGGCATATTGAGAGCTTTTACTCTTAAAGTTATGAGCATAATAAAAGTTATTTTGGGAGTAGTATTTGGCATCGATATGAGAGAGAGTAATAATAACATGAACTCATAAACTATGTAGTCGGCATAGGATAGGATTGTACCAGAAGACAATTCCTCACTTGCCACTGAGATGACCTAGTTTTGGGATGGATCCACTCCCCTAGTTTTCGTCCCTTACCCTGGAAAGTATTGGACGGCTCTGGCAGCGCGAGCAAGATGTTGTATCATCATGAAGGTCATGGTGATGGTTGTCGGTTAGAAAAAATCCCCAAGAAGTAAGTTTATTATTTTATACACTGATATTTATTATTTCTTTATTAAAGTACTTCCTTTTATTATGCTTCACATTTAATTGAGTTGAGATAATTGCAGAGCTAAGCATTTGAGTATTCTTTTTTATATATTTAGTTGTACCCGTTAATGCATTAAAGTAAGTGTTTCTTTTATATTGAGTTGCACTTTTAAATGCATTTTAAACATATGTTTTACTTGTGTGACATATTTTTCTCAATTGACTATCTCAAAGTAAAGTTGAGTATCTTGTTCTTAGTACTTTTTGGCCATCTTACATACCGTACATTCCACGTACTGACGCCTTCGGCGCTGCATCATTTTATGATGCACATTCAGGTACCCATGTTAGCAGATGTTCAGTAAGACAACTTTCCAGTGGCAGTTGGTGAGACCTTATCATTCTCAGAGGGCTCCATTCAGTTAGTTTGATTTATTTATTTGTTTTATAGTCAGGTAACCGTGGGTCTTATTACGACACCTATCTTTCGTTTAGTAGAGGCTTCATAGAAAGAGTTAGCGATCAGTCCAGTCTATTCATTCGAATATTTAAAGCATTTATTTGTATTTGTATCAAAAGATGTTTTGAGGTTTTATATACAATATGGTTTACTCTATCAAGTCTCATATATTAGTTTCATGATATGGATCTATTCATATAAGCACTCAAGTTCCATAGTATGCTCAGTCTCACGAACTTGTGACTCTCCCTCAGTGGCTTACAAAGTAATAGTATGCCATGTGCATTCCTATAACAAAAAGGTTTCTAAAATAATAATGCTCTAGATCTCTCATTCTAAGCCCTCCTATGGATTTTGTTAGTTTTGATGGTGATACCAATAGTAGTAGTCAAGTAATGATAGCTAGGAGAAGATCGATGCTTCTTGTTATGATAGTAGTGATCTACTGTTCTATCTAAGGTGAATTTGTAAGTGGGACGAAGGAGCAAGATGAGGTGTTGTTACTTAGAGTTAGATGAGATCATTTATATTGTCTCCTTGTATTAGACATGATACATTGGCGACTAAAAACATAAGAAGGCAGGAGATTCTAAGAAGAGTGGTTACTTAGAGTGATTTGAGTATTAGACTTGAATATGGTGTTTATGGCATGTGAATTAATGTAAGATGCATCAAATGCATATTGAGTAGGAATCATGGCTTGTCGAATATGGAAGAAGGGAGTAGTACTCTTGGGATAAAATTTCTTATAAAGGTGTAGAGCATAAACCTTGTTGTTAAGATTTGCATGACCATCTTATATATAATACCCTGCGACTTAAAGTTAGGCTTGAATAAAGTAAGAGTGTGCAGTTAAACTTTGACCTTGATAGAGTAGCCATATGTATCCTTATCGGAGCTATATATGAGTCACAACAAATGAAGTCTTCTATGTATGAAGAAGAGTGTAGTCGAAAAGTGTTGCTAGGATTAAAAGCTATCAGTCGTATCATTCAAAATACCATACTCCTAACCCTATTTTCATTCCCAAGGCACCCATGTTCTATGTTGAATAGCTTCGGATAGAGTGTGACTTATGTTTGAACCTCGTGCCATTCTTATCTTATGTGCCATAGACAGTTTTCAAACTCTTAGTATGATTCAGTCCTATCTGTGTTGGTGGAAAGTTCATAAGAGAGAAAATAATAAGGGTATATCCATTCTCTTCTAGCTTATTCTCACTTTTATCCGAGGAAGAATGATCCCAAGGGGGAGATATTGTATGAAAGGCCCCGAATCATTGATGTCACTTTGAGGTCCACGAAACTTGCCCAGAAATCTGCCAGGTATCACCTCACGGAAGGGCCTACACGGCCCGTGTGGAGTCACACGGACCGTGTGGCCTCCCGTGGAGTGACACCGGGGAAAGTGGAGGGTAAACGGACCAAGTCACGGCCCGTGTGACCTTGGATGGTCCGTGTGGCCTTCCTTTTAAATTTGTAGTGTGGAGGGTTACCTGTACACGGACAGGGTCATGGACCGTGTAACTGTAGATGGTCCGTGAACCGGTCCATGTGGTGCTACTTAATCCAAAAAATCTTGCCTTTGAGAATTTTAAGTCCAGGGCCACGGCATAGTAAACGGCCCATGTGACACTACACGGACCGGACCGTGTACCCTACCGTATGCCCCAGACGGACCAATTTTAGGTCCGTGTCATTAATGACATTTTCAAAATATTGGTTATTCCAAACGTAAATTTTGTCATTTCCCACCCCTCCTAAACTCCCTATATAAGCTGAACACCCTCATTTTCAGCCATTCTCTCATTTTTACTCCTCTCTCTAAGTACTCCCATAAGAACTTCCTCCCACTTCTCACTAGGATCATTCAAGCCAAGACTCTCAATTTGAAGTCCATTTCTCCTCAAGTTTGTCTCAAAATCAGGTATGTGGGTTTCGATTCTTGGTCTCTTTCAACCAAGAAGACCCAAAGTTCTTTCCAAGCTATTTTATGAAATTGTTTACTTAAGATGTGAATTTTTCCACTTGTTCTTGGTAACTTTGAACCATGTATGTGCTATATAATATTCTGAATTTTGAGTTATGTTAAGTTTTATTGTGATGAGCTACTTGGATATGGAAATATGAACATGCATGTCCCTTTAAAGATGTTATTATGCATGGGTAATATCTACTACCATTTTCTAATAATTTTATTATGGATTTCCTAGTCTTTACATTATATTGCTATGTTTTAGCTATTCTATAAATTACCCATTCCATCCTTACACATGCATTGCATCATATTCATGACATTGCTACATGGAAATTTTGGAAATGTGGGATTAAGCCCAATTTCATTTTAAAAAGGGAATATGATATGATTTTCGGTAAGGCATGGGATATGACAAAAAGGTGATCACCGGTATGTCTATGATTATGGCTCTTGGAGCATCTTGGGTGTTTACACCATCTTGTATCTTAGCTCTTAGAGCATCTTGGGTGCTTGCACCATTTTATATATGTAGATGAGCTATTCCTTGCATGAACCATGTGATTTTGATCTTGAGATTTGGCATTTGAGCCTACTTGTGCATTTAAAATTTTGAAATGGATATTTGACTCTCTCTTGGAAAGCATATGTATATATATAAGTATTCTTGTGGGATGTGTAAGACTTAGCACCAATGGATTGGGGGCGTTAGGGATATCCCCAAGGTCCCTCTCTGTAACACCCCACATCTTACATGTACTAGTCCAACGCAGATGAAACATGATATGGCGGGGTCAAATCCGCACAAGTTTTAAAAGTGCGTGAGTTTTAGATTAAAGGGGTATATGTACGTCTAATGCTTAAGATGACCGAGTGTATATAATTTTTATGTCAAGTTAAGGAGAGTGTGACCTTAAATGAAGTGAAATAAGTGAGGTGCTTTTGGGACTTAGGAAGCTAGCAGGTGAGTCACCTACGTGCTTAGCTTAAATAGGCTAGGTAAACGGAGACAAGGTCCAAACCGAATTTGTTCAAGTCCGACAACAAATGAACCCCGAGTTAAGGATGTCATTTGGGCCCATAATTTAGCATCATAAAAGGACAACATTTGCAGCCCAAGATGAATAGGAAAAGAGCCAAATTACATTCACAACCCAATTCACAACTAGGGCCCAAACTAAGTGGGTATAAAGGAGGAAAATTTGCAGCAAAGCCCATCCAATTGAAGCCCAATAAGGCCCAAGTGAAAAGGCCAAGTTGCTGCATCATAACCTTAATACAGTAATGCTGGAAATCCAAAAGAAAGTCGGCCAAAAGTGGCCCTATAAAAGGGAGCAAAAACCAGCAACTTTTAGTCATTTTCTCAAGCCAAAAAATCAGATTTCTCTCCAAGTTTCTTCTTGCTCTCTCTTCATTTTCTAAAGCAGCCAAGGCACACCTCTAGAGTTCTTGAAGAGAACCTAATCATTGAGGGTTAAGGTAAGTAAAAATACCTATGGTTTGGTGTAATGTTTCCATGAAAAACATGAAGAGTATGCTGGTTGTACTTGTGCAGGGATTTGGGACAGCATGTGTTCCAAAGATTGTGGTCCACTTTTCTTGTTAATTAAGAGGCTTCTCTCTTGTTGGTTGGCTGTATTATGAAGTAATATATATGTTTTTAACAAGTCTTAGGTCTGTAATGACGTAAGAAGGCTGCTGGACCATTTTTATCTTCCGCGAAAATGAGTTCTTATATGATACCTAAATTGCGCTCTTAGTAGGAATTTGTGGACTGAATATTGGGAATGGTTGTCTCATGTTTTCCATCCACTTGGGGGACTGTTTTTGTACTTTTTTAGGACTGTATTTGTGTGTAAATACGTTGAGGACAACTTTGTTGAGGTTGAAACAGATTTGGAATTGTTGACGCCGAAATGTAGCGAAAGGATGTAATGTTACGTTGCCTACTTGCGTGTTGTGTAGAATTGTTGTATGTTGTACTTTATGAGCTGTTGTAACACTGTTATGGGACTAAAACAAGCTGGATAAGACATATATATAAAAATATGTATTAGAAATTACGATTAGGAGTGGAAATGTTGAAAGAATACTCTTTGGTTGCTAATTCCGAGCTTGCTGCCCGGATATTATTTTTGGGTGAAATTGGATTACCAAGATGTGTTTATTAGCTGCTAATACTAGTTTTATCACCTACTATATTGTAGATAAGTGTTTGGAGGAAAAGGATACTAGTCTGAGGTAATAACGACACAGTACAACGAGGTATGTAAGGCTACTTGATTTCCTATTACTTGGCATGATATCTACGTCCGTCCTTGGTACATAGAGGGCACTTACCAACTACAACATGACTAATAATTGTGTCTCCACTCTTTACCATGTCCATATGTTCCCATACATAGCCATTGTCAAACCCGCACACGTACTTGGATACTAAATATACATGAGTTCCTTTTTACCAAACAAAGTCCATGTGTTGTTTAATCTCCTATACGATTCATTAGTTGTGTATCTCTCTTTTCATTGTGGTATTATCTTGTATGGTTGTTTATATGTCACATGTCTATATTCCTACATTTCTAAAGGTTATGACCACCAAAAGAATCATATGGAAAGTAAATAAAAGATAACTCACAATTGCTTATTAATGGGTGGTATCCCAGGGGTGGAAGAATCACCTAGCATGGGTCGATCCCATATTACGGGGGGTATCTCAGGAGTGAACGGAAAGCCTAGCATGGGTCGATCCCGTTATTGATTTACCACTGATCAGCTGGTCATTTACATGATATATTGTGCACAGATTATACAGTAAAGAATGGTAAAGTAATAAAAACACATAAAGTACATGATTCCATAGTATGACTAAAGGTGGTCTGTTCATCCTTATACACCAGTGTGTGATATCATTTGAGTTCTTATTTTACATATAGTATTTCCTACCTTACATATTCAATATATTATCTCGTACTAACGTCCCTTATGGGGGACCTGCATTTCATGCTGCAGGTAGAGGAGCTACTAGATCTCCCCAGTAAGAGTACAAGACTTTCAGCTGCTATTACTAAGCTCCAGGTAGCTTCGGGGCTTGTATGTTTAGAACTTGTATTTGTATTGTATAGTTGGTCATGAGGCGGGGCCTGTCCCGACCCATATAGATAGTGTTCCTTACCTATAGGCTTTGTAGACTATGTAAATTAAAGTGTGGTCAAGTAGCATACTATAGACATCGTGGCTCCAACGGCCTAGTCTTATGCATTTACTTTTGGCTTGTTAATACAGTTTACTTTCTTTTGACAGCATATTAAATATGGGAACCTCTTAAATCTTCATAGCAGGTCATAGTTATATGTTTGTTCTCCCGAGCCTTGTCGGCAACGGGTGCCAGTCCGTCTTAATGGGACTTAGGGCGTGGCACTCTCCCTTTCCTTGAACTATGTGCCAACATAGGGATGAATGTTATTCGTCTATCTGTTTATGTTATGACATGTCTTGCTTTGATTCTATAAATCCTTCCGAAAAGCGTGGTTGTAAGGAAGGTGACCACCCACCGAAAGCGTGGTCGTAAGGTGTGGTGTAGGTTACCCTTGACAAGTAATCTGCTCCCTACCGGTAGGAGGTCCCAATCGGTCCAATTCGTGTAATAGCTCGCATGGATTTGGTTTGTCGGTTATAGTCCATCCTCGTTATATAGGAGCATTATCGCATTGCACGCATCATAAATTCCATGGCATCTCGTATACTAAATTCCATTGCTTATATGATCCTTGTATATTATGTGCCCTTGTCATCTAACATTGATATGCAGGTTCGGTAAGTCATATGCATTGCATGCCCGCATACTTAGTACATTCAAATTTACTAATGCATACTCTATGCCTACATGATTTTACCATGTAGAGACTTAGCAGTTTGAGTACCAGCCGCAGGACAAACAGTCCTTCTTTGAAGATATTTTTGCGGTGAGCCCGATCTTCCGAGGGCGAGCTCTTGTTTCTTATGTCCATTATGTATATTATATTTTTAAGGGTGAGCCCGAAACTTTTCCTGGCCCCCGTTCCTTAACTAGAGGCATATGTTGGGTGTTTTATAAAAACCTTGTCATTTTCGCTTAACTTATAAGAAATACTCTTTTTGGGACTTGAACTTCCATTATTTAATTACTTGTCTTTAAAATCTCTTGAACCAAGCTTCGTAGATTCTAAAATTTTGAGGCTTGTCTGGGGACTCTCGGGCCCCCATTCTCCGTGTCACAATTAGGCCCCGACCACGGGTTGTGACAAAAGGTGGTATCAGAGCCCTAGATTTATAATGGTCCTCGGAGCCCAACATGCCGCGTTGAGTAGAGTCCTATTCATGGGTGTGAAGTGCACCATGCCTATTGTAACACGCCGCTCAAATTCCACCCGAAAATCTACTAAGAGACGGTCTAGAATTGTCCAGGAAAGTCTAGAAGCATCCGGAAGGCTCCGGAATTCTCTAGAATCTTGTGGAGCTTGGAAGAACAACCTGGAAGATTCTAGAACCTTGTAGATAAATCTTGATAAATGTTGTCTTGTAAAATATCTTAGATATTTTAGATGGCTTGTAAATATCTTAGATATTTTTGGTAGAAGGTTCTAGGTCTTTATTTGTAGCCATTGGATCAAATAGATCCTAGCCGTCCATTGAGGAGGTGGAGTAGTATAAATACCTCTCCAACCCTCTCATTTGGCATCAAGTAAGCAAACAAGCAAATCAAGCATTGTAAAGCCTTCAAGAGCAATACAAAGTTCTTTCTTTGTTCCTCAAAAGTCTCAACTTCCTTCTTTAGTCCTTTCGCTTATAATTTCTATCTTCCGCTAAGCGTTAGGAGCGAGGCTGACTAGCAACTTATAGTGAGAAAGCTTGCTAGGATGCACGGTTCGTTGGAGTTACAACCCGGTTCGTGATAGTTGGTATCAGAGCGCAAGGTTGAATATTGTTGAAACATCCAGGGGAAATGGAAGACGGAAGTGAGATTAACCAAGTCGGAAAGGTAGCTGACAAGAAGGCCAAGGGCCACAGATCTCAATTGAGGGAACCCATGGGAGTCTTCGAGGCACGGCTAGCTCGGGTGGAGCTTGCGGTAGCTGACGGGCAGGAGAAGTTCGAGGAGGTCGAACAGAGCATGGAAGAGTTGCGGGAGGAGATGCAGTATGCCATGAACCAGGTCCTGGCCCAATGTCTTGACAGTATGAAGGCCATGGAGGAATCCACAAGGCAGAGATTTCGTTAGTCCAGGAAGAGCTAGGGATGCTCTTGCGCAAATTGGAGAGCACTGAGGAAGAACTCAGCTTGTGCAAGAGGGCTCTTGCCCAGGGTACTCCGTCTACGTCCGAGGTAAGGACTACCCCCGCTAGGATGGACGTTCCATGCCCCAAGACCTTCAAAGGGTCTAGGAATGCGAAGGAACTGGACAACTTCACATGGAGTATGGAACAATACTTTCGAGCGCTCGCCATCACTAACGAAGCGTCGAAAGTAGATATGGCTTGCCTCTACCTCGAAGATACCACGATGGTATGGTGGAGGAGGAGACAGTGGGACATTGAAAGAGGCACCTGCTCGATAGGCACTTGGGCGGAGTTCAAGAGTGAACTCAAAAAGCAGTTCTATCCAAGCAACGTTGAAGAGGAGGCTCGCGGCAAACTAAGGCGTCTTCAACACAAAGGAAGCATACAGGAGTATGTAAAGGAATTCACAGAGGTACTTCTCAAAATACCTGATTATCTTGATAAGGAAGCTTTCTTTGCCTTCATGGATGGGCTACAACAGTGGGCTAGACTCGAGATCCAGAGATGAGGAGCCCAAGACTCGACCACTGCTATTTCTATTGCCGAATCCCTTATCGAGTTCAATAAATCGGAGAAGCTTAAATCCAAGGATAAGGGCGGCAAGGGAAAGAGAGGGGGAGAGCATCGAGGCAAGGCGACAACCGACAAGGCGAAGGGACCCAAGTTTGGCGAGAAACCCTGCTTAAATGCTTCTTTTGTGAGGGACCACACAAAGCAAGGGAGTGCCCTAAGAGGGCCAAACTTTCAGTGTTGATTGAGGAACGAGAACGGGAAGAGGAGAAAGTAGGATCCCTACAACTCCTCAACACAATCAAGGCAAAAGTGGAGGTGCCCAAGACCGAGAAAAAAGGGAGACTGTACGTGGAAGCCACGGTCGGAGAACACACCGTAAAGGCACTTGTTGACACAGGGGCTGACCACAACTACCTCCGAGTTGAAGAAGCCAAAAGATTGGGCATCCGATATGAGAATGGATGCGGTTGGCTCAAAAGGGTCAATGCTAAACCCACAACCACCTTTGGAGTTGCCCAAGATGTACGGGTTTGCTTAGGTGACTGGAACGGCCTCATTGATTTCTCTATCGTCACCATGGACAACTATCCAATCGTTTTGGGTATTGAGTTCATGGACAAAGTTAAGGCCGTCCTCGTCCCTTTTGCAAATGCCATGTGGATCTTGGAGGAAGGCAACACTCATCTAGTGCCGCTAGAACGAGAAGCTCGACTCTGAGAGAAGCAAATTTCAGCACTACAACTTTCCAAAGGAGTCAAGAAGAGGGAGCCAACCTACCTGGTTGCCTTGAAGGAGGAAACACCAATTCCTCCCACCGGAGACCTTCCGAGAGGAATTGTTCCTGTTCTGGAGGAATTCAAGGATGTGATGCCGCCTGAGCTGCCAAAGAAGTTACCACCAAAGAGGGAGGTGGATCACAAAATCGAGCTTGTACCTGGTGCCACCCCGCCAATGGCTGTGCCATACCGCATGGCGCCTCCGGAGCTTGAAGAATTAAGGAGGCAACTAAAGGAGTTGATGGACATGGGGTATATTCATCCATCAAAAGCACCATACGGCGCCCCGTATTGTTTCAGAAGAAGCACGATGGGTCACTTCGGTTGTGCATCGATTACCGGGCGCTCAACAAGATCACGGTCAAGAACAAGTATCCAATTTCATTGATTGCAGATCTCTTCGATCAACTTGCCCAATCCCGGTGGTTTACCAAGTTGGATCTACGGTCCGGATACTACCAAGTTAGAATCGCTGAGGGAGACGAATCAAAGACCTCCTGTGTCACGAGGTATGGTTCATACGAATTTCTGGTAATGCCTTTCGGACTTACAAATGCGCCTGCAACATTTTGCACCCTCATGAATAGAGTCCTACAACCGTTCTTGGACAAATTCGTGGTGGTGTACTTAGACGACATTGTCATATATAGCAACACTTTGAAGGATCATATCCATCATTTGAGACAAGTCTTCCAGGTACTTCGGGAGAACGAGTTGTATGTTAAAAAAGAGAAATGTGCCTTCGCTCAGCAGGAAGTCACTTTCTTGGGGCACATGGTCGGAGGGGGCAAGCTACGAATGGATTAGTCCAAAGTCCGTGCTATACAAGAATGAGAGCCGCCAAAGAAGGTACCCGCACTCCGTTCCTTCCTTGGATTGGCCAACTACTACCGGAAATTCATCAAAGGCTATTCAACAATAGCCGCTCCCCTCACCGACCTTCTAAAGAAAAACCGGACATGGGATTGGGACGAGACATGCCAGACAGCGTTTGAAAAACTCCAGGAAGCCGTGATCCAGGAGCTGGTGTTGGCCTTACCAGACCACACCAAACCATACGAGGTGCAAGCCGATGCCTCAGACTTCGCCTTAGGTGGAGTCTTGATGCAAGAAGGTCACCCAGTGGCTTACGAAAGTCGTAAGCTCAACGATGCTGAGAAACGGTACACGGTCCAAGAAAAGGAGATGACGGTCGTGGTACACTATATGAGAACGTGGAGACATTATCTGTTGGGCACAAAGTTCGTGGTAAAAACCGATAATATCGCCACCAGTTACTTCCTTAAGCAAAAGAAGATGACACCTAAGCAGGTAAGGTGGCAGGCTTTCTTGGCTGAATTTGACTTCGTGATGGAGTACAAGCCAGGCAAGGGTAACGTTGTGGCCGACGCTTTGAGCAGAAACTCCGAACTTGCCTCCATCACCAGTCCAAGTTTCCCTTTGGTAGATCACATCAAGGAGGGACTAGATCAAGACCCGCAAGCCAAGAGTTTGATGAATTCGACAAGTCAAGGGAAGACACACCGATTTTGGCTGGAGGACGGGATGCTCGTAACTAAGGGAAATCGTGTATATGTGCCAAGATGGCGGGGCTTAAGGAAGGAGATCATCAAAGAGCGTCATGATTCAAGGTGGGCAGGTCACCCCGGAGTCCGACGAATAATGGCACTCATCGAGAGAGCTTACTACTGGCCCCAAATGAGAGACAATGTAGAGCTCTATGTGAAGACTTGCCTTGTGTGCCAACAAGACAAGGTAGAGCAGCGTCCCACTCCAGGTCTGTTGGAGCCATTGCCGATCCCGGAGAGACCTTGGGAAAGCATCTCCATGGATTTCATCACATGTCTGCCAAAGTCCGAGGGATGCAGCAACATTATGGTCGTAGTGGACAGATTCAGCAAATACGGAGTTTTCATACCAGTCCCTACCAAGTTCAACGCTGAGGATGCTGCAAAGTTGTTCTTCAAAGATGTGGTGAAATATTGGGGCATACCAAAGAGTATAGTCAGCCACCGGGACACTCGCTTCACATGGAGGTTCTGGTTGGAGCTCTTAAAATCATGGGGTCCGAGCTCAACTTTTCAACAAGCTTTCATCCGCAAACTGATGGTCAAACTGAACGGGTGGAACGCTTTGCTCGAGTTATACTTGAGGCGCTATGTCAGTGCCAACCAGAAGGATTGGGCCAAGCTTCTCGACATTGCCCAATTTTCATACAACCTGCAGAAAAGTGAATCAACTGGGGCGAGTCCATTCGAGTTAGCAACGGGGCAACAACCATGACGCCAAAAACTATGGCCAAATCCTACAGCATATAAGTTTGCCAAGGGATGGCACGAGAAGACCGACTTGGCAAAGGCATACTTAGCAAAGGCCGCGAAGAAGATGAAAAAGTGGGATGCTAAGCGGAGGCATCTAGAATTTGAGGAAGGCGACTTGGTCATGGTGAAGCTCCTTCCTCATCAAAGCCAGAGGTTTGAAAAGGTGCACAAAGGGCTAGTACGACGCTATGAAGGACCGTTTCCCATCGAGAAATGCATTGGTAAGCTAGCCTATCGCCTGACTTTACCCTCTCACTTGGAAATGCATCTTGTTTTTCATGTGAGCCTGTTGAAGCCGTATCATCAAGATAAGGATGATCCAAGCCGAGGCGAGTCAAAAAGAGCACCTACAACCATCACTACGGTGCCTGAATGAGAAGTTGAAGAAATTCTTGCGCACCGAGTCATACCGAGACGAGGGACTCATCCAAGCTATACTGAGTACTTTGTTCGATGGAAAGGGTCTCCCGACAGTGAGGCAAGTTGGGAACATGAACTTGCGTTATGGAACCACAAGGCTTTGATCGAGGCATACAAGAGGGATGCGCCGAGGATGTCACCACATTGAGGGGTGGAGATTGTAACACGCCGCTCAAATTCTGCCCGAAAATCTACCAAGGGACGGTCTAGAATTGTCCAGGAAAGTCTAGAAGCATCCGAAAGGCTCCGAAATTCTCTAGAATCTTGTGAAGCTTGGAAGAACAATTTGGAAGATTCTAGAACCTTGTAGATAAATCTTGATAAATGTTGTCATGTAAAATATCTTAGATATTTTAGATGGCTTGTAAATATCTTAGATATTTTTGGTAGAAGGTTCTACGTCTTTATTTGTAGCCATTGGATCAAATAGATTCTAGCCGTCCATTGAGGAGGTGGAGTAGTATAAATACCTCTCCAACCCTCTCATTTGGTATCAAGCAAGCAAACAAGCAAATCAAGCATTGTAAAGCCTTCAAGAGCAATACAAAGTTCTTTCTTTGTTCCTCAAAAGTCTCAACTTCCTTTTTTAGTCTTTTCGCTTATAATTTCTATCTTCCACTAAGCGTTAGGAGCGAGGCTGACTAGCAACTTATAGTGAGAAAGCTTGCTAGGCCGCACGGTTCGTTGGAGTTACAACCCGGTCCGTGACACTATGAGTGGGATGCTACAAAGACATATTAGGAAATTCCTCCCTACTTCATGTCTTGTATCATGCTGTGGCCGGTTTATGAAATTTCCTTACTTACTGGTATTGTTAATCCCTTTCATTAAATGCCTCGAGGACGACCTCCACTACCTAGGCTGGCTCTGGCTGCTGAAAATCAAGCCCCTCACGAGCCTATGGAGGAGCCTATCTCTAACAGTGAATTTCGTACCGCTTTCGCCATGCTTGCACAGGTGGTGACTGCTCAGGCAAGGTAATCTAATTTGCCACGGGACCCTACACCGGCATCTATTGTGAGGGATTTCACCCGGATGAATCCTCCGGAGTTCTATGGGTCGAGGGCTGATGAGGATGCTCAGGAATTCATTGATGAGCTCTCAAAAATACTGAACATTATAGGCATCTCTTCTGAGGAAAAAGCTGGATTGGCTGCTTACCAGCAAAAGGATGTAGCTCAGGTGTGGTATTCACAGTGGGCCATGGAGACGGTATGTGATGGTAATGTTAAATTGGGAGAGTTCAAATCTGCCTTCCTCGATCGCTTCTTTCCACTTGAGCTGAGGGAGGCCAAAATGACCGAGTTTGTCAACCTTAAGTAGGGGAATATGAGTGTGAGGGACTATGCCCTCAATTTTACTAAGCTTTCCAAATATGCTCTGTCCCTGGTTGCTGATCCCCGTGCAAGAATGCACAAATTTGTTTCGGGTATTTCTGACTTGTTGGTGAAAGAATGTCAAACTGCTACGCTGATTGGGGATATGGATATTGCTAGACTCATGGTATATGCTGAGCAGATTGAAGGGGAGAAACTCAAAGAGAAAAGGGCACACGATCCCAAGAGAGATCGCCTTGATGGTAGATTCTCCGGTGCTAGGAATATTGGTTTTGGTCGCTTCCAGCAGAGCCAAGGTTCAGGGGCTCGGGCACCCCCTCCTAGGGTACCGGTGGGTGGCAGACCAGGATATCTTATGTGTGACAAGTGTGGGAGGCCCCACATAGGTGACTGCCGAAAGGATCTAGGACTTTGCTTCGGATGTGGAAGTAAGGACCATAAGGTTGCTGGTTGCCCTAGGAGTGCGTGCGGAGGCCGAGGTCAGGTAACCCAAGGCAGGCAGGGTCAGCAGAGGGGTCCTCAAGGTGTTGCCTCGAGAAATAACAGGTTCTATGCACTCCATGCTCACGAGGATGCCGAGGAAGCTCCAAATATCGTGACTGGTATGTTAAAAGTCTTTGATTTTGGTGCTCTGGTGCAAACTTGTCTTTTTGTGACTCTACTGTTGGCTGTGAAGTTCAGTTTGAAACCCCAGATTCCAAGGGAGCCTTTTTCGGTCTACACGCCCGTGGGTGAATCTATTGTTGCTCATAGAGTCTATCACGAGTGCCCTGTTGTTGTGTTGCATAAAATCTTACCATGTGATCTTGTGGAACTTGAGATGTTTGATTTTGATGTAATTCTTGGAATGGATTGGCTGCATGCGTCTTATGCTTCCATAGATTGTAGAACCCGGAAGATCCAGTTCCAACCTCCCGATGAGTCAACTCTTGAATGGAAGGGGTGGTGATTCCTCTATCAAAGGTAGGTTTATTTCCTACCTCAGGGCGCAAAAAATGATTTCTAAGGGGTGCATCTACCATATGGTGAGGGTCAGGGATACGGATTCTGAGGTGCCCACTCTGGAGTCGATCCCTGTAGTGAATGAGTTTTCGGATGTGTTTCCCGAAGACTTACTGGGCATTCCTCCGAATAGAGAGATAGACTTTGGCATAGATCTTCTTCCAGATACTCAGCCTATTTCTATCCCTCCGTACCGGATGGCCCCTGCAGAATTGAAAGAGTTAAAGAAGCAGTTAAAGGACCTATTAGAGAAGGGTTTTATTCGGCCTAGTACATCACCGTGGGGTGCTCCCGTGTTGTTTGTAAGGAAGAAGGATGGGTCTCTCCGTATGTGTATTGATTGCAGGCAGCTGAACAAAGTGACCATTAAGAACAAGTACCCGTTGCTAAGGATTGATGATTTGTTTGATCAGCTTCAAGGTGCCACTCACTTTTCGAAGATTGACCTCCGTTCCGGGTATCATCAGTTGAAGGTTAGGGAATGTGATATCCCCAAGACAACTTTTCGAACAAGGTATGGGCATTTTGAATTTGTGGTGATGTCGTTCGGCCTAACTGATGCTCTGGCCGCATTTATGGACTTGATGAACAGAGTGTCTAGACCATTCCTAGATAGCTTCGTGATGGTCTTTATTGTCGATATTCTCATTTACTCCCGAAGTGAACAGGAGCATGGGAATCATTTGAGGATGACCCTCCAAACTCTAAGGGAAAAGAAATTGTATGCCAAGTTTAGCAAATGTGAGTTCTGGTTGGGCGAAGTGGCTTTCCTCGGGTACGTGGTATCCGGAGATGGTATCAAGGTGGATCCGAGGAAAATTGAGGCCGTGAAGAATTGGCCTAGACTGTTGACTCCTTTAGATATTCGTAGTTTTCTTGGGTTGGCCGGGTACTACAGAAGGTTCGTGGAAGGTTTCTCATCTATGGCATCTCCATTGACCAAGTTGACCCAGAAGCAAGCTAAGTTTATATGGCCGGATGAATGCGAGAGAAGTTTCCAAACCTTGAAAGATCGTCTTACGCTAGCTCCCATCTTGACCTTGCCAAATGGCTCAGAAGGGTTTGTAGTGTATTGCGATGCCACACAGATCATATTGGGTTATGTGATTATGCAGAATGGTAAGGTGATAGCTTATGCATCAAGACAACTGAAGGTGCATGAACAAAACTATCTCACACATGACCTTGAACTGGCAGCGGTGGTTTTTGCTCTTAAAATTTGGAGACATTATTTGTACGGAGTCCATGTTGATGTATTCACCGATCACAAGAGTTTGCAATATGTTTTCATTCAGAGGGATCTTAACCTCAGGCAAAGGAAGTGGTTGGAGTTTCTGAAAGATTACGACATGAGTGTGCTGTATCATTCGGGCAAGACAATGTTGTGGCCGACGCCCTTAGCAGGTTGTCTATGGGGAGTGTGGCGCATGTTGAAAGTGGGAAGAGGGAGTTGGTAAAAGACGTTCATCGGCTGGCCAGGTTAGGTGTCAGGTTGACTGATTCCAGCAAGATTGGTATTCGGGTTCAGAATGGGGCAGAATCTTCTGTGGTGAATGAGGTGAAAACTAAGCAAGATCTAGACCCATCATTAATTGAGTTAAAGAAGTTGGTTGCTGCAAAGGAGATGGAGGCATTCTTCCAAGGAGGAGATGGTGTATTCCGATGTCAAGACCAGCTTTGTGTTCCCGATGTGGATGACCTTAGAAAGGTGATTATGAGTGAGGCTCACAACTCTCGCTACTCTATTCACCCGGGGTCTACCAAGATGTACCAGGATCTGAGAGAGGTGTATTGGTGGCATGGTATGAAGAGGGATATTGCTAAGTTCGTGTCTGAATGCCCGAGTTGTCAGTAGGTGAAGGTAGAACACCAAAGACTTGGTGGTTTGGCCCATGACATTGAAATTCCCACATGGAAATGGGAGGATGTGAACATGCACTTTGTGGTTGGATTACCTCGGACCCGAAGGCGATTCGACTTCATTTGGGTTATTATGGATCGGATGACAAAATTGGCTCACTTTCTACCGGTCAAGACTACTTTCAGCACCGAGGACTATGCAAGGTTGTATATCCAGCAGTTGGTGAGGTTGCATGGTGTACCTAGATCCATTATATCGGATTGTGGTGCTCAATTCACTTCCCACTTTTGAAAATCTTTTATGAAGGGCCTTGGGACCAAAATCAAGTTGAGCTTCGCTTTTCATCCTCAAACCGATGGCCAAGAGGAGAGGACTATTCAAACCTTGGAGGATATGTTGAGGGCGTGTGTGTTGGAGTTTAAAGGGAATTGGGATGACCATCTTCCACTCATCGAGTTTGCTTATAATAATAGCTTCCATGCTAGCATCGGTATGGCGCCGTTCGAAGCCTTGTATGGGAGGAGGTGTAGATCCTCGGTGGGGTGGTTTGAATTGGGTGAGATGGCTTTAGTTTCCCCGTATTTGGTATTGGATGCCATGGAAAAGGTAAAGGTAATTAGGGAGAGATTGAAGGTGGCCCAAAGTTGTCAAAAGTCCTATTCGGATAGTAGGAGAAGGGACCTCAAATTTCATGTCGGGGATTGGGTTTATGTGAAAGTCTCTTCTATGAAGGACGTAATGCGTTTCGGCAAGAAGGGCAAGCTAAGTCCCCAGTATGTTGGTCCTTACGAAATTGTTGAGCAGATTGGAGGTATAGCTTACAAGTTGGAGTTACCTCCGGATTTGGGTTCCATTCATCCGGTGTTCCATGTATCTATGTTGAAAAAATTTATCGGTGATCCTAGCACCATTGTGGCTTTGGAAGGGATTGAGGTCGAGGAAAACCTGTCATATGAGGAAGTGCCGGTGGCAATCTTAGATAGACAAGTAAAACGGCTTTGCAACAAGCATGTGGCTTCGGTAAAGGTACTTTGGAGAAATAAACTAGTGGAGAGTGCTACTTAGGAGGCGGAGTTGGACATGATGAAACGACAACCCCCATCTTTTCCAATCTACTCAAGCCTAAGGTACTAGGGATCTTCCTTATCAACTATGTCATTTCCTTGCCTTCTTGAGTCTCATGACGTGACATGCATATGTGTACACTAAAAGACTTTTCTTTCTTTACAAATGAGTTGGATGCAATCTTGATATGAGCTTTGGTCTTGAACTATAATTTGATTTGTGGCATAAAATGCTTTTGGCACAAACCTTTCATTTTGAGTTGGGTTGTGTATTGTGTCTTGTGTCGGACGTATCTTGCCTTAGCCCTAACTTTTCAAGCCTTGTTCTTGCACATTCGGGGACGAATGTTCCCAAGGGGGAGATGATGAAAGGCCCTAGATCATTGACGTCACCTTGAGGTCCACAAAACTTGCCCTGAAATCTGCCAGGCATCACCTCACGGAAGGGCCTACACGGCCTGTGTGGAGTCACACGGGCCAGTGTGGCCTCCCGTGGAGTGACACCTGGGAAAGTGGAGGGTAAACGGACCAAGTCACGGCCCGTGTGACCTTGGACGGTCCGTGTGACCTTGGACGGTCCGTGTGGCCTTCCGTTTAAATTTGCATTGTGGAGGGTTACCTGTACACGGACAGGGTCATGGACCGTGTGACCATAGATGGTCCGTGAACAGGTCCGTGTGGTGCTACTTAGTCCGGAAAATCTTGCCTTTGAGAATATTAAGTCTAGGGCCATGACATAGTAGACGGTCCGTGTAACACTACACGGACCGTGTACCCTACCGTATGCCTCAGACAGACCAATTTCAGGTCCGTTTCATTAATGGCATTTTTGAAATATTTGTTATTCCAAACGTAAATTTTGTCATTTCCCACCCCTCCTAAACTCCCTATATAAGCTGAACACCCTCATTTTTCAGCCATTCACTCATTTTTACTCATCTCTCTAAATACTCCCACAAGAACTTCCTCCCACTTCTCACTAGGATCATTCAAGCCAAGACTCTCAATTTGAAGTCCATTTCTCCTCAAGTTTGTCTCCAAATCAAGTATGTGGGTTTCGATTCTTGGTCTCTTTCAACCAAGAAGACCCAAAGTTCTTTCCAAGCTATTTTATGAAATTGTTTACTTAAGATGTGAATTTTGCCACTTGTTCTTGGTAACTTTGAACCATGCATGTGCTATATAATATTCCGAATTTTGAACTATGTTAAGTTTTATTATGATGAACTACTTGGATTATGGAACTATGAACATGCATGTCCCTTTAAAGATGTTATTATTGATGGGTGATATCTACTACCATTTTCTAATGATTTTATTATGAATTTCCTAGTCTTTACATTATATTGCTATGTTTTAGCTATTCTATAAATTACCCATTCCATCCCTACACATGCATTGCATCATATTCATGACATTGCTACGTGGAGATTTTGTAAATGTGGGATTAAGCCCAATTTCGTTTTGAAAAGGGAATATGATATGATTTTCGGTAAGACATGGGATATGACAAAAAGGTGATCACTGGTATGTCTATGATTATGGCTCTTGGAGCATCTTGGGTGTTTACACCATCTTGTATCTTGGCTCTTGGAGCATCTTGGGCGCTTGCACCATCTTGTATATATAGATGAGCTATTCCTTGCATGAACCATGTGATATTGATCTTGAGATTTAGCATTTGAGCCTTCTTGTGCATTTAACATTTTGAAATGGATATTTGACTCTCTCTTGGAAAGCATATGTATATATATATATAAGTATTCTTGTGGGATGTGTAAGACTTAGCACCGATAGATTGGGGGCGTTAGGGATATCTCCAACGTCCCTCTCCCTTTCCTTGAACTATATGCCAACATAGGGACGAATGTTATTCATCTATCTGTTTATGTTATGACATGTCTTGCTTTGATTCTGTAAATACTTCCGAAAAATATGGTCGTAAGTAAGGCGACCACCCACCGAAAAGCGTGGTCGTAAGGTGTGGTGTAGATTACCCTTGGCAAGTAATCTGCTCCCTACCGGTGGGAGGTCCCAATTGGTCCAATTCGTGTAATAGCTCGCATGGATTTGGTTTGTCGGTTATAGTCCATCCCCGTTATATAGGAGCATTATCGCATTGCACACATCATAAATTCCATGGCATCTCGTATACTAAATTCCATTGCTTATATGATCCTTGTATATTATGTGCCCTTGTCATCTAACATTGATATGCAGGTTCGATAAGTCATATGCATTGCTTGCCCGCATACTTAGTACATTCAAACGTACTAACGCATACTCTATGCCTACATGATTTTACCATGTAGAGATTGAGCAGTTTGAGTACCAGCCGCAGGACAAATAGTCCTTCTTTGAAGATATTTTTGTGGTGAGCCCCCATCTTCCGAGGGCGAGCTCTTGTTTCTTGTGTCCATTATGTATATTATTTTGTTGAGGGTAAGCCCGGAACTTGTCTTGGCCCCCGTTCCTTAACTAGAGCCATATGTTGGGCATTTTGTAATAACCTTGTCAATTTTGCTTAACTTATTAGAAATACTCTTTTTGGGACTTGAACTTCCGTTATTTAATTACTTGTCTTTAAAATCTCTTGAACCAAGCTTCGTAGATTCTGAAATTTTTGGGGCTTGTCTGGGGACTCTCGGGCCCCCATTTACCGTGTAACAACTAGGCCCCGACCATGTGTCGTGACATTGTAACATCCCACAACTCTATTCATGGGATCCGTGATCTTTTGTCGTAAGTATATAAGCTTGAACCTAATTATGCCTTACTTGTCTTTGTATTTTAAGGCTCATTCCTAAATGTGTGAAGTGTGTTAAAAGTGGATTAGGTTCATAGGAGACCTCTAATACTTAGACAAGTTCAAAACCTCTCTATCGGTTAAGTTTTTCACTTTGGATTATGCATGGTTAAATTTAAATGACCATAACTCTTAGCACACAAAGAATTAGATATTCTATGACCTACCAAATGGAAGTCCTTTGAATTAGCTGTTTAACGCAATTAATTTCACCTCATGTGGAGTTTGGAGTCAAAAGTTATGGCCGTTTTACTGAAGACTGCCAAAGTAGAGGTGCAATACAAAACTCCTTTACAAGCCATAGAACAAAGTACGGCCCGTCTGCTGAATTGTGAGAAAAGTCCTGAACTTCAATTTTTGGTCCACCACTTTACGGACCAATCTACGGCTCGTAGAACTTGCTATAGTGTAAGGACTCGGATTTTCGAGCGGCTTTACCGGACCTCTTAGTACCATCCCGAGCAAAAATTTGCCAAGCGTCGCTCCATGGAAGGCCCACACAGGCCGTGTGAATCCACACGGACCATGTGGCCTCCCGTGGAGGGGCACTTGGCCAAGATTTCGACGGAGTGGAATGTGACAGAGGATTTCGGACCAAGTAAGGGCGCACGGCTACCCACACGGTCTGTGTGGTGTGTTACGGGCCATGTGTCCCTCCGGGTGGCCCTCCATGTGGCTCGCTACATAAATTTTTTCTAAGTACGAAATTACTGTCTCATAACCTTTTTGTGCGAAAATTTTCTGAGTGATGTATTACCGCCTTTGACATGACCCGTGTAGCGTCGTCATATGGGCCGTGTAGTCGTCTGTATAGTACCTCTTAGCTTCGAATAGATTCCAAGTCTTGGCACCGCGAAATTTGTCTAAGTTCAGGTTCACAGGCAATGTTCACGTTCAATGTAATGACTCACGGACCGTGTAGTGGGCCGTATGGACCTGACATTTCAAATTTTATCCATGTCATTAATGGCGTTTATGTAATTACGGTTTATTTTAATTATGAATTATGACCTTTTACCTATCCAAAACCCCTAAACTCAGTTGATATCCCTCCCCTCTTATTTCATTCTTTTTAAACCCTCTTCCCCTCAAAAGATCACTCCCAAATACTCTCTACTCTCCCTCTCAAGACTCAAAGCTAGGGATTAATTGGAGTTCAACTTCAAGCTAGGTTCTTCCCCAAAATTTAGCTCCTTAATCAAGGTATGTGGGATTGATTCTTGGTCCCTTTCAACCAAGAAGACTCAAAATTCCTTTCAATTGATTTGATGAATTTTAATTTACTTTAAAAATGGGTTTTCATTATTTGATTTTATTAAATCCAATTGATGTATGGGATGTACTTTATCTATAATTTTAATTTACTTTGATTACTATTTTGATGATTTGCATTGAGTTATGAAGTTATGAACATGCATGTCCCCTTTAAAGTTGATTTATGCATGGGTGATTTATATTATTATTTATATATTGATTTAATTATGGATTTACTCAATTTCATATTGTGATTTTGATTTCAACTTCAATCTATGTTACCCATTCTATCATCACATCATGCATTGCATGTGCATTCATGAACATTGGTATATGGAAATTATGAAGTGGGTTAAGCCCAATTATGTTTTATGAAATGATTTTGATAAGGCATTGGTTATGACAAGAATGTGATCACATACATGTCTTATGATTATGGCTCTTTGAGCATTTCGGGTGCTTGCACTATCTTGTATATGTAAATGAGTTATTCCTTGCATAAGTATCACCATTATTACTTATGATTTGGCATTTGAGCCTAAATGTGCATTGAGTGGTTTTAAAATGAATATTGTATCTCTTGAAAACATGTATATGTACAAGTATTCTCGTAGGATGCCGACTTAGCACGATGGATTGGGGGCGTCAAGGCTATCCCCAAGGGCCTTCTCCCTTTCCTCGAACTATGTGCCTAGCATATGTTATAAGAATCCTATTCGAAATAGGATGTGTTCCCGAAAGGAAGGTTGCTTCATACGAGATGGGATATGTACCCGTAAGGCGAAGTACTATTATGCAATGATATGAATAATCCTTATCAAAATGGGATATGTTCCCGTAATGTGAAGTATGGTTTACCTTTGGCAAGTAGACCACCTCTGTACCGGTGAGGGGTATTCATCGGGATTCCAAGTTATAGCTCGCTTGGTCTTACTCATGTCGGTTGAAGTCACATCCCCGCTATATATGAGCATCATCTCATTCATGCATCATGAATTTCATGGCATCTTGTATATATATTACTCCCTTGATTATATTATTCTTTCTATATTATGTGCCTTTGTCATCTAACATTTAAGTGTAGGTTTAACAAGTCATATATACATTGCATGCCCGCATACTTGGTACATTCTAATGTACTAACGCACATTCTATGCCTACATGATTTTACCATGTAGGGCCGAACATTTCGATTACCAACCATTTGATGAGTAGTCCAATCTAGAAGAGTACTTTTGGTGAGTCTCATCCTCCAAGGACAAGCCATCTTCCCTCTACTTATGCTATCTCAGATTTCCTTTCTTGTTTCAAGGTGAGCCCGGAAGATGTCCTGGCCCCCGTTCCATCTTGATTAGATGCATTGGTTGGAAAATACATACTCTCCCTAAAATCTTTATGCTATGCGTGGTATTTTGGTTTATGTATTTCTATGGATTGATTTATTCAAATGTCGTATTTTGTTTTATGTGTATTTGATATGGAAATGTGGAAAGTGCCAAGCCCGTATTGCCCTATAGCGTGAGTCCTATTCTCCCATCCCTTAGAACTATGTGTTACTATTTGAATGTTCTTTTCGAACTGATGATGTGGATTTGGATACTTGAGACTTGTTTGAGTACTCTCGGGTTCTCATTCGTTGTGTCACATCTAGGCCCTAGTTCCGGGTCATGACAAAAGATGGTATCAGAACACTATTATAAATGATCCTCGGAGTCCATCATGTCGCGTCAAGTAGAGTTTATTCATGGGTGTGAAGTGCACCATGCCTATGAGTGGGAGGCTATAGGGACTTTCTTGGAATATCCTCACTTCTTCATGCCCTATGTCATGCTAAGACTTGTGTAATTGACTTTCCTATCTTAATGGTGTCGTTGCTCTATTTTAGAAGATGCCTCGAGGAAGACCCTACCCAAGGCCAGCTCCGACTGATGAGGATCAGGATCCTCAAGGGCCTATGGATGAACCCATCTCAAATGGTGAATTCTGTATAGCCTTTGTCATGTTTGCCCAGTTGGTGACATCTTAGACAAGGCAGGCTAATCTGCCACGGGATCCTACGCCAGCTTCTAGGGTGAGGGATTTCACCCGGATGAATCCTCTGGAGCTACATGGGTCGAAGGCTGATGAGGATGCATAGGAGTTCATTCATAAGCTCACCAAGATATTGGACCTTATGGGTGTCACTTCTGAGGAGAATGTTGAATTGGCTGCTTACCAACTGAAAGATGTGGCTCAGGTGTGGTATACCCAATGGACTATGGAGAGGGTTTGCAGTAGTGATGTCAACTGGGAAGAGTTCTGATTTCCAAGTATGCTCCGTCACTTTTGGCTAACCCCCGTGCAAGGATGCACAAGTTTGTTTCTAGTATCTCTAATTTGCTTGTAAAGGAATGCGATACTGCTATGCTCATACGGGACATGGATATTTCTAAACTCATGGTGTATGCTGAATAGATCGAAGGGGAGAAACTCAAGGAGAGGAGAGTTCATGATCCTATAAGGGCTCGTTTTGATGGTGGATTCTATGGTTCTCGAAGTGCTGGCTTTGGTCGCTTCCTACAGGGCCAAGGTTTTAGTGCTCGGGTGCCTCCTCCTAGGGCACCAGTTGGTGGTGGCCAGGAGTATCCTCTATGTGACAAATGTGGGAAGCCCCACATGGAAGTTTGTTGGAGGGATTTGAGTGTTTGCTACAAGTGTGGTGATAACAGCCACAAGGTTGCTGATTATCCTAGGAATGCCCGTAGAGGCCAAGGTCAGGTGGTTCAAGGTGGCCAAGGTCAGGTGGTTCAAGGTGGCCAAGTCAAATAAAAAGCTCCCCAAGGTGTTGCCCTAAGGAACAATAGGTTCTATGCACTCCATGCCCGTCAGGATATTGAGGAAGCTTCGGATGTCGTGACTGGTATGTTAAAAGTCTTTGAATTTGATGCTTATGTTTTGCTTGACCCAGGTACAAATTTGTCTTTTGTGACTCCTCTGTTGGTTGTTAAATTTGGTTTGAGTTCCAAGATTTTGAAGGATCCTTTCTCAGTTTATACTCCCGTGGGTGAATCTGTTATTGCACATATGGTCTATCATGGTTGTCCTGATCCTGTGTTGCACAAGGTTTTCCAGTGTAACCTTGTGGAACTTGAGATGTTCTACTTTAACGTTATCCTTGGGATGGATTGGTTGCATGCATCATATGCCTCTATAGATTGTAGAACCCAGAAAGTCAAGTTCCAACCTCTCGGTGAGCCTGTTCTTGAATGGAAAGGTAGCGACTCCTCTGTTATAGGTCGGTTTATTTCCTACCTCAAGGCACGAAAAATGATTTCCAAGGGGTGCATTTATCACATTGTGAGGGTCATTGGAGTCCGAAGTGCCTAATCTTGAGTCGGTTCTTGTGGTGAATGCATTTTCAGATGTGTTCCCCGAAGACTTGCCTGGTATTCCTCCTAAAAAGGTGGTAGATTTCGGCATAGATCTTCTTCTGGATACTCAGCTCTATTCCTCTTTATTGTATGGCGCCGGCAGAATTGAAAGAGTTAAAACAGTAATTGAAGGATTTGTTAATGAAAGGCTTCATTAGGCCCAGTATATCGTCGTGGGGTGCTCTAGTGTTGTTTGTAAGAAAGAAGGATGGATCTCTTCCGATGTGTATTGATTATAGGCAATTGAATAAGGTGACCAGTAAGAATAAGTATCTGTTTCCCAGGATTGATGACTTGTTCGACCAGCTTCAAGGGGATACTCATTTCTCAAAGATTGATCTTCGTTCTGGGTATCATCAGTTGAAGGTTAGGGAGTGTGACATTCCCAAGACAACCTTTCGGACAAGATATGGGCACTTTGAGTTTGTGGTGATGTCGTTCGGCTTAACCAATGCTCCGCCCGTGTTCATTGATCTGATGAATTGGGTGTTTAAGCCATTCCTTGATAGTTTTGTGGTGGTTTTCATTGACGACATTCTCATTCACTCCCGAAGTGGCAGGAGCATGGGGATCATTTGAGAAGGGTTCTCCAAACCTTGAGAGAGAAGAAATTGTATGCCAAGTTTAACAAATGTGACTTTTGGTTGGGTGAGATGGCTTTCCTTGGACATGTGGTGTCCAGCGATGGTATCAAGGTGGATTCGAAGAAGACCGAGACCGTGAAGAATTGGCCCAAACCGTTGACTCCTTTAGATATTCGAAGCTTTCTGGGGTTGGCTGGATATTATAGAAGGTTCGTTGAAGGGTTCTCATCTATCGCATCTGCATTGACCAAGTTGACCCAAAAGAAGACTAATTTTGTATGGTCAGATGAATGAGAGAGGAGTTTCCAAACTTTAAAAGATCGGCTTACATTGGCTCCTGTCTTGACCTTACCGAATGGTTTGGACAGATTCGTGGTGTATTGTGATGCCTCGCGGATTGGGTTGGGTTGTGTGCTTATGCAACATGGTAAGGTAATAACGTATGCATCAAGGCAGTTGAAAGTGCATGAATGTAATTACCTAACACATTATCTTGAGTTGGCAGCGGTAGTCTTCGCCTTGAAATTTGGAGGCATTATTTGTATGGGGTTCATGTCGATGTGTTCACTGATCACAAGAGTTTGCAATATGTAATCACTCAAAGAGATCTCAAATTGAGGCAAAGGAGATAGTTGGAACTCCTCAAGGATTACTTCATGAGTGTTCAATATCATCTCGGCAAAGCCAATGTTGGGGCCGATGCTCTCAGTAGGCTATCTATGGGAAACATGGCGTATGTTGGAGAGGAAAGGAAGGAGTTAGCATGGGATGTTCACCGGTTAGCTAGGTTGGGTGTCAGGTTGGCCGATTCGAGTGATGGTGGTATCCGTGTTCAAAGCGGGGCAGAATCTTCCGTGGTGGTTGATGTAAAAGCTAAGCCAGATTTAGACCCATCGTTATTTGAATTGAAGAACTTGGTTTCCGAAAAGGTGATTGAGGTGTACTCCCAAGGGGGAGATTGTGTGCTCCGGTACCGAGACCAGGTTTGTGTTCCAGATGTGGATGATCTTAGAAGGGTGATCATGAGCAAGGCTCACAACTGTCATTATTCTATTCACTCGGGTCTACTAAAATATATCAGAATTTGAAAGAAGTGTATTGGTGGCATGGTATGAAGAAGGACATCGCTAAGTTCGTATCCGAATGTCCGAGTTGTCAACAAGTGAAGGTAGAGCACCAAAGGCCCGGTAGCTTAACTCAAGATATTGAGATTCCCACATGGAAGTGGGGAGATGTGAACATGGACTTTGTTGTTGGATTGCCTCGGACTCAAAGGCAATACGACTCCATTTGGGTCATCATTGACTGGATGACCAAGTTGGCTCATTTCCTACCGGTCAAGGCTACATATAGAGCCGAGAAGTATGCGAGGTTGTACATCCAAGAGTCAATGAGATTGTATGGGGTGCCTAGATCTATTATATTGGATCGTGGTGCCCAATTCACTTCCAACTTTTGGAGGTAATTTCAGAAGGGACTTGTAACTAAGATTAAGTTGAGCATCGATTTTCATCCTCAAACCGATGGGCAAGTTGAGAGGGTTATTTAAACCTTGGAGGATATGTTTAGGGCTTATGTGTTGGAGTTTAAAGATAACTGAGATGATCACCTTCCACTGATTGAGTTTGCTTATAATAATAGCTTCTATGCTAGCATTGGTATGGCACCGTTTGAGGCCTTGTATGGGAGAAGGTGTAGGTCACCGGTGAGGTGGTTTGAATTGGGAGAGATAACATTGATTGGCCCGACTTTAGTGATAGAGGCTATGGAAAAAGTAAAAGTAATTAGAGAAAGGTTGACAACGGCACAAAGTCGCCAAAAGTCTTATTCGGATGTTAGGAGGAGGGATCTTGAGTTCTATGTTGGTGATTAGGTATATGTGAAGGTTTCGCCTATGAAGGGTGTGATGCGTTTTGGTAAGAAGGGCAAGCTAAGCCCTCAATATATTGGCCCTTATGAGATCATTAAGTGGATTCGGGGCATGGCTTATAGGTTGGAGTTACCTCCGGACTTGAGTTCCATTCACCCGGTCTTTCATGTGTCTATGTTGAGGAAGTTAGTTGGTGATCCTAGCACCATTGTGTCTTTGGAAGGAATTGGGATTGAAGAAAACTTTTCTTATGAGAATATTCCGGTGGAGATCTTGGATAGGCAAGTGAAGCGGCTCCGTAGCAAGGACGTGGCTTGGTAAAGGTGCTTCAGTGAAATTAACATGTGGAGAGTGCTACATGGGAGGCGGAGCTAGACATGATGAAGCGATATCCTCAACTTTTCTAATCTACTCAATCCTAAAGGTGCTAGGTCGATCATCTTGTAAATAGTCCTAATTCTTTCACTCTTGAGTCTCATGACATGACATGACATGCATACATGGGCACAAAAATGATTTTTTTATGACGTTTGAATGATTTGCATACATTTGCATACATGGGCATACATTTGCATACCTTGTGTTCGGATGTTTCATGTCCCAAGTCAAGATTTCAAGCCTTGTTGTTGGACATTCGGGGATGAATATTCACAAGGGGGAGATGATATAAGGACCCGGATTTTTGAGCGGCTTTACCGGACCTCTTAGTACCATCCCGAGCGAAAATTTGCCAAGCGTCGCTCCATGGAAGGCCCACATGGGCCGTGAAAAACCACATAGACCGTGTGGCCTCCCGTGGAGGGGCACTTGGCCAAGATTTTGATGGAGTGGAATGCGACGGAGGATTTCGGACCAAGTGAGGGCACACGGCCACCCACACGGTCCATGTGGTGTGTCACGGGTCGTGTGGCCCTCAGTGTGGCTCGCTACGTATAATTTTTCTAAGTACGAAATTATCATCTCGTAACTTTTTCGTGCAGAAATTTCCTAAGTAATGTTTCACAGCCTTTGACACAACCCGTGTAGCATCACACGGACCGTGTAGTCGTCCGTATGGTACCCCTTAGCTTTGGATAGATTCCAAGTATTGGCACCGCAAAATTTGTCTAAGTGCAGGTTCACGGGCACTGTTCATGGTCCATGTAACGACTCACGGACCGTGTAGTGGGTCGTACGGACCTGACAGTTCAAATTTTACCCGTGTCATTAATGGCGTTTATGTTATTACGATTTATTTTAATTATGAATTATGACTTTTTACCTATCCAAAACCCCTAAACTCTGCTGATATCTCTTCCCTCTTAATTCATTCTTTTAAACCCTCTTCCCCTAAAACAATCACTCTCAAATACTCTCTACTCTCTCTCTCAAGACTCAAAGCTAGGGATTAATTAGAGTTCAACTTCAAGCTAGGTTCTTCCCCAAAATTCAGCTCCTTAATCAAGGTATGTGGGATTGATTCTTGGTCCCTTTCAACCAAGAAGACCCAAAATTCCTTTCAATTGATTTGATGAGTTTTCATTATTTGATTTTATTAAATCCAATTGATGTATGGGCTGTACTTAACTTGTGATTTTAATTTACTTTGATCACTATTATGATGATTTGCATTGAGTTATGAAGTTATGAACATGCATGTCCCCTTTAAAGTTGATTTATGCATGGGTGATTTATATTATGATTTAGATATTGATTTAATTATGGATTTACTCAATTTCATATTATGATGTTGATTTTAACTTGAATCTATGTTACCATGCTATCCTTACATCATGCATTGCATGTGCATTCATGAACATTGGTATATGGAAATTATAAAGTGGGTTAAGCCCAATTATGTATGAAATAATTTTGATATGATTATGACAAGGCATTGGTTATGACAAGAATGTGATCACATACATGTCTTATGATTAAGGATCTTTGAGCATCTCAGGTGCTTGCATCATCTTGAATATGCAAGTGAGCTAATCCTTGCATGAGTATCACCATTATGACTTCTGATTTGGCATTTGAGCCTAAATGTGCATTGAACGATTTTGAAATGAATTATGGTTTTGAAATGAATATTGTATCTCTTGAAAGCATGTATTCTCGTGGGATGCCGACTTAGCACCGATGGATTGGGAGCATTAGGTCTATCCCCAAGGTCTCTCTCCCTTTCCTCGAACTATGTGCCTAGCATATGTTATGAGAATCCTATCCGAAATAGGATGTGTTCCTGTAAGGAAGGTTGCTTCATACGAAATAGGATATGTACCCTTAAGGTGAAGTACTATTGTGATATGATATGAAAAATCCTTAGCGATATGGGATATGTTCCCGTAAGGGGGTTGCTTCATACGAAATGGGATATGTACCCGTAATGTGAAGTATGGTTTACCTTTTGCAAGTAGACCACCTTTGTACCGGTGAGGGGTATTTATCGGGATTCCACGTTAGAGTGCGCTTGGTCTTACTCATGTCGGTTGAAGTCACATCCCCGCTATATATGAGCATTATCTCATTCATGCATAATGAATTTCATGGCATCTTGTATATATATATATTACTCTCTTGATTATATGATTCTTTTGATACTATGTGCCCTTGTCATCTAACATTTAAGTGCAGGTTTAACAAGTCATATGTATTGCATGCCCGCATACTTAGTACATTCAACATACTCTATGCCTACATGATTTTACCATGTAGGGGCCGAGCATTTCAATTACCAACCGTTTGACGAGTAGTCCGATCTAGAAGAGTACTTGTGGTGAGTCCCATCCTTCAAGGACAAGCCATCTTCCCTCTACTTATGCTATCTCAGATCTCCTTTCTTGTTTCAGGGTGAGCTCGGAACATGTCCTGGCCCCGTTCCATCTTGATTAGAGGCATTGGTTGGACAATATGTAGACTCTCTGAATTCTTTATGCTATGCGTGGTATTTTGGTTTATGTATTCCTATGGATTGACTTATGGGAATGTCGTATTTGGTTTTATGTGTATTTGATGTGGAAATGTGGAAAGTCCCAAGCCCGTATTGCCCCATAGCATGAGTCCTATTCTCCCGTCCCTTAGAACTATGTGTTACTATTTGAATGTTCTTTTCGAACCGATGATTGGGATTTGGATACTTGAGGCTTGTTCGGGGACTCTCAGGTTCCCATTCGTCGTGTCACCTCTAGGCTCTAGTCCCGGGTCGTGACATGTAGGCCGTAAAATGGGCTCGTGAAAGTGATCCAGAGATTCTAAAAATTTTCCAAAAGTTTACGGAAGAGTCCCTATTGGCTGTAGAAATATGTACGGGCCGTAGAGGGTCTCGTAGACGACCCAATCAGTGATTTTGAAAAGGGGTATTTTCATCCTTTCTCACCCTTTAGGCCTAAACTTGTCAGTTTTAACCTAAATAAATCCCTAAAGTGATTCCTTAATTTCTTTACGCTCAAAACATTCTCCAAACCTAGAATGTAGTTTTCAAGAGAAGAAAAGCTAGGGTTTCAAGAGAAGCTAGTGAATTCTTCAAAGTTCTTCAAGAAATCTTATTCTTCCAGGTATGTAAGGTCTTCCAAAAGGTATTCTACTATTATTTTAGTATCTTTAACTCTTAGTCTCTACCCAAGATCATGTTTTCCTCGTTACTAGTTAATTTCATTGAAATACTTGTTCATCTATTTTTCTTGATAAAAGTTATGTCCTTTACTGATTTCTACTAATTTAAGTTATTAAGTCAAGGTTTCATGGTTAAGGTTGCAATTGTAAGAATCCTAGACATTTCATGAAGAGCTATTATGTCCACAGTTTTGAGTTGAGTTTAAGTAGTACTTAAAGCTTCTGTGTTTACAAGTATCTGAGTAAGAAAATTATGTTTTTGAGACACTTTGCATTAATGAAACTTTCAGCCAAAGAAAAGAGACGAGTTGAGAAAAGCTAAAGTTGGGTTAAGTCTCATAAGACTAAAGAGACATTTTGAGAGCTTTTACTCTTAAAGTTATGAGCATAATAAAAGTTAGTTTGGGAATAGTATTGAGCATCGATATGAGATAGAGTAATAATAACTTGAACTCATAAACTATGTAGCCGCTGTAGGATAGGATTGTACCAGAAGACACTTTCTTACTTGCCACTGAGATGGCACAGTTTTGGGATGGATCCACTCCCCTAGTTTTCGTCTCTTAACCATGCAAAGTATTGGACGGCTCTGGCAATGTGGGCAAAACATTGTATCATCATGAAACTCATAGTGATGGTTGTCGATTAGAGAAACTCCCCAACAAGTAAGTTTATTATTTTATACACTGAGATTTATTATTTCTTTATTAAAGTACTTCATTTTATTAAGCTGCATATTTAATTGAGTTGAGCTAATTGCAGAGCTAAGCGTTTGAGTATTCTATTTTAGATATTTAGTTGTGCTCGTTAATGCATTAAAGTAAGTATTTCTTTTTATATTGAGTTGCACTTTTAAATGCGTTTTAAACATATATTATACTTGCTTGACATATTTTTCTCAATTGTCTATCTCAAATTAAAGTTGAGTATCCTATTCTTTGTACTTTTTCGCTATCTTACGTATCATGCATTCCACGTACTGACGCTTTTAGTGCTGCTTCGTTTTATGATGCAGATTCAGGTACCCATGTTAGCAGATGTTCAGTAAGACAACTTTTCAGTGGCAGTTGGTGAGACCTCCTCATTCTCAGAGGGCTTCAGTCAGGTAGTTTGATATTTTTTTTGTTTTATAGTCAGGTAGCCATGGGTCTTGTTATGAAACCTATATTTAGTTTAATAGATGCTTCATAGACAGAGTAGTGAGTCTGTCCGGTCTATTCATTCGAATATTTAAAGCATTTATTAGTATTTGTATCAAAAGATGTTTTGAGGTTTTATATACAATATGGTTGATATTATCGGCATTTAATCAGATGGTTTGAAGGTTCACCCTATAAAGCTTCCACATGTATGCTAAATCTTTAGTTAAGTGAGTCACCTAGGCCAAGGGTATGTTTGGGGACCAGTAATGGTTTCCGAGTATCGACCATGTCCAGGGTATAGGCTCAAGGCATGACAATAATACATCGTACATAATTGTTATTGGATTTTTCATACTCGAGTATGGGTGAAGACACTGGAGTTGTAGGTTCAACTTTTTTAGTTGATTCGGGAGATGGTATTAAATCAGGCAATTTATATATATTTTTATGAATTCTTGTGTAGTCACCTTTAATATACTTGTGTTATACTTTTAAATGTCCTTATTATACTATCATATACTACAGAGTTGACCAAGGATCCTGTCGAAGTTATAGTTGTATCTGTATTAGCTGATATTGCAGATGCTGGTAA
Organism: Solanum rostratum; assembly: GCA_029948455.1. Taxonomy (NCBI): domain Eukaryota; kingdom Viridiplantae; phylum Streptophyta; class Magnoliopsida; order Solanales; family Solanaceae; genus Solanum; species Solanum rostratum. The sequence goes on from CM057049.1 coordinate 54,615,902, forward strand.
AGCAGGTATTTAAAACTATCTTTACTCGTCTAATAGAATGTACATAGTAAATGTTTAATACTATTAGTAGCAATTTATTTAATGCATATTTATACATCTTTTAATACACTTAAATAATTTTAGATTTGACTAAGGGTGAAGATCCTGTTGTAGTTTTATCCGTATTGACAGATGATGGAGATAATTATAATGCATGTATTTTACCACCATATTTAATATACCTACGTAATACACTGTACATAATACATTATGTCTAAGGGTGAATATGTTTTGACATAGGAGATGTGCTTACGGGTGAAAACCCTCTTCAAGTTGGATTTGGATGTGATAATGATGAAGCATATTTTTAATTTTATCCATGACTAATTCATTTTATATACTTTAGATATATGAATTAATTGATCAATCTTTGTTGAAACAGATTTTAGTGACATTTTTGATAAATTGTCTGAATTAGTGGTGTGACAAAAGTTGAAAAAAATTAATTCCAACACTTGATGACTTTGAAGTACCTGATAACTTGACGCAGTTATTAGATTATGCAACTAAACAAAAATCAGTCACACCTGAACAACAAAGTAGAACGAAAATTTCGGGGAAGCTTGTTAAATCGCCATATTTGCAGGAGTTTGATTCTAGTGCTACTGATTCTGCGTCATGTAAATTTTTGAGATAAAGCACTCTTTTTCTACTGAAATCGGTGTAGAAATTGACAACAATTTGATTAGTTCTTTCACAGCTTGGCTACATGAAGGCCTTTCAAAGAAGAGTTTTTTTTATGTGAAACATTGTTAAAACTTATTTCAATGTAGCTAACTTGTTTGTTTTTTGTATCGGTCAGAAGAACATGCCCTTACCTAGTTGCGACTGTCACGACCCGAGACTAGGGTCTAGTTGTGACACCACAAATGGGAACCTGAGAGTCCCCAAACAAGCCTTGAAGTATCCAAATTCACATCATTGGTTCGGAAGCGCAATTAAATAGTAATCACATAATACTAAGGGATGGGTAAGTAGGACTTACGCTATGGGAACATCTAGGGGAAAGGGATTCACATGGATTCACATAGCACATAACATACAAGAACTAAGGGGCGGGTAGGTAGGTAGGACTCATGCTATGGGGGCAAACGAGACTTAGGATCTTCCACATTTCCCCATCAAACATACATACATATCATAATTCCCATAATCAATCCATGATAGCCATATCCAATAGATAATTAAAATCATAAGCTTCAAATACAACATATAGAAATATAGAATCTACGAGATGTCCAACAATACCTCTAGTCATAAGATGGAATGGGGGCCAAGACATATCCCGGGCTTACCCTCAAATAAGAAAGTAGACATAGGATAACATAGATAGAGGAAGGTGGCTTGTCCTTAGAAGATGGGACTCACCAAAAGTTCAACCTTTGGAAATTAAGCTACTCGTCAAACGGTGGATAATTGTAGCGCTCAACCCCTACATGGTAAAATCATGTAGGCATAGAGTATGCATAGTACATTTGAATGTACTAAGTATGCGGACATGCAATGTATATGACTTATCAAACCTGCAGTTCAATGTTAGATGACAAGGACACATAATATAGAAATAATTATATATCTAAGGAAATAGTATACAATATTCCCTGAAATTTCATGATGCATGAATGCAATGATGTTCATACTTAGCGGGGATGTGACCTCAACCGACATGTATAAGACCAAACAAGCTATAACTTGGAATCCTAATGAAATCCCCTCACTGGTATAAAGGTGGTCTACTTGCCAAAGGTAAATCATACTTCACCTTACGGGAACATATCCCATTTCGCATGAATCAACCCCCTTACGGGAATATTTCCCATTTCGAAAAGGATTTCTCATATCATATCATAATACTTCACCTTATAGGAACATATCCCATTTCATATGAAGCAACCTTCCTTACGGGAACATATCCCATTTTGCATAGAATTCTCATAACATATGCTAGGCACATAGTTCGAGGAAAGGGAGAGGGCCCTTGGGGATAGCCCTGACGCCTACAATCCATCGGTGCGAAGTCAACATCCCACGAGAATACATATAGCATATATTTACATACTTTCAAAAAGGCAATAGTCATTTCAGATTTGATCAATGCACATTTAGGCTCAAATGTCAAATCATAAGTCATAATCGTGATACTCATGCAAGGAATAGCTCATTCACATATACAAGATGGTGCAAGCACTCGAGGTGCTCAAAGATCCATAATCAAACGAGATATATGTGATCACATCCTTGTCATAACCAATATCTTATCAAAATCATTTCACAAAATGTAATTGGGCTTAACCCACTTCATAATTTCCATAAAGATTAATGTTCATGAATGCAAGTGCAATGCATGATGTGAGAATTGCATGGGTAACATAGATTCAAGTTAAAATCAACATCATAATATGAAATTGAGTAAATCCATAATTAAATCAATATCTAAATAATAAAATAAATCACCCATGCATAAATCAACTTTAAAAGGGACATGCATGTTTATAACTCCATAACTCAATTTAAATCATCATAATAGCGATCAAAGTAAATTATAATCATAGGTAAAGTACAACCCATACATTAATATGGATTCAATAAAATCAAGTAATAAAATTTCACATTTAAAGTAAGCTAAGATTCATGAAATCAATTAAAAAGATTTTTGGGTCTTTTTGGTTGAAAGGGACCAAGAATCAATGCTACATACCTTGATTAGGAAGATGAATTTGAGAAGAATTTAACTTGATTGGAATCTCCCAATTGAACCCTAGCTTGAGTCTTGAGAGAAGGACTTAGAGAGTATTATGGGAGTTGGGTTTAGTGTGAGAGTGTTTCCAATGAGAATGAATTAGAATAGAAAGGAAATCAGCTGATCTAGGGGGTTTAGGGTAGGCAAAGGTCATAAAACATAATTAAAATGAGTTGACCTAAACGCCATTAATGAAATAGATGGAAAAATGGCCCTTCAAGGCTACATGGGCGCTTACACCATTGGTGAGACATCACACGGACCGTGAACAGTGAGGAGGCACTTAGACAGATTTTGTGGTGCCAATACTTAGAATTTTTCTAAAGCAAAGGGGTGCCACATGGACAACTACACGGCCCATGTGATGCTACACGGGTCGTGTCAAGAGTTGTATGATGGTACTTAGAAAATTCCTGCACAAAAATGTTACGAGACGACAATTTTGTACTTAGAAAAGATTCACGTTGTGAACCATACGGTGGGCCACATGGCCCGTGACACACCACACGGACTGTGTGGGTGGCCGTGTGCCCTCACTTAGTCCGAAATTCACTGTCGACTTCCCGTACTCGAAATCATGGCCAAGCACCTCTCCAATGAAGGCAACACAATCTATGTGGCTTCATACGGGCTGTGTGGGCCTCCCATGGAGTGTCACTTGGTCGAATTTTCTCCCGGGCCAACGTTATGAGATCCAATAAAGTCGTTTAAAAACCCAGGTCCTTACAGCGACTCAGGAGATTAAGCAACCACTACATTTCGACATTACTTTGATTAAAGAGAAGGAATGGTTCTATAATTTGGCACATTCTGTATAACAATGGACAAATACAGTTAGTTTTCACATTATATCATATTCTACTTAATGTGACTTTCAATATTTGTTTATGCTTTATTAATTTTGATTAAAAATTTACAGCACATTAATGTAATTTTGTATTACTTGTAGAAGAAGAGCAAGTATGGATCAAATCATAATGTGAGGTTCACTACGACAAATTATTGTTTTAAGATAAAAATGAAATAAATATTCTTCAAGTTGGTTGCGGCTACTGATGAAAAAATAAGATTGATTATGAAATTAACTGATCTTGTTGCTGGTTAAATATATGGATCTTCTTTGGTAGGTAAATTTTTTTCTTATATATGGTGTAAACAAGTTAGTTACCTTGTTAGATCTGACACTGGTCATTTTTCTTTTTCAAGGGGCTGTTTCTGGGGATATTATTGATCTTGTATTATTTCCTGTAAATCTCAAGAAAAATCATCATTTATGTTTGATTGAGTTTGACATTGCTGAAAAATGCCTTAATGTGTACGTTTTTTTTTTTAAAAAGGATGACGACTACGAGGTGTCCAATATTGTGGAAATGTTTTCTACACTTCTACTTCTATATATGGACCTAACCAAATTTTATGACAAGCGGGAAGATTTATTGAGTACTCCTAAATACGAGAAGTTGAAAGTGATTGATAAACTTCAAATCAACATGCTGACAAGTTAACTTTCAAAACAAAACGAAGATTCACTATAAGTTTGTATATAGGTTTTTGATTTTATTTTTATTAAATTTTAGTTTTATTGTTAGAAAATTAATATTAAAATAATTATTAGTTTTATTAAATGCTGAAAATGTAGCATTTGATCGATTGTTGTTATTCCATGTCTAAATTAGCAATCGCATGAAATCTAGTAGTGCCAAAACTAGCAGTCCCTAGCTTCCTTATTGACTGAATTTAATGTTCCAACAATATTGGAAGTCATTGTCCATGTTCTGTTCACCTGAGCATGTACACGTGATCACTTACTATACCCAATATCAAACAAGTCGTTTTTAACTCATTTGTCTATCTTTTCAATAATTTCCATATTTTTATTGAATTTCAATCGAGTGTAAGTGCTTACCATTGTGTAGAATAACTCACTTATCTTGTACTGACTTTTTAAAAAAAGTTTATTACATTTCTCCACAAATGCTAGACTCAAAAAAGGTAAGGAACTCCATGATAAACTGTAATTAGGTCATTTTGAAAATAAATACTCTCTCTTTTATAAAAGATTATTCTTGTAAATTTTTTTAGGTAATTTTGGACTATTCGATAATTACGGTCATTTAGTTGACGGATAATTTTAGATTGGTGGATTAAAATAATTTTTTTAATTAATATCCTATACTATTTCTCCCATACTTATCAAAAATAGGTTAATAGAATTTATCACTTTTAGTATATTAGAATAAGTAATAAGAAAGAAAAAAAATAATATATATATATATATATATATATATATATATATATAAGGGGAAAGGGCTGCGCAGCAGCAGTGCTAGGAAACATAACAAACACAGAGAAAAAGAGAAGTAACGCACGCATATATATATATATACGGAGAAAACGAAGAAACGCGGGAAGAAAAAGAAAGAAAAAGAGGAGAAGAAAAATTAGGATTTTCGTTCTAAACTATCAAGGTAATTATTCTCATCCTTTCTATTAAGTTTTCATGAGATTATGAATAAATTTTAAAGATAGAAACGTGTATAATTTATGTTAAATTAAGAAAATATAGCCATAGGGTTCTTAGAATAAAATTTTGATTTGGGGGTCGAATAACGATTCGGTTTAGCTGAAATTTAACGTATACGTTTAGTTTATTATGGATAAACATAATCTGAAAGAATTTTCTAGATTCGAATTTAAGGGCTCGAGGTGACTTTTTGACCCGATTTTTGAGCCAAAAATAAATGTAGCAATATGGGTGTCATTGGATTCGTATTCTTATGTAGATTATGTATTTGAACAAATTTTGATCATTTGAAAGTGTTACAAAAGACTCAAGATTTGGAGTATTATTTTATTAATTGAGGCAAGTAAATTTCTTAACCTTTCTTAAGTATATAGAATCTCGTGCTTCCTTGTGTGAAGGTTGTGAATGATTTTGACATATTGAGTTAGTGTTGAGGTTGTATTAAGACCATGTTGTTGTGAATTGTGCATTGTGTTAAAATTAGTCATTTTCCCATTATTATGTAAGCATGCCTATTGCATTGACTTGTGTGACTAGTGTTACATGAACTGAGAAAGAATAAGAATTAAAAAGGATTTACCATTTTGAGGGACGTGTCGCACGCCATGACGGATATTATGATTCGAGGTTCGTGTCGCACGCCGCGACGGATATTATAATTTGGGGGACGTGTCGCACGCCGCGATGGATACTATATATGATTCGAGGGTCGTGTCGCACGCCGCGACGGTTGCACGAGCTAAAAGTCCCCCATGGGTCCCGGACTGCGAGACAACGGGTGTATATCACCAGGTCAGATATGCATCATGATATTTAACATTGCATTGCATTGCATCACACATTATTATTATTTATGAACTTGCGAGTGTCTTTTATGGAACTTGTGATAGATGAACTTGATCATTATGTTGTTGAACTATAAATATTGGTGTGAGTATTGAGCTATAGGCTATGTACATTGTGAACTGTTAGGCTGAGCTGACTTACGCAGGTGGTAGTTGTGGAGGTTCTGTTGGAGTGTTAAGAGTACTTGTATTTTATATTACTTAATTTTATGTTTAGTAGTTCACTTGCTGGGTACCGTGTATTTGGTACTCACCCCTTGCTACTACATTTTTTTAGGTTACGAGCCCAGATCTTCGTGATACCCTCTATTTTTCCTTGTCCGAGGCTTCTTGTGGAGATTGTGTGAGGTAGCTGTTTTCCATCCCAGCTGACTTCTCACTCCTATTCATGATCCTGTTCTACTTTAGAAACAATATCATTTGAGACTGATACTTTTCTTTCAAATCTATTGTAATACGTTAGAGGCTTGTGCGCGTGACAACCAGGTTTTGGGAATTTTTAATTAAGTTGACTTATCATCCGAAATAAATATTTTATTTTTATTATCTTCACGCACTTTATTATGTTAATTGGGTTTTTAGGCTGACTTGTCTTGGTGGGTTTGACGAGTGCCATCACGTCCACTTTTGGGTCGTGACAAAATGGTATCAGAGTCCCAGATTCATAGGTCTCGCGTATGTACAAGCCGAGTCTAGTAGAGTCTCGAGGATTGGTATGGAGACGTCTTACTTATCTTTGAGAGGCTATGAAGACTGTTAGGAAACTTCCTTTTGTTTATTCTTTTTTCATCGTGCGTCTCTGATTCAGTGTGATTTTTATCATTTTATTCATTCTCTCATTTATAGAGATGATTCGTGCTTGGTTATTTAAATGAGTAGTTAATGGTGTAAAAAGGATGTGTGGTTATATTTCAAAGATTCAATGATTAAAACAGGTTGAGTAAGGTGATGACTTGACGATACACTTTGAGGATGTTGGAGTGATAAGGTCCAACAGTGGATTGAGGGATTTTATGAATGTGTTATCCTTTTTGGGGTTGGTTATCCAACAACATAAATAATATTAATGGGGTATATATGATATCGAATATAGTTCAACAATTTAAGGTGGGGTGTTAAAAGGATAGGTGGATCACAAACCTTGTTCTGTAAACTAATACTACTAAATTTTTCATAATATGTATGGATTGCTTAGATAATGATAAGAATGATCTTGTGCCAATTGAGATCAGAATCTTTATTATGGTTTCATAGATTATCGAATGGATATCAAGGAGGGTCATGATATGACTATCACCACGATACCAAGGCTTACTTGATTAGAGTTATGAAGTATGTTACTTTTGCTAGCGACTGAATTTATGAAAAGAATGTTTATTACTTAGGATAGCGTCATGATGGATTGGATAACATTTTGCAGCTATTGATAGGTAGAAGCATGCGGACTAGTTTAGTGCTACTTTCTTGATAGGTATGATTTGTTCTAGTGGTGGATCTAATCGACTTTCATGATATAGTTCTAGTGACATATGAAAATGGATATGTCCATTGTCAAGAGTGAATACACACTATTTTAGAAATTTTTAGTGTATCATGGGTTCACCTTAATAATGTTTAATGTTGTACTCATATTCGAGAAATCAACTAGTTTGCTACTCTAGATGCTTGGGTTAAGTATTATTTATAAGAAAAATTTTAGTGGTGGATCTTTGGTACAATGAATGTATTTAAGTTGTGAGGTGTATACGGGTGATTCTAAATAAGGGCTATTACTCCATAATAAGATCCAAGGGAGTTAGTTCTTTATATTTGACCGATATAGTTTTGGTGTCATATCAATGATGAGGGTAACCTTGAGATGATGGCAATGGCTATAGAGCATAATAGTAATAAAAGTTTGTGATGGATTATAATCAAGATGCAATCATATGATGAGTATTTTTTATTGAGTGGATCCAGTATGGTAAACACAACCTGCGGGTATCAAAAGTTACAATTACTACTATTTGATGAGTAACGTGGTTATAAGAAAGATGTAAAAATGTATTGAGACACTGCTCGAATAGAATTGAAAGAAGTTAGAATCACAAATAAATAAAATTAATGAGATGTAGGTTTGCTTTTAGAAAGAGACAAGAACAAAGACATTCACTCTGACGGTAAAGATAAAAAATTTATCTTTCGAGAGAGTAGAGAATTACATTTAAAGTCACCCAGTTTTATTTATTTTGCTTTGGTTATGGTAATAGTATTAAGTATCATTGGTCTTGGCTAGAAAACTGTTGGATAATATTTGAGGAAAAAAAATAATCTACAATGTTGGGCTTGCATATGGTGATAACCTCGTTTGTGATTTTGAGTATGGTAATTATTACATTGAAATTTTATAAAGAATATTGTAAAGTCGATGAAGAGGCGATCAATCATAAGTTAAGATATACGAATCATAAAGATCTCAAGGTATAAGCTACAATTGATAGATAAAGAAATAGGGGTACAAGTTAAAATAAAGATTCAAGTTTTTTTTTAGTGTGAGCCTACATTTCGATAGTATATTTTGTCAAGATATGAATTGGTAAGCAAAGGAATAATTGATTACATTGAGTATTGAGCATTTGAAAGGACTTGTGTATACTTGTGATCATAGATTTAGTTATTTTGATCGTTGAAGGACGTAAAGAAGTGCTCCACTTAAAGTTTTAGCTTAGAACATGAGGTAAAATGTCATGTGTTATTGGTCAGAGAATAAAGTTGATAAGTGAGTTAGTGAAGGAATAGGAATCTAATATATTGAAGAGTTCAGGGTATCTGAAATTTGTGTCACAGGAAGAATTTAAGAAAGTGAAGGAATAAGACCTCCTGTATGGACCCTTCGTTCGGAATTAAAGGTTTTACTTATTTTTGCCGTTGAGCTCGAACAGGATAATGCAATGTGTACTTGTTTAGCACAAATTTTCTAGGATTTACTCGTGACTTTTATGAAGACTGAGTTTTGATCCGAGTGACAAATAATGATGTTTGAAATATGCTACATTTTTATATTGGTCTAGATTGTCCAATTATGATAGATGACTTATGAGGGCACTGCGATATAGATCTATAGCTCTACACACTTATTGAGGATATTGAGGGGGTTGAAATTACTCTGTTAATGGGATTACATAGGTTATTGTGATGACTAGAGGTTATGTGCTTATGGTATGCAGAATTATTAAGGTGACTGAATCTCTCTAAGTTTTGGCATGAGGTATATGATGTTTTGAATGGTAGTTGAAATTTGGTATGTGAAAGATTGCATGAAATTGACTTTAGGTACAATTAAATAACCTTACCTCGATGAGAAAAGTACTATCAAATTTAAAATTAGCACTGTCAGCTTTGTGTGTGATTTATGTCTATAAAAAAAATAATTAAATAAAAATAGAGGAAACCATAGTGTGAAATATTTGAAGGTGATAATGTGTAACTAAGAAGACTTTACTACTAGTAAAATTTTTGAGAGAATGGTAAATGACAAGTATGGCTATGATATTCTGTTAGTATTAAGAGTGTTGTCTTTGATGCAGTACTGTGAAGAGTATATGAAGTTTGAAAAACTTAAGTATGTGTACGATTGTATTGGGACTAGACAGGTTGATTATGTGCTGCTAAAAACATGAAATTCAAAAAAAAAAAAGGGTCAGATGAATGAAAATGTTTGATAGGGACACTATGAAAGGAGTATCTTGTATTATTCGACCTTGACTCCATGCATTTTGGTGTGGCTACCTACTTTATTATGGGAATACCTGCCTATTTCCACTCGTGTTTTCACTTTTGTAGACGGATCCTTAGTGGTGGATCGGGTGAACCGATCTTGCAATTTTCTCTTAGTAAGATAGGATGCTTATGCAGACTTGATTATTTTCAATGTTGACATATTTAGTATTATTTGGGACAGTTGAGGTATACAAGTGGTTCTACACACACAACTTTGTTTATGTGAATTTATAAAAGAGCTACCGTAAATATTTATAATTGTCCAGCAGTTTTAAGGCTCATCTTGTCGTTGAGGTTATGTTCTGGCTATGTATGAATGAATGTGAGGCACATTGGGTCTAGCTCTACCACTCTTAAGGGTTGTCTATAATCACTGCTATTGATATAGTATTCCTGATAGTGTTGTTAGAGATTCTGTATGTTTGAATGAATCATTCGCTAAGTTGTTACTTGATCCTTTTCTTCGTTGGGTCAGAAAGGAATTTGATTCTCTATGATGAGTGTTCAATGTCTAAAGATCGCATTATATAACTTAAGATCCTGGGAAGATTTGATTGTGCGAATGTAATCTTAACAAAATCTATGAGGGTTTGTGCATTAGAAGATTTTGATGGAATGGTCTTAAAGGAGGAGCTTACTTGGAGAGATAAAATACTGACTTTCGAAGATCATAACTTAGGATTTTAGTAATATCGATTATTCTTCCTTCTCCTTCTTATGTTCGAGGACGAACATGATCTTTAGTGGTGGATAATGTAATAACCTGTGAGATCATTTTGAAAATAAATACTTTCTCTTTTATAAAAGATTATTCTTGTAAATTTTTTTAGGTAATTACGACTATTCGATAATTATGGTAATTTAGTTGACGGATAATTTTAGATTGGTGAATTAAAATAATTTTTTTAATTAATATCCTATACCATTTCTCCATATTTATCAAAAATAGGTTAATAGAATTTATCACTGTTAGTATATTAAAATAAGTAATAAGAAAGAAAAAAAACAAATAAAAAATATATATAAGGGGAAAGGGCTGCGCAGTAGCATCCCTAGGAAACATAACAAACACAGAGAAAAAGAGAAGTAACATACACATATATATACGGAGAAAACGAAGAAACGCGGGAAGAAAAAGAAAGAAAAAGAGGAGAAGAAAAATTAGGATTTTCATTCTAAACTATCTAGGTAATTATTCTCATCCTTTCTATTAAGTTCTCATGAGATTATGAATAAATTTTTAAGGTAGAAACGTGTATAATTTATGTTAAATTAAGAAAATATAGCCCTAGTGTTCTTAGAATAAAATTTTGATTTGGGGGTCAAATAACGATCCGTTTTAGCTGAAATTTGATGTATACATTTAGTTTATTATGGGTAAACATAATCTGAAGGAATTTTCTAGATTCGAATTTAAGGGCTCGGGGTGACTTTTTGACCCGATTTTTGAGCCAAAAATAAATGTAGCAATATGGGTGTCATTGGATTCGTATTCTTATGTAGATTATGTATTTGAACAGATTTTAATCATTTGAAAGCATTACGAAAGACTCAAGATTCGGAGTATTATTTTATTAATTGAGGTAGGTGAATTTCTTAACCTTTCTTAAGTATATAAAATCTCGTGCTTCCTTGTGTGAAGGTTGTGAATGATTTTGACATATTGAGTCAGTGTTGAGGTTGCATTAAGACCATGTTGTTGTGAATTGTGCATTGTGTTAAAATTAGTCATTATCCCATTATTATGTAAGCATGCCTATTGCATTGACCTGTGTGACATGTGTTATGTGAACTGAGAGAGAATAAGAATTAAAAAGGATGTACCATTTCGAGGGATGTGTCGCACGCTGCGACGGATATTATGATTCGAGGGTCGTGTCGCACTCCGCGATAGATATTATAATTCGAGGGACATGTCGCACGCCGCGACGGATACTATATATGATTCGAGGGTCGTGTCGCACGCCACGATGGATGCACGAGCTAAAAGTCCCCCATGTGTCCCGGACTGCGAGACAGCGAGTGTGTATCTCTAGGTCAGACATGCATCATGATATTTGACATTGCATTGCATTGCATCACACATTATTATAATTTATGAACTTGCGAGTGTCTTTTATGGAACTTGTGATAGATGAACTTGATCATTATGTTGTTGAACTATAAATATTGGTGTGGGTATTGAGCTATAGGCTATGTACATTGTGAACTGTTAGGTTGAGCTGACTTATGCAGGTGGTAGTTGTGGAGGTTCTGTTGGAGTGTTAGGAGTACTTGTATTCTATATTACTTAATTTTGTGTTTAGTAGTTCATTTGTTGGGTACCGTGTGTTTGGTACTCACCCCTTGCTACTATATTTTTGTAGGTTACGAGCCCGGATCTTCATGATACCCTCTATTTTTCCTTGTCCGAGGCTTCTTGTGGAGATTGTGTGAGGTAGCTGTTTACCATCCCAGCTGACTTCTCACTCCTATTTATGATCTTGTTATAATTTAGACACAATATCATTTGAGACTGATACTTTTCTTTCAAATCTATTGTAATACGTTAGAGGCTTGTGCGCGTGACAACCAGGTTTTGGGGATTTTTAATTTAGTTGACTTATCATCCGAAATAAATCTTTTATTTTTATTATCTTCCCGCACTTTATTATGTTAATTGGATTTTTAGGCTGACTTGTCTTGGTGGGTTAAGACGAGTGCCATCACGTCCACTTTTGGTCGTGACATAAACTATTGAAGTTGCTTTGATAATGCTATCTTGTCTATCCAAAATTCCACTCATCATTGGTCTCTAACCATATACCTCTTTGAATTGTTCAAAAAATTATTGCCATGATGCATTGTTCTCTGAATTTTATCCACAATTGCATAAGTAGGCGACAGTATACTGTCTGCACGTTGGGAAATAATTGACATTTTAACATGCCTGAAATACAATTTTAACATACGACTAAAAGTGAAAAACACTAACCTGATGCATCTAAAGTGCTAGCTGTTAGCATTGTCTCTTTGTATGATGCTTTAAGAAAACTTCCATCAACAACTATAGTAGGCCTACAATATTCCCGACCCTTTATTGAGATATGCAATGCCACGAATACGTATTAAAAATGCCCATCATTTGACTTGTGCATTTAACATGTGAACCTAGGTAAGTTTTTTTTCAACGAATAAAGATAACTGGGTAGTCTACAATATGAATCAGCAGGATCACCTCTCACTAATTCTAAGACTTTTCTTTATCTCTCCAAGCCTGCATGTAGGTTAATGACACGCCATAATCATTCAACATGTCACTTTGTATCTCTCGTGGTGTGTAATCAGATTTACTTTCTACAACTTTTTTTATTATAACAGTAGCAACCACAGTAGTTGTTGCATGTCTTTCAAAAATAGAATTGGCCCCTAGCAGACATATGGGTTTGCCATTGTACTCTCTAATTTTGAACATTCAAGATTTGTTCAAACTTGATGCTCGTAAATTCGAATCACAATTTTCACTCAAGCATTCAATTGTATAACTATAGAAAATACAACAAAATAAGTTCACATTTAAATATCAAAACAATAAAAGCAGACAGATAATTAAATATATTGCCTATTTGCATTTGATCATAAGACCTTGAATTGAAATTTGTGAAGAACAAAATAACACCTCACGCACAAACCAAAACCGAGCTTTGTTGATAGACTTAATTTTCTTCAATCAATTCTTGATTGTTGTTAGTTATGATTGCAGATTCAACATTTGAATACTCATTAATTTTTGTATATGACCCCATTCCAACTTTTTGGATTGCATCATCGATTCCAATCATTGAATCAAAATTGTATGAAGTGAAAATTTCAGAGGTTGTGATTGAATTAAATGCACATAAACATGGAATCAAGTTTGATTCATGCTCCTCTTGGATCATTAGTTATGTTCTTGTGATACACAAAGGGTATTTAGTAATCTCTCAGTTATTCTTTTTCAATTCGACATACACTTGGACCCCCATATTATTTCGTATTTCCATAGGTGCAAACCAATCATCAATTTTGCAGTTTATGCTTATTGTTTTTAACAAAAGTACCAATGGATAATTATGTTGCAATTACCGCCACAAGAGTCACATAGCTTGATTCAAAATTTTTATAATTATTGCATCTGCATTGTAATCACATAGCAACTGCTATTGTCCCACCTCCCATTGTGAGAGAGCATAACCGATATTATGTCCATCTTATTATTGACTACACCTATCATAACTAAATGAATTAGAGTAGCATTATAGAAGAATAAATCAAATTGTTATATTTGAATCATATAAACTCAAACAACAAAGTTAATTCAGTAGGGAGAAAAAAATGAATCAGAGTATTATACTTGAATCCTACAGACTCACACAACAAAGTGAATTCAAGGTAGAAAATGAATGAATCAAAGGATATTACAATTGGATCACACAAACTCGTACAATAAAGTTAATTCATGAAAATCATAATATTATAATTGAATCTACCAACTTAGACAATAAAGTGAATCCAGGAGTAAAAAAAGAATGAATCAGAGCATAACAACTAAATTTTATTATAACACTTACCACAATTAAATGAAATATAAGAATATTATAAAGGAATAGATCAAAGTGTTATATTTGAATCATATTGTAACGCTCGGTAAAATTATCAAAATACCCCTAGAAGAGAGATGTGCTCATAATGCGTCTTCCTATGCTCCGATGGAAAATTCGACGTTGGGTATGCGATCAACATGAAATATTGAGTGGGAAAGTGGTCTCGGTTGATTTTTAGAGCAACTGGATCAAAAGATAATTTTTTGATGCGAAAATGATTTTTAGTGAGGGTGTGCGACGCGCACCTGACACGGACCAACACTTAAATTTTGTCAAACAATTTCTACGGGATTAGAAAACTCATTCAAAGAATTTTTAGCTAAAAACACCTAAAATGAACAAGGTTCGCATCGCGGATCCCATGTCCCAAGACGAACTTTTTTTTTCAATTTTGTGAGGGGCACTCCAGACCTTTCCCAACCCAACCTAAACTCAAAGCATGATCTAAAGAGGTCGTTTTGAGTATGAAAAGGATTTTAACACCCATTCCCTAAGCCTTTCTAAATTCTTGAACAAGACTAGGGCTAAAGAGAAGAGAAGAGGAACGAGAAATTGAGGAGTTGAGGAGCGTTCTTCTAGGTTGATTGACCAAAATCTTCACACACGGTATGCACCATTAAACTAAAACATGGGAATGTTCTTCCATGTGCCCCATTGTTGGTAATAGAGGAGTTGAGAGTCTACATATATGATTCTTGAAAATTTTCTTGTAAATTTTATACATTATATGTATTTTTATATGTTGATGATCATCATAAACTTGATTTACTGAAATAAATGCTTTTACACGAGTTATTACATAAACCCTACATATTACTTCATAAAAGATTGCATGAATGAACCTAGGGATTGAGTCTGGAGCCTTGACTTGAGTATGTTGATTTTAATTTTGTTGTGAGTATGAGGTTGAGTTAATTGAGCTTGATTATCACATGAGTGTTCATAATTGAGTTCTAGAGTTTAGTCTAACCGACTTCGTCTTAATGATGATAGGAGTCCTTGAGTTCTTAAATGAGAATTGAGATGAGTTAAAGTCCCCAAAAGCAATAGAGGACTTTAGAGTTTGAGTTAATGAGATGATGAGAGTTTATATGAGAGTAATTGAGATGAGTAATTTAGATGAAGAGTCTTATAAGCATTGAGTCTTGGGAGGAGTATCGGGCACTGAAATGAGTAAGAGCAAGTCTCACTCGTACTCATTAACTATGTCGCCAAACGTAGGAATGGATTAAGTCTGTTAAAGTTAGACAAGTTCCTATTTAGTGGACAATGTCTGTTAAAGTCGAACAAATTCTTAATTTGAGGACTCAGTCCATTGGAGTCGGACATGTCCCCCTTTTATTTTCTTAAAGCAATAGGACTTAATCGACTAATTTTCCAGATCCCTTATGGATTTTAGTTGTTCCTTACCTAGAAAGTACAAAATAGTTGTGGCAACAACAATAGGATTGTTGTATACTCACTGGCTCATAAGTGATTGTTGTCGGATAAGAGAAACTCCCAAATATGTCCTACAATGATAGTATTCTGAGTCGATTTGAGGTGAGCTCTATTGAGTTGAGTTTATTGATGAGGTTTGATTGGTTGATGGGTCACTTCTCTACTCTTTATTCTTGCTTTAGATAGATATTTGACATTTTGATTATCTTCTGAGTTGATGTTATTCTATATTATTCTACTTGTTTTGTTTCATTCATCCATTTTACATACTCGTACATTCCACGTACTGACATCCCCTTTGGACTGCATCATTTTATGATGGAGAATATGATGGAGAAGCAGGTATAGAGATCATCAACAGGCGCATCGTTGAGGATACGAGCATTTCAGTTGAGTTGGTGAACCTCCCTTACTTTGGAGGATTATTGCGTTATTTTCATCTTTCTTATTAGAGTTAGTCTTGAGTTAGCTTTACTTTTGATTTGAGGTAGTCATGGTTTTTTTCATTGGCACTGCTTGATAGTGATGGAGGCTTCATAGACTAGAGTTGAATATTGATGTTGAGACTTATTGAGCTAGTTTCCTTTCCATTAGCCATTTTATTTATATTATCTTGAGACTAGATTGCCCATTGCTATCTTTAGACTTCCGCTGATTTTACAAAGTTTATTGAATGATGGATGTGATGAGGCCAAGTGGTTTGCTTGGGGACTGGCGGTAGTCTTTGAGTGCCGGCCATGTCTAGGGTACCCTCCCGAGGCGTGATAAACTTGGTATCAAAGCACAAAGTTCAAGTGTCCTAAGGAGTCCATGAAGCGTGTCTAGTAGAGTATTGTTTATAGGTGTGTTGTGTACAACACCTCATAAGCAGGAGGCTATAGGACATTAAGAATGGTTACACTTCTTTCTTATTCCAATTCGGGCGATAGAGTTACACTCTATGAAAACTCTTTTCTAATTCTTGTGTTACGCGTTTACTGAATTATGATCATGTCTCTAAGAATAGATTTTAGAGGAAGAGGGCATCCTACCAGACAAAATGTTAACCAACCTAAGCCCCAAGATCATGATGAACCTATAGGCCCAGCTGCCCCTGCTGAGCAGCCACCACAAGCTGAAGTCTCGAATGTTGAGCTTCGCCAGGCCATCCAGACTTTAACCCAAGCCGTGACAGCACCTCCTGATAGACAAAGAGTGGGTAGATAGGATGCTCCAAATACATCCAGGGTCCGTGAGTTCTTAAGAATGAACTCGCCTGAGTTCATAGGGTCTGCATCCAATGAGGATCCTGAGAACTACGTGGATGAGCTTCAAAAGGTGTTTTAGGTGATGCATGTTGCTGATGTTGAGAGGGTTGAACTGGCTACCTACCAGCTTAAGGATGTGTCTAGGCTATGGTTTGATCAATAGAAGAAGGGTAGATGAGAGGAAGCCCCATTGCTGAATTGGCGGTGTTCGAGGAGGCCTTCTTGGGGGTTTCTTTCCAACAGAACAGAGGGAGGCTAATGTACAAGAATTTATGAATCTGAAACAGGGCTCTATGACTGTGCAAGAGTATGGGCTCAAGTTCACCCAGCTATCCCGCTATGCTCAAGGTATGGTTGCAGATATGAGAGAGAGAATGGATTTGTATGTTGACGGGCCTAACAAGGGGCCGAAGAAAGATAGGAGGGGAGCTATGCTTGTGAGTGATATGGATATTAGAAGGTTGATGACTTATGTACAACAAGTTGATGATGAGAGGCAATAAGAGAGGCAAGAGTACAAAAATAAGAAAGCAAAGAAGTCCAACCATGAGGTTGGTAAGAGAGAGAATAAGAATGTGACCCGCTTTCAAATAGGGCCTTCATCTACTAGTGTTGCTTGAGGTTCCCAGGGCAAGACACCTTCTGGCACGTGTGACAAACTTGACTTGGGAGAATGTCGAGGAGGGAGTACTGGATGTTACAAGTGTGGCCCAATGGGTTACCTTTAGAGGGAATGTCCAGTGTGGTCCTACAAAGCCCAATCATCTATGCCAACACCACCAGCTAGAGGGGATCAAAAGGGTACCACATCGGGCACAAATCAATTGTATGCTACGAAAAGTTGCCAAGATCAGGAGAACCCGCCAGATGATGTCACTGGTATATTTTGAGCCCTTCCTCATGATAGCTATGATTTATTTGATTCAGGTTCCATGTTTGTTATGACCCTCCCCTCATTAATGAGCTTATCCTAATTGAGTGAGTCGATAGTGATTGCACCATTCCTGTCCACCATAGAGGTACCATAGTTAATTTGCTTGAGTTAAATGTAAATGATTCCGATTTCATTTTATGCATGGACTTGCCTTAGCCTTGTTATGCCATTATTAATGGTGAGATTTAGAGTATCAACTTTCAGATGTATAATTATGTTTATTCTTGCATGGAGGGATAGTGGTTTTGGGTTTCGCCAAACGGGAGATGATGAGTCCCTTCAGGTCTAGATAGTGATGTTGATAGTAGTAGACTGAGAGCGAGGGTAGATGATGTGAGTGAATGTATCCTTATTGTGATAGTGGTGTTGTACTTGTGCCACAAAGGGAGAGAGATAGGGAAGAGGGGAGAGATGATACCTTATGATGTGCAATAGATAGGTTAGAGTAAATTAGAGTGTCTTTAGGTAAGAATATGTTGGTGTGTCTTTGAGTGAGAGCTCATTCAATGGTGGAGGCAGAAGTGCTATGTAGGCTTGATAATTCTTAGAGATAGTGAAGTGGTCAGAGTGATAGGCTTGAATCTGTGGTTGTTATTATGCGAGTAATAGTGATACACTATCGAAGATTTTGTGGTAAGCATTTCGAGTAAAAGTAGTGAAGTAGTGGAGAGGACTAGAGATCTCTAAATGGAAGTCCTTGTGGAAGTGTAGAGCTTGAGTATTGAGCATTTGCTTTGTATGAATATGATCATCTTAGGAATAACATTTTTTGGGGCTTAGAATTAGGCTTGAACGGAATAAGAGGAGGTAGTTAGGTTTAGACCTGAATTGAAGCTATAAGCTTGAAATGATGAAGTGTAGCAGCATGAAAAGGAGTGTAGTTGAGACGACGTGCTGAGCTTGAGGGTTACCCATAGAGTCTTATAGATCACGATGGTTCCATTCTCGATTAGAGTTGATGACTTCCTTCTTGAGTTTGAATAACTAATTGTCGAGGTTTTCAGATGATTCAAATTGATTGAGTTCTGATGTTCTACTCGTGCTTGATAGTGAGAAATGTCTAAGGAATGTCCTTACCCTTGACTTGAATTGATTTGTCTATTCTTGAGTTGATGTATCTATTCCTGAGTTTGAGAAGAGGTTGTTGAGGTTGAGGAGGAGTCGAGAGTGTGATTGATTGAGCGAGTATTGAGTATATTCGTGCCTTGATGTCCACCTTTACTCATCATTTGAGGAAGAATGATTCCAAGGGGGAGATGATGTAACGCCCGGTAAAATTATGAAAATATCCTTAGAGGAGATATGTGCGCATAACATGTCTTCCCATGCTTTGATGGCAAATTCGAGGCCGAATATGCGATCAACATGAAACATTGAGTAGGAAAGTGGTCTCGGTTAATTTTTAGAGAAATTGGATCAAAAGATAATTTTTCGATGCAGAATTGATTTCTCGTGAGGGTGTGCGACGTGCACCTGACGCGGACCAATACTTAAATTTTGTCCAAATATTTTCTACGGGATTAGGAAACTCATTCAGAGAATTTTCGATGAAAAACACCCAAAATGAACAAGGTTCGCGTCGCGGACCCTATGTCTCGAGGCAAACTATTTTTTTCAATTTCATGAGGGGCATTCCAGACCTTTCTCAACCCCTCCTAAACTCAAAACACGATCTAAATAGGTCATTTTGAGTATAAAAAAGGTTTTACCACCCATTCCCTAAGCCTTTCTAAGTTCTTGAACAAGACTAGGGCTAAAGAGAAGAGAGGAGGAGCGAGAAATTGAGAAGTTGAGGAGAGTTGTTCAAGTCTGATTGTCCAAAAGCTTCACGCAAGGTACGTAAGGCTAAATAAAACATGGGAGTATTCTTCCATGTGCCCCATTGATGGTAATAGAGGAGTTGAGAGTCTAATGAGTCTACATACATGATTCTTAAAAGTTTTCTTGCAAGTTTTATACATTATATGTATTTTCATATGTAGATGATCATCATAAACTTGATTTGCTGAAATAAATGCTTTTACATGAGTTATTGCATAAACCCTACATATTACTTTATAAAAGATTGCATGAATGAACTTAGGGATTGATTCTAGAGTCTTGACTTGAGTATGTTGATTTTAATTTTGATTTAGTATAAGGTTGAGTCAATTGAGCTTGATGATCCCATGAGTATTTATAATTGAGTTCTAGAAAATTGTCTAACTGACTTCTTCTTAATGATGATCGAAGTCCTTCAGTTCTTAAATAAGAATTGAGATGAGTTAAAGTCCCAGAAAACAATAGAAAACTTTAGAGTTTGAGTTGATAAGATGATGAGAGTCTCTATGAGACTAATTAAGATGAGTAATTGAGATGAAGAGTCCTATGAGCATTGGGTCTTGGGAGGAGTGTCAAGTAGCGAAATGAGTAAGAGTAAGTCTCACTTGCACTCATTAACTACGTCGCGAAGTGTAGGAGTGGACTAAGTCTGTTAAAGTCGGATAAGTTTCTATTTAGTGGACTAAGTTTGTTAAAGTCAGGCCAGTTTCTAATTTTGAGGACTAAGTCCGTTGGAGTCGGACATATCCCCCATTCATTGTCCTGAAATAATAGGATTTAATCAGTTGATTGTCCAGATCCCTTGTGGATCTTAGTTGTTCCCTACCTGGCAAGTACGAAATAGTTGTGGCAACATCAGTGGATTGTTATACAATCACTGGCTCATTAGTGATTGTTGTTGGATAAGAGAAACTCCCAAATAGGTCCCACACTGATAGTACTCTGAGTCGAGTTTATTTGAGCTCCATTGAGTTGAGTTGAGTTTATTGATGAGGTTTGATTGGTTGATAGGTCACCTCTCTACTCTTTATTGTTACTTTTGATAGACATTTGACATTTTGTTTGAGTATCTTCTGAGTTGATGTTATTCTATATTATTCTACTTGTTTCTGTTTCATTCAGCCATTTTACATACTCGTACGTTCCACGTACTAACATCCCCTTTGGACTGCATCATTTTATGATGCAGAAGCAGGTACTAGAGATCGTCAACAGGCGCATAGTTGAGGATCTGAGCATTTCAGCTAAGTTGGTGACCCTCCCTTTCTTTGGAGGATCATTGCGTTATTTTCATCTTGCTTATTAGAGTTAGTCTTGAGTTAGCTTTACTTTTGATTTAAGGTAGTCATAGTTTCTGTCATTGGCACTGCTTGATAGTGATAGAGGCTTCATAGACTAGAGTCGAGTATTGATATTGAGACTTATTGAGCTAGTTTCCTTTCTACTAGCCATTTTATTTATATTATCTTGAGACTAGATTGCGTATTGCTATCTTTAGACTCTCGTTGATTTTATAGAGTTTATTGAATGAATGGATGTGATGAGGCTAAGTAGTTCGCTTAGGGACTGGCAGTGGTCTTTGAGTGTTGGCCATGTTTAGGGTACCCTCCCGAGGCGTGACACATATAAACTTAAACAACAAAGTTAATTTAGTAGGAGAAAAGGAATGAATTAGAGTATTATACTTGAATCTTACCGACTCACACAACAAAGTGAATTCAAGGTAGAAAACTAAGGAATCAAAGGATATTACAATTGGATCCCACAAACTCATACAATAAAGTTAATTCGTGAAAATCATAATATTATGATTGAATCTACAAATTTAGACAATAAAGTAAATCCGGGGGGTAAAAAGAGGAATGAATCAGCGCATAACAACTAAATTCAATTATAACACCTACCACAATTAAGTGAATTATAAGAGTATTATTATTAAATTCACCAGAGCATTATAAAGGAATGAATTAAAGTGTTATATTTGAATCATATAAATTCTAACAGCAAAGTGAATTCAGTAGGAGAAAAGGAATAAATCAGAGTATTATAATTAAAAAAATCTTATAGACTCATACAACAAAGTGAATACAAAGGAAGAAAACGGAATGAATCAAATTATATTACAGCTGAATCCCACAAATTCATACAATATAAGTGAATTCATGGAAACTATAGTATTAGTATTGAATTCTATATATATTCAGACAAATAAAGTGAATCAGGGCAAGAAGAGGAATGAATCAGAGTATTACAATTAAATTCAATGAGAGAAAAGGAATGCATGTAGTATGAATTGGTCAAAATCAGTTTGTTCTATTTAATTTTAATTTTTATCGAGTTGAATTATATAGTTGAATGAAATTGAAAGTATATGAAATTGATTAAATTATAATGAATTCGTATATTTCAAATTCAATTTTAAATTAAAAAATTGACAACAATAAAAAATTTTACGATGAATTTGCATGCGCAGTTCAAATTGAATCTTGAAGCAAAATATCAACTGAAATAAAGCCAGTCAAATCAATTGAATGAGTCAATTATAACCTGATTATTACGAAATAAATTGAGGATTTGTGAGTTGAAATCACAACTATCTATGGTGTTGGATTTGTTGGAGCCGTCGTAGTATCCATTGTTGGGTTGATTTGCAGACGAGAGAATTGGAGAAGTAGCGAGACAAAGAGAAAGAGTAAAAGAGAATTGTATTTATTAGTTTTTTTCTATTTTTGGTAAGAAAAGTATAGTTATATTTGGTTAGAGTTACAATTATGCTAAAACTCGTAATTTAGGTTAAATAGTATATTATTTACGTAAATGACCCAAAATAAAATGAATTGTAACATATACAAGGAATAGTTTTAAGTTCGAGACAAAGTAAAAGCTAAGAAGGTGGCTTAAACAAAGTGGTTGGAGTGTAGGGAGGAGGATGAAAAACAAAGGCTTAAGGAGATTTATAAGACGGCGAAGTCAGAAGCAAAGATGGCGGTGACGAGTGCTAAGACAGCAGTGTTTGAGCGCTTATATGAGGAGCTAAGTGATAAAGGCGTGGAAAAGCGAATATATACGCTTGCTAAAGAGAGAGAAAGGAAAGCTCGCGACTTGGATCAAGTGAAGTGCATCAAGGATGAGGAGGGTGAGGTGCTAGTGGATGTGACTTCTATTAAACAAAGGTGGCAAGCTTACTTTCATAAATTTTTAAACGAAAAAGGAGATAGTGATATTGAGCTGGGCGAGTTGGCACATTTCGAAAGTCACCGAGATTTTGGTTATTGCAAGCGGTTCAAAGTTGAGGAGGTTAGAAGGGCTATTAGTAGGATGAAGAGAGGAAGGGCGCTCGGACCAGATGAGACTCCGATAGATTTTTCGAAGAGTATGGTTAAGGATGGCATAGAGTGGCTGACTAGACTGTTCAATACTATCATGAAGACGGCCAAGATGCCGGATGAATGGAGGAGGAGTACAATGGTCCCACTATATAAGAACAAAGGTGATATTCAAAACTATAATAATTACAATGGTATCAAGTTATTGAGTCATACTATGAAGGCATGGGAGAGAGTGGTGGAGATGAGGGTGAGAAAAGTAGTTTCTATCTCAGGAAACCAGTTTGGATTCATGCCAGGATGGTCGACTACTAAAGCGATCCACCTTGTTCGGAGATTAGTGGAGAAATACAGGGAAAGTAAGAAGGACCTTCATATGGTGTTCATTGATCTTAAGAAGGCCTATTACAAAGCCCCGAGGGATGTCCTATGGAGGTGTTTGGAGATGAAAGGCATCCCAATGGCATATATTAGAGTGATAAAGGACATGTACGACGGGGCCATAACTCGGGTAAGAACGGTGGGAGGAGACTCTGAATATTTTCCTGTTCAGATGGGACTTCATCAAGGGTGTGTGCTGAGCCCTTTTTTATTTTCCTTGGTGATGGATGAGCTGAAGCGATCTATCCAGGAGGAAGTCCCGTGGTGTATGTTGTTTGCAGATGACATAGTACTGATTGATGAGACCCAGACCAAAGTTAATGATAGGTTTGAGGTCTGGAGACACACTTTGGAGACCAAAGGATTCAAACTAAGCAGGACCAAAACAGAATACTTGGAGTGCAAATTCAGTGTTGCGAGAGATGAAGTAGACGTTGATGTGATACTTGCGGCTCACCTTATTCCCAAGAAGGAAAGCTTTAAGTATCTGGGGTCTATCATCCAGAGCATTAGGGATATCGACGATGATGTCACTCATCGTATTGGGGTGGCTTGGACAAAATGGAGGTTGGCCTCTGGAGTATTGTGTGATAAGAAGATACCACCTAAACTCAAAGGTAAGTTCTACAGAATGGTGGTTAAACCATCTTTGTTGTATGGGGTGGAGTGTTGGCCAATAAAAAATGTACATGTTCAGAAGATGCAGGTCGCAGAAATGAGGATGTTAAGATAAATGTGTGGTCACACCAGGAGTGATAAGATTAGGAACGAGGTCATTCGAGAGAAGCTAGAGGTGGCCCCTGTAGCTGATAAGATGAGGGAAGCGAGACTACGATGGTTTGGACATGTACAGAGAAGGAGTACCGATGCCCCTGTTAGAAGGTGTGAGAGGATAGATTTGGGAGCTACAAGGAGGGGTAGAGGTAGACCAAAGAAGTATTGGGGGGAGGTGATTAGATATTATATGGTGAAACTTGATCTCACCAAGGACATGACCTTAGACAGAAAGGGGTGGAGGTCGAGAATTAGAGTAGCAGGATAATAGGGTAGATAGGAAGGAGTGGTAATTGTCTGTCTTTATATGTTATTTATTTGCCTTTATATGTTTACTATCCGGTATCTATGTATTATCATGTGTTCTTCTCTTTCTTGCCTGTTTATCATATCTAGCTTATTCTGCTGATGGGTTTTTGTGATGAGGGTTTCCAGGAAACAGCCTCTCTACCTGTGTAGTAGTGGTAAGGTCTGCGTACATCTTACCCTCCCCAGACCCCTCTTGTGGGATTTCACTGGGTATGTTGTTGTTGTTGTTGTACAAGGAATAGTTTTAAATATATACAATGAAGTAAACAATTTACATGGAAAATAATCAAAAGTCTTAGAAAACATATACTGACCGTACATTATAATCTCTCAAAATTGTTATTTGTTTGCTACAATGTAATAACAAACGTTTGTTTGGTTGCACAAGTATAATCGTAAGGTTATATTAAAATTTTAAAATATAAGTTAATTATCTAAAGTTAAAAATTTATGTTGGACAAATAGTGGACTTTATAAATGATACTAAATTAGATATCTAAGATATATATTATCTTCTGAGAATATATAATTAATAAAATATTTGTTCTTAACTAATATTATAAAAATAATTGAATTATAGTTTTCAAATTAGTATTTTAATTAAATTAATCATGAAAACTAAAAGTACAAAATTTCTATGAACATCATGAAATTTATATTTGACAAAAAGATTAATATTATAAATATAACATTATAAAATTATTAAAACGTTAGACAAAAAAAAAATTCTATCTGGTCTAACTTAAAATAGTTTACATTGTAAAGTATCGATTCCAATACTCCTAAAACAAATGAAATTGAAAATATAACATAAGTTCAAAATTCAAAACAAAAAAAATTAACATAATACTCTTATGTCAAATTTCAACATAATGTACATAAATATGATTTAAAAGAAAAAAATCGTAAGTCTATAACCTTATTTTACAATGAATTCTACATTAATTTAAAAATCAAAATATCAACAAAATTATGTTAATGACAAAAATAAACATAAAATTTAAAAAAATAGATAATGCAAAAAATTACATGGTATCACATGATGTAAAGGTTGAGAATAAGAAGGAAATGAAATATTAATAGTAGAAAATTTAAAAAAAAAAATTTTTTGAAAACATTGTAAATAATGAAAAATAGAAAAAACAAAAAAGTAAAAATAAAGAAGAGATTCAACTAGAAAAAAATAAATGTAAAAGAAATTAAAAAGTAACCAACTTGTAATTACACCATGTAATTATCAGCAATTCACAGCCTCGAGTCTAAATGGAGAGTATAATTACCTCCTACCAATTACACAGTTACTTGCTGACCAGGTAATTACATGGTCAATCAAATTTGCCAGACCACGTAATTACACTCCATTACACCAAATTTAACTACCAGGGTGGCTTTCAAAATAGATCCTCAAGGACAAAGCTTGAACCTTTAGTGTGGATCTATAATAAATTGAAAATTTTGTGTCACGACTCAAAATTTGGACTATGATTGTGCCTACCATAACCCCATAATAGGTAAGCCAAATCCAACTCAAAAATTTATAAAAGAAAAATTTGTTTACAATAAATCAAAATCATATGTAGAAGTTGAATAATATAACAAAAGAACTTGGGTCACAGTATATAGATGTAAATGTGATACAAAATATACCAAAATGCCTGAAAGTAATCAAAATGACAAAATAATGCTAGACCAACTACCATGTAAAGCCCAAGATTTTCTCTCACCGGCGTCGCCTTGAGGCCTGGAATTTTTCCCCAGGAAAGCTGCCAGGAATCACTTCACGGAGGAGCCCACACGGCCCGTGTGACGCCACACAATCTGTATGGCCTCCCGTGGAGTGACACTTGATCAGCTCCCCGTAGGGAAATTTTCCAAGTAAAGGTACATGAACCTTCACACGGTCCATGTGGACTTCCATTTTGTTTAATGTGTGGAAAGTCAGCTTTACACGGACCAAGTGCACGACCCGTGTGGGGTGGCACGGCCTGTGAGGTCATCCGTAAAGCTCCCGAAGTGAAAAGTTCTAAGTATGAGATATTCATGCTTAAGCTAAGTTCACTTTCAAGCCTTAAATTCAAGCTTATTTATGTTGTTTAAGATCATCAGGGGTCTCCTACATCAAGTCAAGTTCAAAGGAATTCCATTGGCTAAGTTCTTCACATGCACTGATAGAAGGGCTGACTTTAAATGGACATATCTCTTAGCACAAAATGAACTGGGTGGCCCACAACCTATCAAATTTAATCTCTTTAAATTATCTTTCCAACGCATCCGATCTCACCTAATTCCGAGTTTGAACCAAGGAGTTATGCTTATTTTTGTTAAGTTTGTTCATGCAGGCAAACCACACGGCCACCTACACGGATCGTGTGGCAGCAAATGGTCCGTGAGGCTGAAGTCACATACGATTTTGTTTGCCAAATTTTGTTCTAAGTGTATCTCCTTCCGTGGTACCTTCATACGGACCCTTGTACGGCCCGTGAAAAATCACACTGTCCGTACGACCTTCCGTTGGAAGCCCTTGGCTTGAGACAATTTGCTGAAAATTCCAAGTATAGTCGCACGGTTACTGTTCACTGACCATGTCACTGTTCACTGGCCGTGAACAGTGGCGTGAACAGTGTCGTGAGACCCCACTTAATATTTTCACCCATTTTGATTTTGGTTTTTATGTAAATGTAAATTAGTTTGAGGGTGTTTTGGGTATTTTCCACCCCTCCTAAGTACCTAAATTAACCAAACTCCCTCAGTTTTCAGCCATTTTCCATTTCACTCTCACTCTCTCTAAAATTCCTCCTACAAGATTCTCCAACGTCTCTCTAGGATCCTCAAGTCAAGGCTTTCAATTTGGAATCCATTTTGTCCTTAAGTTCATCCTCAAGATATAGATATGTGGGATCGATTCTCTATTTCTTTCAACCAAGAAGACCCAAAATTCTTTTCAAGCTACCTCATGAATTTTAATTACTTTAAAAGTGAATTTTACTACTTGATCTTGTTGATCAATGTATGAATGCTACATTATTTTGGATTTTTAGTTATGTTAAGCTCTATTATGAAGAATCATCATGAATGATGCAATTATGGACATGCATGGTCCCTTGAAGATGGTGTTATGCATGGGTGAACTATACTACAATTTTCATATGATTTTTATTGTGGATTTCTAGATTTCCTATTACATTGTTGATTTTAAATTTACTCTACATTACCCATACCATCCCTACATCATGCATTGCACTTTACATGGAAATCATGGGGTGGGTTAAACCCAGTTTTGTTATATAAAATAATCTTGATAAGGTATTGGTTTTGACTAGAAGGTGATCATCGGTATGTCTATGATTATGGCTCTTTGAGCATTATGGGTGCTCACACCATTTTGAATATGTGTAGATGAGTTATTCCTTGCATGAGCATTATGATTATGACCTTATGATTTGACATTTGAGCCTAAATGTGCATTTGACTTTTGAAATGGATATTGACTCTCTTAGAAGCACGAATATGTATAAGTATACATGTGGGATGTTGTTGACTTAGCACCGATCGATTGGGGGCGTTAGGGATATCCCCAAGATCCCTCTCCCTTTCCTTGAACTATGTTCCAACATAGGAACATTTTCCATTACCGAAATAACCGGGTCGTAAGCAATGGTTATTCGTTTATTATGTTTATGATATGATTATGAAAAATCCTTCCGAAAAAGTAATTCCCATAAAAAAGGTGACCATCCCCAAAATGGTATGTTCCGTAAGGTGTGATGTAGATTACCCTTGGCAAGTAATCTTCTCCCTACCGGTGGGAGGTCCCAATCGGTCCAATTCGTATAATAGCTTGCATGGATTTGGGTTGTCGGTTATAGCCCATCCCCGTTATATAGGAGCATTATCGCATTGCACGCATCATGAATTCCATGGCATCTTGTATACTAAATTCCATTGCTTATATGATCTTTGTATATTATGTGCCCTTGTCATCTAACATTGGTATGCAGGTTCGGTAAGTCACATGCATTACATGACCGTATACTTAGTACATTCAAAAGTACTAACACATACTCTATGCCTACATGATTTTACCATGTAGGGACCGAGCAGTTTGGGTACCAGCCACTGGACGAATAGTCCGTCCTTGAAGATCTTTTGCAGTGAGCCCCATCTTCCAAGGGCAAACTAGTTATTTTTTTCAGCTTTACCATGTATGCTCTTTTGTTGAAGGTGAGCCTGGAACTTGTCCTGGCCCCCGTTCCTTGACGAGAGGCAAATGTTGGGCACTTTGTAAAACTTTCTCATTTTGCTTATCTATAAATGAACGGATTCCTGAGATTTGATTTCCGACATTTAATTATATGTGCTTATATGTTATTTGAACCAATGATGTGGATTCTGATAATTGAGGCTTGTTTGGGGACTCTTGGGTCCCCATTCGCCGTGTCACATCTAGGCCCTAACCCCGGGTCGTGACATACCAGGACCTGGTGTTGCCAATATAGGAGTTACTAAGTATAAAAAGCTGGTAAATAAATATATACAATACAAGAATCTAACTATCGAAGGTACAAATATACAAATCAGTATAAAAGAAAAAAGTGACAAGTCTCTGAACGCCGGGAGTTCACCACGATCCACGTCCGGCACAACTATGGATGATCAGGTGCTTTCTCGAGCTCTCGAGGTGGCTTGAACCGGGAACTGCACGAGAAAAATGCAGAAGTGCAATATGAGTATCAAAATATGAGTGATAATGCTCAGGTGTATCCCAAAACTAATAAGAAATACAACGATCGTTGTTAGTATACTAACCCAACTAATGAGTTGGGTTCGATCCCACAAAGAATACGCGTGCAAGGAGTTTAATTGGGAAGTGATAGCGTATTCTAAAATTGTGAAGTGTTGAAAAAAATAAAAGAAATAGATGTAAACCTGTAATTATGTCTAATCAATTTAAGATTTAAATCAGATCGAAAAATTGGGTTGTAATTAAACTGAGGGAAAGATTCTTCTAGAGGGATAGACATATAGTTAAATTGATAGATATGGATTGGATATAAACAATTCTCAAAGTTGATTGAAATTGTATGGGTAGGCTAGGTGTGCTACAATTTGGCATACAACTCAAGAAAATACAATCAACTTTCAAATGTCACTTTCTCAAGCACAAGTTTAGGACAATAATATGAGATACCAAGTACCTCAACACAATTATTATCTCTCAAAAGCAATTATACTAACATAAATTAGTAGTTGTTCATCAAATTCACCCACTCCCTACAACTTTCTCAAGCATGCAAAGAGATCTAAGTTAGAACTAAGTTTTCAACCTTAATTAATACATTAAACATGGTGAATTTGTGAAACCCATAATAATTCAATGATTCATCAAGAAAATATCAAACACCCATAAAGAGAATCTAACAATTCAAGTATTACATTCCCTTAGAAGAATAGGGTTTTAGCTAGACATGAAAATAAAAATAAAAATAAAAATAATACCAAATTCATGTTCATCCATGATAATGGAGCGAAATTCTCCAAATTTGATTCTCAATCTAAATACAAGAACCCTTAAAATCATTCTCGCTCAGATCGAAATATGCGTGTTCTCTCGTAAAACACTCTCTAGAACTACCTGAATCTTTCAAAATTAGCCTATTTATACTGGGCTAAGAATTTCAATTCGGCAATATCAAGCTCGAGTTTCCCTTTGCCTCTTTATCTTGCCTTTTTCACCTCAAGTTCAACTAAAACTTTCTAAAATAATTGGCGAGCTAGGTCATGCAGTCGATGAATTGCATAAAGCCTGTAGTCCTCGTCATTTTTGCTTTACCTTGGCTATACTTTCTGGATGGAAAGGCAATCTAAAGTTGTGCTCGCCAAACTACTTCAGCGATTCGCCCTTTTAAGATCCTTCTCGCCTTTGTGTTAGCGTTTATTATGGTATTTTCTGGAGGACTTGGCAATGGACTGTCCCTCTCGCATTTTAGGGTTGGCAAGTTGCCAACCGGCACTTAAGTTCTCCAATTCATCCTTAGTATTTTATCCCTTTACTGGAGTATTTGGCAGATACTGGACTCACATGGGCGACTTTCACTGAGTACACTTGGCGAGTTGCCAAGTGTATTTGGCGAGAATCAGGCCTCTTTTTAATCAATTTTTCTATTTCTTTGATCTTTTTCTGCCAATTTGCCTCCAAGTTGTGTCTAAAATCTTTCTTTTCTAGTAAAATAACAGAATTGCATTAGTTCAACAAGGCAGTAAGTACACCTTTTTTTCATCAATTAAAGCACCAAATGGGTTGAGTTTTCATGACTCATCAATACCCCTAACTTAAACTTTTACTTGTCCTCAAGGAAATCAAATATCAATCAATTCAAAGATTAAGTCTGTACAATGTGCTAACTTAGACTCAACATACTAGGCCATGCAAGGCTTGCTAATCATGCAAAGCATCAATGATACACTCCAAACCTCAAGTTATGCCTAACATTTACCACATTGAGCACTTTCTCACAAAAGATACCTCAATGGCTAATTCACGCTTAATAAAGGTGCTAGATCATCCTCACTCCAACAACGATTCCTCTATTTCACAAATTTGATAATAAAATAAGCATGGAAATCACAATCAATACTCACACTCCCAAATTTAAGAAAACATGCACAATATGCACTCATGGACTTGCCTTTATTTTCCAATGAACCTTTCAATTAGCTCATGAAAGACTAAAAAGGACTTTAGGCTTATAAGGGGGCTGAGTGCAAGGATTTGATTAAGATTATGGGATAGTGACTCAACCTTCTTAGTGCATGACTCAATATCACACTTTTCTTTCCCTCTTTCAATTAATCAACTTTGGCCCATTTACACCAATTCCTTCGGTCATTTATACCACTTTCGAACGCCTCCTCCCTTTTATTTACAACAACTATGTCTAACATATGTACAAGAAAATAAGACTTCGTTGTCATATTTTTTTCAATACATAGAAGGGAGATGTTCAAGATTTTGCTAGAATAATTGACCATTTCCAAGAACAACTTTTTTTCAATCTTACACCCGATTCTTTTTGTTCTCCGACTGTCACACCCCCAACTTAGGCTTTTGGCCTAAAGTAGGACTTATATACCAAGCAATTTCACCAAGAAGGATATAGGTAAGGCAACAAGGGTATTTTCTTTCACAAACTATATTCAGATTTTGCTTGAAGTTCCATAAGAAGGACATTTTAGGCTCAAATGGTGCCCAACTAGACTCACAATCTCACAGGGACAACATACCAAAAATATGGTCATGAGGTTTATAAATATTCGATTTACACTCAAATAAAATGCCTAAGATCCTTTCTTTCATGCATCAATATTAATCAATTGAATCAACTGGGCAAGTTCCAAGTTTCATTAAGCATTTTTCAAAGTAAACCGCACCACACATGACTTGCTAGCATAATTATCAAATTTATTCAACTAATTAAGTTCACTCAGGTGTAATGATCATTGCAAGACTCAAAATAGGCAACCCATCAGCCACACCAAGATGTTATGAGTCAACATGTGACTTAGGCAACTCGTAGTGCCTCATTAGATTGACCTTAGCATATCATTCATGAACAACAGAATTCAAGATGTCAATATTGATTATGATTGACACTTAAATGCCAAAAAGAATATTAAAAACATTTTGCATGCATTTTTGAACCAACAAGGCCAATAAATCAATAGTTACTCAGACTTCACCATGAATGACCATCAAATACCATAATCAATTGACGATTAATCACTAAGAATGTCGTTACTCAATCCATCATAGAGCATCACCAATCATCACAGCCAACAACAATACGATATCAACATATGAAAAATAGATAAACAAACTAACACACGTAAATAAACCATAAACTAGAATAACTCAATGTATACAGACTAAAAGCGTTGAATGTAAACAAGTATATACAAATAAATGGGTTCAGGTACTAACTACCACCCCACTAAAAATCATAACAGTGTCCTTAATGGTGAATAAAACAAAAATATAATCAAGAATGTATAAAAAGAAAAAGAATAAGAGTGCCCCTAGCTGGCTAAGTCTGAGTATCAACATTAACGGGCTGAATGGGCACATTCGCAAATGAATGAGTCAAAACAGTCTGAAGTGGGGCATCCTTCAAACCCTGAAGACCCGCATATGTGTTATCCTACACATGCTATGGCTCGACAAAATCCTCTTCATCGATCATTGCAAGTAAGTCATCATCCTCAATCTCAATACTCGATAGCTGTGTACTACTAACGATCATTGAAAGAAGAGCATAGTTGATATAGGTGGCTGACTAGAGCTAGGTGGTGGAACCAATGTAGACTCAAGTGGAACCTCAACACCACCTAAATCATCTATATCCATCTAAAGGATTATCACATTTACCCTAAGGGATGTCACTAGATCAGAACTACTTGAGGCTTTCTCCTGGTCCTCAATGCGGCATATAAGGTGATTCAACCTCAAAGCATAATCAAATAAGATTTGGCCCTGATTAGATAACTCTGTCTACAATGGAACAATAGCAGCTGCAATGGCCTCCACAATCATGGTAGGCACCTGAGACTCAAAGCGGGAGGCATGAACATCAGTGAAATGGGCTAGACTACCTATCTGATAAGTCTTAGCCTAAGTCAAGGGTAGCTCGTTACTAGTAGAAATAGGAGGAACCAAAGAAGTAAGCGGTGCAACTGTAGAGGTGAATGTTGTAGTGGAAGGACCAGTTAGGGACGAATTTAGAGCCAAAGTGGATGGTGTCTTTGATATAGGCGGCTTAGTCTCAAGTGTCGTTGGATTGACAAAAGGTGTAGTATCAGTTGGATGTGGCCTCCTCCTAGCCTCTACATCTTTAAAATAATTTGCCTCGATCCGAAGGATATAACTCAAAGTAGCGAGGGTAACCTGAACATTGGTGGCCTCAATAAATAGGACCCTCGCCAACTCATATAGCTGGGTGATAAGGACAAAAAATGGTAATGAAGTCTACTGCTACCTAACCCTCACAAATATCTCGGATACGATAATATCACCCAACTGTAATTGTACCCTATCCATGATACAACCTAGTGAAGCAGCCTTTGGATGCCGAATCATGGACTCATTCTTTGATGGCATCAAAGTGATGCTAATGAATACGAACCAGTAGTGGGTGACAATGTTGATGTCCCACTTCTCGATAATAACCCCCTCTACGATCTATGGGGAA
Source organism: Solanum rostratum (assembly GCA_029948455.1). Taxonomy (NCBI): domain Eukaryota; kingdom Viridiplantae; phylum Streptophyta; class Magnoliopsida; order Solanales; family Solanaceae; genus Solanum; species Solanum rostratum. Next base: position 54,649,905 of record CM057049.1, read on the forward strand.
GTGACATCAACCAATAGAGGTGTGACCTAACCTTGCAACACATCCAAGTGCATAGCAGTTTGGCCTGGAAGCCATCACAACCTAAATCTCTGTAGCGTAGGACCTCATTGATGGTGGACATCCCACATTGTACTTCCTTGCCCTGAACCTCAATAATGTACAAGGGATTCAGTGGCACTCCTTTTTTAGGCTTCGGTAGTTGTTCAACATATGATTTGTAGAATTCTCGAACCCACGAAGGCACATATGGCGTGCGGGGCCTGGAGAATAACTCAAATTGGTGAAATTAAATAGTTTTACAAATTTTGGGATACCAATTGACAACCCCGTCAGGCCGTTTATCCTCTATAAGTATGCTCGAACTGGTGCCTTTAAGGGGATTCATGGATCGTGGAGCAATAACTGGCACTACCTGTGGCAGTGGATCAACCAACAGGTCATGGACTAACTTGGAACACATTTATGTTCGGGTATATTACAAGTGTTGAAGGATGTCTACTCTGGGCTGTGGTGGTAGTGCCTCTGGTGCATGGGGTGGACACACAATTTTGTTCTTGGTTGGACTTGTCATTGTCCATCCAATCTACCTTGGTTGAGTCGAAGTCCGAATATGACTGTTGTCTCTCCACCATAGATGATTTTCCTTTTTCTTTGTCCACCTTAGACTCTCTCGTACGATTTCGTCTACATAGAGAATCCTGAATGGATCCATACGTTTTGATAATAATGCCTCCCCGACATCTTCAAGCCCAACCCTCAATCTCATCAATCAATCATCACACCGATTGCTTGGGTCTAGCCATATTTACAAAATAAAATACCATTGGAGACAATTGGGTTAAAGGTTAGTCGAAAGCAGATTGCAATTGGATGCAAAAATCACACAGGGAAAAACTGGTGTTGTATTTCGTCAACTGGGTTGGCGAGTCACCGCCTAGGTTTGGCGAGCAAGGTCGTGCTCGCTAACCCGTCTCAATAGTTGTAATGACCCGTTAGGTCATTTCGAGAGTTGGTCATCTTATTTTCCTACAAATATCCTTCTCGTAATTTTAAAGGAGTCTTTGGACTATTCGATGACTATAGTCAGTTATTTGTCGGGTAAATTTAGATAACTAATTTAATTGGGGACTAAATTGATAATTTATTAATTATTCTATACTACTTACTATATATATATATATATATATATGTGTGTGTGTGTGTGTGTATATATATATATATTAAAAATCAGTTAGTAGGGTTTAATCCTTTTAATATCACTTGAAAAATTAAAGTGGAAAAAGAAAAGAAAATCTTCAACGAAGGTGACGAAGGGAGGTGGGATATTTCTCCAAATTGTGACAAGTTGTGAGGTAATTCTCTAAATTGCTAAAGCATATTATATTATAATGTTGAAGAACTCCTTCATTAGCACTTTCTGCAAGTGCTTTTGATTTCTGTGCATTTGGCGTCTCCTGCCAAAGTGCCTTTGGTTCTCTATTTAGTCGAACTTATATTATCACGCACGACTTCGGGTAAATATATATGTATACGTTTTTTTCCTATATATCACTATTGGAGATTTGTGTTATGTGAACATCATTAGATTTTAAGTATTGAAGACATTAACACTTAACCCTAGACTTGAAAGTTTGGGTATTGACTATGAAATTAGTTAGTTTTTGGGGTTAGGCTGGACATATAGTACGATGTCATTGGACTCCTTGTGACATGTATTTTCATTCTTGATAGAGAATTGTCATTTCGGGAGTTGAATTCAAGATTTTTTCCATTTGATAGAAGTTTTCGAGTGCGGTTTCGACATTGAGGTAGGTTTGGCTATCCTTCTTTGAGATCGGGATTGAGTTATTGAATATCCTTATGTTGTAATCTATGGGATGAGGTCGTATCATGTGTTGGGTTGATAATTCTTATTGTGTTTCTTTGAGAGCATGTGAATCCTAAATTGAGAATAGTGTGAATATGACATGTTGAGAAAGTGAGAAAATTGTGATATATATATTGAGGATCATAGTTTATTTGAGAAAATAAAGTTACTAAAATGAGGTGAGATATTTTAAAAGAGAATTGTATCCAAATATGTATAAAAGAGGGTGAATATTATAATTACTAAACCCGAGAACTTTGATATTTATTGTGCTTATTGAGAGGAATGTTGTTTCCATAATTGTGTCTTGATTGCATGTATCCTCATACTACATGTCATGATATTTTGGGAAGTTGTGAATGGTAATTCTTATCATGAGTCCTTGACCATGGGCACTTGGGTGGCAAAGTAGTTGATATATTATGATTGAGGTATATGGCCTGCAAGGTCCCCATGGGCCCCCTTATTCTGGGAGCCTTAGCTCGACAGGGGTGTATACGCCAGGTTGTGCAACGGTCTTGATACCACCTTGCATTGCATTGCATTGCACGACATTACATTCCATTTCATTTACTTGTGGTTGTTTTGGGTTGGTTTATGTGAGATTATATGTTTACTTTATTCGCACCGTTCTATACAAATTGGCGGCACCGATGCCGGACTGGTTTTTCCTGTTGTAGGTGGAAACGTTCCTAGATTATTTCATAGTTTATTCAATTTCTAATTCGCAGTCGGTTAAACCTACTGGGTACATATTATGTGTACTCACCCCTACTCCTTTCTCCCCCGCAGATTCTTGTTAGGATTATCCATGTGGTAGTTGATTTGCTTGTGCACTTGGTTCACACCAGATCTAGTGGTGAGACCAGAGCTTCGAGTTTCCATTGGATCCTATCTTAGTTATTTAGTCTTTACTTCTATTCGAAGACTGAGATGCACTTATTTCACTAGTTATGTATTAGATGCTCTTCATACTCGTGACACCAGGTTTTGGGATATTATTTTTATGTGGCGACTATTTATATATTGGATTTTTCTCCTTATTTATTGTTGGGGTTGGAATTAAGTGGTCAACTAGTCATGACCCCATTTGGGTCGTGACAATAGTTTTTGACTTGAGGTTACGGTCCGTAATTCCTTGTATGAGTCATAGAACACCTCTCATACAAGGCTCAGACACTTAGTTAAAAATTTTACCTCTACTGACCAAACCACAAAACCATCCTTTTACGACCTGTCAATAGGACCACAACCTGCAAAGAGGTCTCATCTTGTCAAACCCTAAATGCCCCCTCTCTAAACCCTATCCACGATGTCGATCCAGAACCCGTCGATCAAATTATAATTCGTAAATGGACCTTCATGCATCACCCTAAAGTTTTAAAGTACTTCTAATTATTAGGGTCATCTATGAGACCTTCTCTATGACCTGCAGAATCACTTATGAGCCGTATATCGGGCTCGTAGTCCCTGGCAGCAAAACTTAAATTTGCATTTTTCTCCCATATTCTAACTTTCCAACCTGCGGACAAACTGCCAGTGATTTGCCTTTGCGATTGTAGTGGTCAAACGGAGGTCATATTGTTAGAATGTTGACCTAAGTCAACACTTGCATAAAGCAACCAAACAAGCAAATAACAAAACATCACAAAATCAACCGAATCTCCTCGAAATTTGAATCAAAGGTCGTTCTAGATCAAACTCTATATTTCAAAGCTAATCACCCTGATGAAAATTTCATTCAAGCACGTTTACCAAGAATTTAAACTCATGTAGCTAAAGTCAATTCATGCATAATTGAATTCACAATTATGAAATAAAGTACCCCCTCTGTATCATTTAATGTGACATCCTTTAACTTGGCACGGTATTTGAGAAAAAAGAAAGACTTTTAAATTTGTGGTTTAAAGTCATTTTTAGATATTTGTGTGGCTGATAATCAGTTCATTAAGGATAAAAAGGAAATTTAAAAGATAAATTATTTCCAAGTAGAGTAAGATGACATTCTTTTTGGTACGGACCAAAAAGGAAAGGGTGCCATATAAAATGGGACAGAGGGAGTAAAACTTATAGAATCCAAAACTAGATCATTAAAACTCTTATACTTACATTGAAAATTCATGAATAAAGGTCAGAATTCTTTGAACTTCAAGAGTGGAAGGGACCCATGAATAAATATCCATATACCTGAAGTGAAATCCTCAATTGAAATCTGCGATTGAAGGCTGGAATTGAAGAACCAGAGAAGTGAACCTTAAATTTTCTTTGAAAGAAACTTGTAGAGATAGAATTTTCCTAGTCAAGGTGAGGGTTGAGTGAATAGGATATTAGGCGGGTAGAAACACTCAATTCATACTTAATATTACCCAAAATGGCATAGTATAAGAGTTAAAAGGATGAAAAAATTTACTAAAATAATCTTGAGAAATAACTGTCGAACAAGAACCACGAGGGCCATCTATGGTCCGTGGTTCCAAATACGGGCCATAGAACTCTGTCCGTAGAAACTAGTCCAAATTTCTAGTCTCAAGATCTCAAACCACAAATATATTCTCTGACCTCTAAAATAGTCTATTAACCATCTTGCATGTTTGTAGAAAAAGTTCTACAACTATCCAAAGATGACCCTCAATCCATGAAATCAAATCATGACTCGTGGTCTTGTTTATAAACCATAAATCTTACTCGTACAACTGCCCTTGATCTTAAAAATTTTCTAAGTGTTAGTGGTCTTGTGCGAACCCTTTCCACTATTCGTGGAAACAACTATGATTTGTAAACTTGGTTTGTTCTATTATACTCCAAAGATTAAGTCTCAATATCCATCCACAAGGGTCATCAATGGACTATAAAACATTCCAAGAGTCATGGGAACCTTTCATAGAACCTGTCTTTTTCCTAAAGTTCCCCCTTACTTTCGGTCCCCCCTATCTATGACTTGTAGGTTTAACTACGACTCTTAGATCCTCCACTAAAACTAAATTTTTTGTGTTTCTCCTTATTCCAACTTTTCAATTTCTGGGTATTATAGTACCATTTGGGGGTATGGGCATCCGATTGGTTATTGTCCGATTATACTTTTACTTACTTGATATTATGCTATTAGTTAGTTACTGGCGTGACTTATTCTATGCTTAGTGTGATACTCTCTATTAGGTTGAGTTGATTAATCCTTAGGCTGTTTGGTTATATATATTTAGTGTTTGCTGTTTGTTGTTTCTTGCTGAGTGGGCATCTGTAGGTTGTTTTTCTTGCTAGCAGGTTGTTAGACTTGCTCTTCCAATACATTTCTTGACTCAATTTCTTCACTTCATGTATCTTGTTTCTTCATTTTCATTACTTATTCTATCGTGATTTTAGCTGATATGTAGTTACTTATGATTTACTTGCCTCATCTATATGCTATTTATACTTATATTATCTATGGAGCTCAGTCAGACTATGCCTAAATACTATTTGTTTGGTAGTCATACTACATTTCTTTACCCTTGAGATCATAGTACGAGTTCTTGCTATTGACTAACTTCTTGTGCAGTGATTCTTTGGATCTTGAAGATTGGGTGAGCTCCTGACATCTGAAGTTATTAATTTCCATCCACGTTTGGTTAGGCTAGGCTTTGTGTTGTATTTAGAAATAGCATGTACTTATTTTGTAGTTGCAAAAGCCTTGTACTCCTATTTATAGATGTTTAATCACTGACTGATGCGAGGTCTTAAGGTGGGTTCTTGTGTATTATTTTCAGTGATTTTCTCTTTCTTCTCCTTATTGACAGTTTTTTCTTTCTTTTTGTGGTCTTCCGCATGATAGTTCATTACATATGATTTTGGGATACCTACTAGTGGATCGTAGTAGGTGTTATCATGGCATGAGAGATGGAGTTGTCACATAATTTCTATAACCATAATGGTATATTTATACATTAAGGGTTAGGACATCCATTATGGATGAATCCAACTAATACTTATTTCCAATAATATCAAACTCTGTTTTCATGCTGATTAAATTACCTTGAATGGTAATTAAAAATTAATGTATACATGTATGAGAAGTAGGAATAGAATGTCCAAATAATTGATAAAAAATAAACATCTCATTATTCATTTTAGGTAGGTAAGTGTAAGATAGAAGTTAGTCATATGGAAATAGAGATGAGCATTGGGTTTGGATCCTTATTTGTAATTTTGATTTGCCTAGTAATTTTGTTGAGGGAGTGAGGATCAAAAAGTGTGACAGTGTAGTCTCCAAGAAAACCAAAATATTTATAAAGTCCTTTGGAATTTGTTTTCCCATTTAATTCAGGAGTTCTCCATTCAGCCATGAGCTTGTCTACAACGTCTCCTGCTGGGGTGTTGTTGAAATTGTCATCTATTAAGCACAAGTGCGTGCAATTTATTCCTGGCTTCCATGGTGCCCACACTATCATTCCTTCCACTCCTGGATGTGAAAACGCCTCTCTCATAATTTCTTCCAAGTAAATTGCCTGTTATGTATAATTAAATTAATTGAATGCATTTAGAATAAAGCTAGAAAAATGAATACAAACATACCTGATTTGGGTTGTTAAGAATATCCATTTCAGTGAGCCATATGGGCATTTTGGTTTCACTGAGAAAATCAAAGACAGCCCGTATGTACGGCATCAGTGGTTTTCCCAAACCAAAATGAGCTTGTAGTCCGAATCCTATGGTCAAGTTTTCATTGCCCGAATACGATCTGATCTCTCTCCACTTATTTATATACTTGTGTGGACCTGCATACACATCTCCTGGAATTTCAAGGGTGTTAAACTCATTGAGGGATAATGTTGCATTAGGATCTATGACATGTGCTATATGATAAAACATGCCAGAAGCCTGCGGTCCAATTTTTTCTTCAAAAAACTTGAAATGCAAGTTCTCATTCACAACATCCCACTCAAAAATATCATTTAAGTAACGTGCCATGACAGAGGCGAGACGCCTCACTGCTGTAGCCAAAAGCTCTTTGGGTGTCATATCATGCAACCAATACTGATTCATTTTGGGTTTGTCCCACAGAACAGTGTGTCCTCTCATTGCTATCCCATTATTCTTGAAGAATTGGAACATCGCATCTGGTATTGTGTAATTTTCTATACCTCGTCGACTTTCTGTCCAGTACCACTTCATTTGATTGGTGAATACAGTTGCAGTAAAGCCCTTTTTAAGAAACCACTCTTGATATTTCTTATGCTCTAATAGGGTATCCGTAACACCACAGCCAATATGAAAATATGGTTTAGTGAACTTAATGTTTACTTTCACTCCACCAATCGGTTTTCCTAATTTGTCCCTTATATCTAATACTATTTTCCTCTTTCTTACCTGAAAATTCAATCCAAAATTATTAGTTGGACGTAAATTGATAAGTATCAAATGATATTAGCTTACCCGTGTTATGGTTCTCTCTTGGTGTTGAATCCATTCTGTTTTATTGAACTCTTTTAAGGAAACATTATCCACCCAAAAGTCAACCGTCTTATTATAACACTGAGTAATAATTAATAACAAAAAATAAACATTCATTATCATCACATATTTATTCATATACTACTTACTTCTATATTACAAAAATAACTAGTGCAGGGGAGAAGAATCTTAAGTTTTATACAAGTAGTGAAAAAGTTTGTTGTTGAGGTGGGGATCAAAAGTGACCTACTTTTGTAATTGTCTGTTAGTTTAGTACTAGTGTAGTTTAGGAACTAGGTTAATACTCATTGAAAATCAAACAAACCATTGCTAATTAATTCATGTTTTACATACAGAAACTTATATTTAGTCACTTGATAGTATAAATTTTTTCTTATTCTCAGCATAATGTATAAAAGTTAAGATTTTAAAAAAGAAAAAGTGAAATTAAGGCCGTCAAGATATCAAATGGATAATTTAATGAAATATATAGATGTAATTGAGGGCTTACTACAAAATACAACTCTGTTGACAGAGGAAATTCTGATTGAAAGCCTCCTTTAAGCATGGTCCAACAACTAGGATATACGTTTCCAGAGGCAATAACCCTCTTTGAGTTTTCTTTAGTTATTATTGCAGCAGACACCGTTGTTTCACTTCCTTCACTAACTCGAACCCATGCTTTGGGACAAAAAATAAAAATAAAAAATTTCACAAGAACCAACTAAACAAATAACCTACATGCAAATTGTAGAAATACCTGAAAATGTATAATAATACCCTTTATCCATGAAAACTTTTTGGGAGAAAGTTGCATTATACTCGTTCCTATTATACGCAACCATGAAATTGTTTCTTGAGAAAGATTGTCTTATTTCAATTTTGGCACCTCCAATACCTTCCCATCCATGCAATCCTAGGTCAAATTTTGGATTTATCAACTTTCCTCCTTTATATTGAACACGTTGAGGTTCGACCAAACACTGATTATATCATAAAAGAATAACGTGTTTAATAAAGTTATAACCTTTGGTGTGTATATATATCACATTTAAAAATAAACAAGAACAGATTTTGTTACAAATATAGAAGTAAATATAGGTTGTTACTTCAATACTAGCACTATAATTATAAGCCACTCCTTCAACTCCATGTCCTAAAGGAAACAAAAATAAAATTTGTAAGAAACACAGCAAGTTTATCAGTAACAAATAATTCAATATCATTATGAAAATTTAGAAAGGAGCTGGATAAATTATTTTTCATTATTGATTTACTTATGTAGCAATACCAAAATTGTTAAAAGGAAAACAAAGAAAGAGGGGAACCACACTGGGAAAAAGTAGGAGGCAACATAGAATTACTCCATATGTGCAAGAAATTACTGTCACTAGCAAAAGATCCTGAAAAGTGATTAAGTGGAATTAAAATCAACGAAAGAGGCAAGATCAATAAGAATTGCACAAATTTTTCTAGAGAAAAAGAAGAATATATATAATTACCATCTCAACTGAGAGGAATTAATTTTTTTCTTGTTGTCAAAAGCTTTGTTAAAATGGACATGAGAGGCAAGTCTTAAATTTAATTCATCTACTTCTTGAATAACTTCCAAGAATAGACTAGTAACTTATATTTGACAAACGCAAAATAAAAAGAGTAATTAAGCTCTAATTAACTCATCCTAACTAATTAACTTCATACGTTACTCTCTTAATTAATGTCTATGTATTAATCATTCCATATTCTATTTTTTTCTAATATAGTGGTAAAAGTCATAACGCCACCTATATTGAAATTACAAGACATAGGGATCTTAGTAATTTCTAATTTGTGGACTCACATATTAATATATTATACGTAAATATGCTATTTTTAAAGAAGCCCCTTTTTGATCTAATAAAGTATTATATCTTTTTGGGCATAAATATAGATATCTATTAAATCTTTTTTTTTATAATTATGATGGGAACTTATTAGAAAAGACTCCCTTCGTGAAAAGACACACCTTTCGTGAAAAGGCATACCTTTCCTAAAAGGATATTGCATAATCTTTAAATACTTGGTCCTTAAATCTGAAGATATGTTGTCTTCTTTTTCTCTCCATCTCAGAAAAGAATATTTCAAAGAACTGTCTTCAAAGTTTAGAAGACTCTGTTTTCTTAATCAAGTTATTACATTGGATAAAGATTAGTATACCTATCATTCTTATATATTGATGTTCATGTCTTGTGATTTACTTGTGATCTTGAGTGAATTCTTTAAATTTTTTCTAACAAGTGGTACCAGCGCACAACCTAGTTAGATCATTAGACATGAAATAAATATGGATTTTAATTATGGAAGTACTGCCTATATTAATTATATTGTGCAAGAGGCATACCGCAGGAAAGTAAAAAGCTTATTGGAATCTGGTTGATTTTGCCGTAGTTTTTGTTTAATGAAATGAAATTGAAGCAAGTCTTTTTTGCCCCCTACTTTTCGTTTTCACTATGTGATATTACAAAGCCTTTCACTAATTTTGCTACACGCATATATGCTTGTTTTTTTCCCTCTTTTTACTAAGGCAGTATTCTACCACCATATTCTTTTCTAATGATTATCCTATAAGTTGCACAACTTTTGATAATTATAAAAGAATAAAGGAAGAAAAGGAAGAAAATAATATAAATGGGTGATTACATGAAAAGAATATTTGTTCTTATTTTGATGGGGAAACGACATTCGGTTTAAATATAGCCTTTTAGAAATTTTCTTGAGGCAACTCTTCGTAAATGGAACCAAGCCTTTTGCAACTGCTCAAGTTTTATTGTTTAGTTTTGATTTTTAAGTCTTCTTCTATTCCTGCACAATGGAACAAGACTAGAAATATTTTTTTTCTTCCTTTAACAGATTGCTGCCAACTTTAGTTTTAAACTAAAGTTATCACTATTGGTTTGATAAATGGTGTTGTTTTGATTTGTTTTTACATTTAAATATATCACTGGATCAAGAATGCTTGCATTAAGACTTAAATTCAAATTTTTTTTTTGTTGGTGTTTATTTTTTTTGATGGAACATATTTTATTATGTTTCATGTTCTTAAGTGGATTAATTGAAAATAGTATGTTGCCAAAGTAACCTCTATTGTTAGAAATTTATTTATTTTGAACATGTAAATATGTTATGTCTATGCAAAAATAATCATCCCTAAGAAAATTGTTTTGTCCAAATTATGGATAGTCATGAATATGTGATACATTTGGAATACATGCTAATAAATATGTTAGTCCAAAGAAAGGCGTATTATTAGGCCGTTTAGTAATCAATATTTATGAACTATGTGTAAGAGTACCACTTACAAGTTATTATATCTGTCCAAGGACTAAATGATAATGTTGTGCCAGGTATCTTGAGATGGACCCACTTTTATGTATATGTGTGTGTGTTTGATACATGTATTATAAATTATTTATCATTGTTACTTTAGTTGTGTTTAATTACTTTATCTTCACATATACATGATTTATTCAATTTTTAATTGTGAGCATTATTTATATTAACTTATAGTGTCTTCAATATCTGCCAATATGAACAACATTCCTGTGCTTAATGGCACAAACTTTAAGAAATGGAACAAGCACATTATGATAGTGCTTGGCTGCATGGATCTTGACTATGCATTAAGATTTGATCGTCCTGTGGACTTGAATGAAACTAGCACTAATAAAGAAAAGTCTGCATACGAGAAGTGGGAACAATCAAATCGCATGAGCTTGATGATGATGCAACACTCAATTTCGGAATCCTTAAGAGGCGGTATAATAGAGATGCCAAAGGTTTCTTAAAAGAAATCGCAGGCCAATTCGTTGCAAATGAAAATGTTGAAACAAGTATTATTCTTAACAAGATTATTTCAATGCGATATAAGGGTAAAGGAAACATAAGGGAGTACATTATGGAAATGTCTAATCTTGTGACAAAACTCAGGGCCTTTAAGCTTGAATTATCTGATGACATACTTGTGCACCTGATTTTGATCTCTCTTCCAGCGCAATGCAGCCAATTCAAAGTTTCATATAATACACAAAAGAAAAAATGGACTTTGAATAAGCTTATAGCTCAATGTGTACAGGAAGAGGACATACTTGAACAAGAGAAGATTGAAAGTGCTCATTTGACATTTACCTCTGAAAATAAAGTTGTTTCACATAAGCGGAAAAGGAGTAAAAATAAAGAAACTGCAAATAAAGAAACATCTGATACTAAGGAAAAGAAGTCATGTTTCTTTTGTAAGAAACATGGTCACAAGAAGAAAGAGTGTTTCAAGTACGCTGCTTGGAGTGAAAAGAAAGGTAAACTTCTCAATTTTATTTGTTCGGAAGTTAATTTGGCAATGGTACCTAGTGACACTCGATGGATAGATTCGGGTGCAACTACTCACGTAAGTGCCATTATGCAGGATTGCCTAAGGAATCATAAGTCAATTGATGCTGAAAGATGCATCTATGTGGGCAATGAAAATAAGGCAACTGTAGAGGCTATTGGTGTCTTTAGAATTTTATTAGATACTGGTTTCTATTTAGAACTAGAGGAAACATTTGTTGTACCGTCATTTAGACGGAACTTAATTTCTATTTCTTGTTTGGACAAATCCGGATATACTTGTTTTATTGGAAATAGAAGTTGTAGTATTTCTCTAAACTCTAATATTATTGGAACTGGTATACTAATTGATCAATTATATAAATTAAATCGTCAAGCCTCATACGATAATGAAAACCTGCATTAAAGTAATTTTGGTACTAAGCGCAGATTAATAAATGAGAATTCATCGATGTTATGGCATAAACGATTGGGTCATATTTCAAAACAAAGAATACAAAGGCTTGTGTTTGAAGGAATTCTTGATTCCCTTGATTTATCAAATTTTAAAATTTTTATAGAATGCATCAAGGGAAAACAAACGAATATAAGAAAAATAGGTGCTTATAGGTGTAAACTACCTTTAGAGTTGATACATATGGACATTTGTGGTTCTTTCCCTATGGCTTCATGGAATGGTCAATAATATTTTATCAACTTTATAGATGATTACTCCCGCTATATCTATATCTATTTAATTCATGAGAAGTCACAATCTTCGGATGTTTTCAAAATTTTCAAAGCCGAAGTTGAAACTCAATTAGGCAAGAAAATTAAGGCTGTCAAATCTTATCGTGGAGGAGAATACTACGGTAGATATGATGGTTCATGTGAACAACATTCAAGACCTTTTGCAAAATATCTATCAGATTGTGGAATTGTACCTCAATACTCCATGCCAGTAATTTCGCATCAAAATGGTGTACTGAGAGACGAAATCGAACTCTAAAAGATATGGTAAGAAGTATGATTAGTCATTCTTCTTTACTTGAATCACTTTGGGGAGAAGCATTAAAAACTGCAGTTTACATACTAAATAGAGTTCCAAGCAACGCGGTAGCTAAAACTCCATACGAGTTGTGGACCGGTAAGAAGCCTAGTATTAGGCACTTACATCTTTGGGGATGTCCAGCCGAAGCAAGACCTTATAAGACAAATGAAAAAAAAAACTGGATTCAAGAACCATTAGTTGCTAATTTGTGGGTTACTCTGAAAGGTCGAAAGGTTTTAAATTTTATGACCCCTCAAATAGATCCTTTTTCGAGACAGGGATTGCCAAATTTATTGAGGATGTTGATTATGGAGGGAACAATCAAAAAAAATAAATTGTGTTTGAAGAGGAATTTGATGATGTCGATTCTATTACTGAAAATGATATGGTCACTTTACCAAATATTTTTCATCTTGTAAATCAAGATTACGTAGAAAACATGAGGATATTAGTTCCAAATGTTTCTCAACCTATAAATCAGTATCTTTTAGATAACACAATGATATCACCCCATGTTCAACAATCTCAAGTTGAAGTGCCTAAAAGAAGATCCGACAGAGAAAGGAGAAATGCAATTTCCGATGACTATGTCATTTATCTCCAAGAACATGATTTTGACATGGGATTGGAAGATGATCCTATAGCTGTTAGTCAAGCAAAATCATGTCGAAACTCTGTAAAATGGATCTTTTGTCACTACCCGGGGTCGGGGCCTAGATGTGACACGGCGAATGGGGACCCGAGAGTCCTCAAACAAACCTCAAAGTATCAAATTTCCGCATCATTGGTTCAGATAGTATTTAAGCACATATAACTAAATGACGGAAATCCAATCTCAAGAATCCATTCATTTATAGTTAAACAAAACGAGAAAGTTTTACAAGTGCCCAACATTTGCCTCTAGTCAATGAGCGGGGGCCAGGACAAGTTCCAGGCTCACCCTCAATAAAAGAACATACATAGTATCATAAGAAATAACTAGTAGGGCTGGGCATAATTTGGTTCAAACCGAAAAAACTGACCGAACTAATTTTTTTTTTAATTTCAGTTTCGGTTTTTCGGTTATTTCGGTCGGTTTCGGTTTGAAATTTTAAAAATTTAATAATTTGGTTCGGTTTTCGATTTTAAAATATATTTTTCCGATTAACAAAAAAACCGAATTAATTTATACCATTATAATATAAATTATAATTTATATCAAATTATCTTTTATGGCCCAAAGCCCCAAACCCAAATTTAAATACCATGGCCCAATCTCAAACCCAATTGTCAAACCCAAAAATTATGGACCAATCCTATGGCACTAATAAATCATTAGTGGATCACTATCAACTTCAAATCTGGTAAAAATATTAAGTTTTTTTTTAATTATTAAAAAAAACTAATTTGAAAATTAACAATTTTTATCCTTCAAGTGAGTATGGATTAGACAAACTCCATGCGACGAGCTCATGAATCATTAGTATGTAATCAATTAGATCAATTTCTTGTATGTATTCAATTACTTTTCAACAAAAAAAAAGAGTCAGAAATAATATTCAAACCGAAAAATTAAACCGAAATAAACCGAACCGAAATTACAAAAACTGAACTGAACCGAATTTATTTCACTTCAGTTTCGGTTTATATTTTTTTTAAACCGAAAAATCAAACCGAATTAACCAAACCGAACCGAACCGACCGAATGCCCAGCCCTAATAACTAGCAGGCCCTCGGAAGACGGGGCTCACTGCAAAAGAAGTCTTCAAGAATGGACTATACGTCTAGTGACTGGTATCCAAACTGCTCGGTCCCTACATGGTAAAATCATATAGGTATAGAGTATGCGTTAGCACAGAATGTACTAAGTATGCGGGCATGCAACATGAAAGGAAAATGATGTCAACCTACACAAAATACCATATAATAGAGTAGCCATAACCCACATATACTAGCACTCACAGAATCACTCCTTGCTTGAATTGTGTAAAGGGAGGGTTGTGCCCGTCCTCATCAATACACATGTAGCTCATGACATAACATTGTATAGGGAAGGTTGTACCTTTCCTCATCAATACACACTTAGCTCATACATACATGTGCATAGGGAAGGTTGTACCTATCCTCATCTATGCATTGTGTAAAGGGAGGGTTGTGCCCGTAATACATACTTAGCTCATACATACATGTGCATAGGGAAGGTTGTAGCTATCCTCATCTATGCATTGTGTAAAGGGAGGGTTGTGCCCGTCCTCATTAATACACACTTAGGATTACATACTCATGCAAGATGTCACATCATATACATACCCATATAATTCATATTCATGTAGAAGTCAAGTTCATAGTACTATCAATTTATATCATTATGGTGTCCAACTCGTATCATGCTTGTGTTCGTAGATTCCTACTCAATTCTTATTCATAGCCACAATTTTCATCCAAAATGTATGCATAAACATGTTTGGGTTCTAACCCACTTCATAATTTTCATACAACCCAACATCATGAACGCATATGCATGAGTGATGTGTGAATGGCATGGGTAATATAGAGTAAAACTAAAATTAGCAATATAATATGAAGTCTAGGAAATTCACAATAAAATTCATATGAAAATAATAGTATAAATCACCCATGCATAATATCATATTAAAGGGACATGCATGTTCATAGTTTCATAATTCAAGATAGATCATCATAAAGGAACTTAAAAAAACTTAAAAATCCGGAATAATGTATAACACATGCATTGTTCAAAGGTACCAAGATCAAGTAGTAAAATTCACATTTTAAGTAGACAAATTCATAAATTAGTTTGAAAGGAACTTTGGGTCTTCTTGGTTGAAAGAGACCAAGAATCAAACCCCACATACCTATATCTTGAGGATGAACTTGAGGAGAAAATGGACTCCAAATTGAAGGTCTTGACTTGAGGATCCTAGAGAGAAGTTGGAGAATCTTGTAGGAGGAATTTTAGAGAGACTGAGGGTGAAATGAAGTAAAAATGGCTGAAATCAAGAGAAGTTCAGCTGATATAAGGACATTGGGAGGGGTGGAAAATACCCAAAACACCCTCAAACTAATTTATATTTACATAAAAACCAAAATCAAAATGGGTGAAAATGTTAAGTAGGGTATCACGGAACAGTGAGATGGTCAGTGAAGAGTGACCATGTGACTATACTTAGAACTTTTTTTTAGAAAATTGTTTCAAGCCAAGGGCTTCCAACGAAAGGGCGTACGGACTGTGTGATGCTTCACGGGTCGTACAAGGGTTCGTATGAAGGTACCAAGACAAGAGACACACTTAGAACACAATTTGGAAAACAAAATCATAGGCCACCCCAGCCTCACAGACCATTTGCTGCCACACAGTCCGTGTAGCTGGCCGTATGGCTTGCCTGCACGGGCAGGCTGAACGAAAATAGGCATAACTCCTTGGTCTGAGCTCGAAATTAGGTGAAACTAGGTGCGTTGGAAAACTAATTCAAAGCGCTTTAATTTGATACATTGTAGGACATCTATTTCATTTTGTGCTAAGAGATATGACCATTTAAAATGGACCCTTCTACCGAATCATATGAAGAACCTTTGGGTTTAGTGTCGGAGAAGTTTAGGAATGTAAAAAAGGTTTTAAAGGTCATAAAAAGCCTTGGGGATGAATAAAAATATCAGAAACACCTTAATAAAATGGATCTTTAAATTTCATTAAGGCCTTGACACGGTTGGCTTCACGGTCCGTGAAGGCTCCCGTCTAGCCCAGACAGGTTTTAAGAAAACGGATATAACTCCTTGCTCCAAACTCGGAATGAGGTAAAACCAGATGCGTTGGAAAGATAATTCAAAGAGCTTCGATTTGATAGGTCATGGGCTACCCAGTTCAGTTTGAGCTAAGATATATTCCTATTTAAATTTGGCCCTTCTATCGGCACTTGAGAATAATTTAGCCAACAGAACTCCTTTGAACTTGACTTGATTTAGGAAACCCATGATGATCTTAAACAACATAGATAATCTAGATAACCTATTTTGGTTTTAAGGAAAACACCATTTATCAATGCATGCAGTGGGAGCAAATTTATCATCCTTGTGCTGTATATAGATGACATTCTACTAGCAAGTAATGATATAGGTTTATTGCATGAAACCAAGAAAGTTTTATCTAGAAAATTTGAAATGAAAGATCTTGGTGAGGCATCCTTTATTTTGGGTATAGAGATCCATAAAGATCGTACCAAAAACATACTTAGATTATCACAAAAAAACTTATATTGAAAAGGTGCTAAGTCGATTTGGCATGCAGAATTCTGCATCAGGAGATACACCTGTGGCAAAGAAGATAAATTTAGTTTGCGACAATGTCATATTTGTACATAGAAAAAAAAAGAGATGGACAAAATTCCATATGCATCAGCAGTGGAAGCCTTATGTATGCACAAGTTTGTACGCGTCCAAATATAGCATACATAGTGGAAATGTTAGGACGATATTTAAGTAACCCCAGAATGGATAATTGGATAGAAGCAAAATGGGTTATGAGGTATCTTCAAAGAACTAAAGATCACATGCTCACTTATCAGAGGTCAGATCACTTAGAGATCGTAGAATATTTTGATTCAGATTTTGCTGGATGTCTTGATAGTAGGAGATCTACATTAGGTTATGTTTTCATGTTGGCGGGAGGAGCTGTTTCATGGAAGAGTTCAAAACAAATATTAATAGCTTCATAGACCACGAAAGCTGAATTTATGGCCTGCTATGAAGCATCAAATCAAGGAATATGGCTTACAAATTTAGTCACTAGAATACAGATAGTCGGTAACACTGAAAGACCATTGAAAATTTATTGTGATAATAAATCTGTTGAGTTATATTCGAAGAACAATCGAAGTTTGTCAAAGTCAAAGCACATTGACATTAAATTTTTGGTTGTAAAGGAAAGAGTTCAGAGTAATCTTGTGTTGATTGACCATGTTAGTACAAACTCGATGGTTTTGGATTTACTCACGAAAGGTCTACCACCATAACACCTAGTAAAATTATCAAAATATCCCGAGAGGAGAGGTGTGCACAAAATGCATCTTCTGATGCTTGGATTGAAAATCCGAGAATGAATTCGTGATCAATATGAAAAATTGAGTGGGAAAAGGGTCTCGATCGATTTTTAGAGCGACCGAGTCAAAATATAATTTTTCATTCTAAAATGAAAAACAATGTGAGTCCGCGACTAAATAGCGTCGCGGACCTATCGCGGAGACACACTTACATTTTTCTGTCATTTTTTGATGGAGTTGAATGTTGCCAAAATACGTTGTCCGTGACAGGTCCGCGTCACAGACTGTGTTACTTTAAGTCTGCAAATTTTTCTTTAAAATTTTGAGAGGCATTTTAGTCCATTCCTAATACTTTCTAAAATTCCTATACGACAAATATATGCCCTTTTTTCAGAGAAAGGGTTCAAAAAACCCATCCGAAACCCTTTTCCTAGCAAAAATTACTAAGTCAGGGCTTGAGGAGCGTTGAGATTGAGGAATTCAAGAGGAGATTGTTCAAAGAATTGTTGTTAGCAATCATCCCAGGTAGGTAAGGCTAACTTAAAGCATGAGATTGTTCTCCCATGTGCCCCTTTGAGTAAATTGAGTCATTGATTGAAGATAATGAATTTGATGTGAAGATTTTTGAGTATTATACTAAGTTTTACTTAATTAATATATTTTACATGAATTGATGATCATCATACGCTTGATTTATTGCATAATATATTTTCATGAGTGTCTTTCACAAAATTCTATGATTATTTTATTAAAGAATAATGAACTTAGAGGGATGAGTCTAGAGACTTGACGATGATGATGTCTGTGATGTTGTGATTGTATTTTAAATTGATGAGAGTCTTGATGATGATGTTGATGTTGATGAGAATGATTTTCATGAGTCTTAAAACTTGAAACTTAATTCTAAAAAGAATGTTTTGAGTCCATGATGTTGATATTAATGAGATAATGTTGATGTAGATGTTGATGAGACGAGTTGATGTTGATGTTGATGTACTATGTCCTTATGGGACTGATGATGATGTATTATGTCCCTATAAGACTGATGATGATGATGTTTTATGAGCATGTCGAGTTCTGGGAGGAGCATTGAGCACCAAAATGGGTGAGAGTTAGTCCCACTTAAACCCATTAACTACGTGGCCCGCGTAGAAAGAGAAGATTAAACCGCAATACGGATGGCTCCTTTCTTGTCCCAATAGAGGAATGAGGTATTTTTCTTATGGATCCACTGAGGTTGATGTCCTTTACCCCAGGCAGGGTACTGGATAGATGTGGCAATGAAATCACTTCATTGTATCATCACTGACTCATAGGTGATGGTTGTCGGTTAGAGAAGCTCCAGTGAGGTCTTACTTCGCTAGTACTCTGATGTTGATGTTGATGTGATGGTATGAGTCGAGTTTTCTTGAGTTGAGTTGAGTCGAGTCTCCTTGAGTTAAGTTGATGTCGAGTTTCCTTGAGTTGAGTTGAGTCAAGGTTCTTTAAGATGAGTCTGATGTATTGATGATGTTGAGATGAGATGTTGATGAGTCATTTGTCTACTCTAATTTCTTGCCTTAGATAGAAATTTTATATTCTGATGGAATATGATGTTGAGTTGATGCTATCCCTCTACAGTTGTACTTGTACTGTTATATTCAACCATTTTACATACCGTACATTCCACGTACTGACGCCACTCGGTGCTGCATTGTTTCATGATGCAGATACAAGAGTTAGAGAACTTAAGCAGACGCATCGTTGAGGTCAGAGATTCCGAGTTCAGTCATTGGTGAGCCTCCTTGCTATCCGGAGGAGACCTTTTCATTGTTTACTTTCTTCATTTATTGAGTTGGGTAACCATGGCCTGTCATGGTACTATCTTAGATAGTTGAGTCAAGTTAGAGGCTTCATAGACATGAGTCGAGGTTTGATGTTGAGGTTTTTCCCTTATGAGTTGAGTTAACATTTGCATTTGCTTATCCTGATGTTGAGACTGCTGTTGGCCATTGGCCCTTCTTATTGAGGTAGCTCACTGCAATACTTCTATTATTTCGCTATACTGATGTTGAGTGACTGTCCTGAGAATGAGTGGTTCGCTTGGAGACTAGCAATAGTCTCTAGGTGCCGGCCATGCCTAGGGTACCCTCCGGGAGCGTGACAACCATCTAAAGTATTTCATGGGTATGTGGCTCATATGGGTGTTGTCAGATTTGATGATGAGCCATTTTAATGGGAGTTTGTATGTTATTTATGCTTTTGACATGCTAAAGTTTATTTTCTGCACAGACTGAAATTTTATGAAATATATGAATTTCACGTGTTTATTAATAACTCTGATAATAAAGATATTAACTCTTTATTGTGATGTTACATAAGGTATAAGAAAGTGATTTTGGACTGTTAAAGTAATTAAGTAGGACCAATTGGAAATAGATATGATTTAGATCATTTTGCATGTAATTTCTGTATTTGATCTATGTCATTGGTATTGCCGATATTTGTGACCATTGATGGGTTTAGTTACGAATATGTGTGACGAAAACCTCTTTGATCCTATATCAGTATTATCGATTGACCGAATTGTTTTGAGATATTTAATTAAGATAACAAAAGTTTGTGCACAATAAAGTTTCATCTATGTTTGATTCTTCAGAAATATATGTTGTCTAAGTGGGAGATTGTTAGTAATTTCGAATTTGTGGACTCACATATTGATATATTATACATAGATATGCTATCTTTAAAGAAACCTTTTTTTGATCTAATAAAGTATTATATATATTTGAGCATAAATATAAATATCTATTGAACTTTTTTTTATAATTATGATGGAAACTTATTAGAAAAGACACCTTGCATGAAAAGATATACCTTTCATGAAAAGGCATACCGCTCATGAAAGGGTATTGCAGAATCTTTAAATACTTGGTCCCTAAATCAGAAGATATGTTCTCTTTTTTCTCTCCATCTCAGAAAAGAAGTTTCCAAAGAACTGTCTTCATGGTTTAGAAGATCCTGTTTTCTTAATCAAGTTATTACAATAGATTAAAGTTAGTATACCTATCATTATTATATATTGATGTTCATATTCTTGTGATTTACTTGTGATCTTGGGTGAATTCTTTAAAGTTTTTCTAACAAGTTGTGATCTTGGGTGAATTCTTTAAATTTTTTCTAACAAAGGAAGGATTCCTTCTATTATTACTCAATTGCTTTTCAATGGTGCAGTAGATGTAAATTTACGTATACAAAACACAAATTAAAGGCTAGGATCATTTTCCGTATTGCTTTCATAAAGTTTTTTATTATCACAAAAAATACATTATGAAAATCTAAAATAAATTATTGTTAACCATTTATAAAGGCCTAGAGTATTTTGTAATAATCTTTCAAGTTAATTTGCTTCAACATTTTATATGTTTTTTTCCTTCATAAACGTGGACTCAATTCTTGATCCCATTTTGGGCCATTACAAGTTTGGTATCAGAGCTTTAATTTCACCGGTCTCATGAGTTAAAGAGTAGGGTGTCTAGTAGAGTCTCGCGGATCGGTACGTAGACATCCGTATTTATCTTTGAGAGGCTACATGATGCTTGTTAGGAGAAATCCTCTTTCCATTGATTCATTTCGTGCAATTTGTTCATATTCCAGTTTTCTACACTTCTAATCTATTCTTCCTGCACAGATGGCGAGGACTAAAGCTAGAAATACCAAAGATGAGTCAGTACCTGCTGTGCAATCCCCCACTAGGGGGTAAGGCAGAGGTCGTGGCAGAGCTAGAGGTTGAGGCGGGGCTAGAGGAGCTGCACCAGCACGAGGTCAGACCAGAGGGGCTTCACCTGAGCCTATTGCTGGCCCAATTTATGAGCACGAGGAGTAGACTGAGGACCCAGTTCAGCCTCCTGCATCCGTAGAGATTACACCAATATTACAGGAGCTATTGATTCGATTGTTGGCAAGGTTTGAGGGTACCCCTGCTACTACTGATGTTCTAGGTACCTCAGTTCCTGCTATACCTGCTGGTCCTTCACATCTAACTCATGGACCTAATATGGGATTTCAGACCCCGAGTCCATTTTCCATGCCTTTTATTGCACCTCTGAGTTTTTCATCCCCCCCAGTTTCTGCCAGTGCTGCTATGTCCTTATATAAGTAGAAGAGCTTTGAGAGATTTATAAGATTGACTCCTCCCAAATTTGATGGTACCGCCGGGGATGGGGCATATGACTTCCTGACAGAGTGCCAGGATTGATTGTTTAATTTGGGTGTTCTAGAGGTCCACGGAGTAGCTTACACCTCTTACTAGTTCACAGGCATGGCCAGAGAGTGGTGGAGGTCGGTTATGGCCCGGAGGCCAGTTGATGCTCCAGCGATGGATTAGGGGTTGTTTACAGAGATCTTTCTGGAGAGGTTTGTACCTTACAGCCTTCGTGATAGACGTCGTGATGAGTTCGATAGATTGGAGCAGGGTTCCATGACTGTGACTGAGTATGAGGCACGATTCCATGAGTTATCCTGTTATGCCATGTCTAGTATTCCCATAGAGTTCGAGCGGATTGTTTGAGCGGATTCGTCGATTTGTGAAAGGGTTCACAAGTTATCTTCAAGAGGCCACAACCTCTCTTGTGTTATCTGGTAGTTCCTTTTAGAGCATTGTTGACCATGCTAGAATGATAGAGGGAATCAGACAGGCCTAATAGGTTGGTGGTAAGAGGTCCTGCTATCATGGTCTTGGCAGTTATGCACCCAGTGACAGAGATTCTCAGAGGCAGGGCGCTCAGGGTAATCAGGGGAGACCAGTTCATGCTGCCATTCCTAGTGCAGGTAGTACAGGTAGGTCTAGATTTAGAGGTTGTTATGTGTGTGATCAGTTCAGCCACTAGGCCAAGGATTGTCCTAAGCATGCTCCTGCTGTCTTTCCATCGGAGACAAAGACGACCTGGTCTACACTAGCTCTAGCAGCTAGCGCTTCATAGAGTGCGAGGGGTAGCACTAGAGGTGCTAGGGTTGGAACTCAAGGTGGTACTTGTAGTGGATCGCAGGTTAGTGGAGAGCGCCGAGTATGTTATGCCATTCCAGGCCCTACAGAGGCAAAGACATCTGATGCTATGATTACAAGTATTATTCCAATTTTCCATCGTTCAGCTTTAGTATTATTTGAAACTGGGTCCACCTACTCATATGTATCCACTTATTTCGCTAATGACATTGATGGTGCGTGTGAGCCTCTTGATATGCCTATTTCTGTTTCTACACCCGTGGGTGAATCCTTAGTGGCGGATCAGGTATATCGGGGTTGTATTGTGGTATTCTCAAGTTGGGAGACCTAGGTTTATTAGATCTTTCTAGACATGCTTGACTTTGATGTTATCTTGGGTATGGATTAGTTGTCCCCTTATCATGCGATCCTTGATTGTTATGCTAAGATTGTGACCTTGGCGTATCCAGGTTTACCCTAGTTAATATGGGCAGGTGCTCCCAGCTCTTACCCTAAGGGTGTTATTTCTTATGTTCGCGCTCGGCATATGATGAAGTATGGGTGTTTATCTTATTTGGCTCATGTACATGATATTTCTAAGGAGTCATCTTCTTTAGAGACCACCACTACAAAAAAACAAACTTTTAACGACGAGAAATGAATCCTGTCGTTATAAATACATTTATAGTGACCAAATTTTTTTCGGTCGTTATAAATATACTTATAGTGACCAAATGTTTTTTCGGTCTTTATAAATATACTTATCGAAACCAATTTTTTTCGGTCGTTATAACTATATTTATAGCGACCAAATTATTTTACGGTCGTTATAAATACACTTATAGCGACCAAATCTTTTTCTGATTGTTAAATACACTTATAACGACCAAATCTTTTTTCGATCATTAAAGATAAATTTTAATCTAACATTAACGAGGGGACAAATTTGATTGTTAAAAAGCATCACATCACATCGTTAAAACATATTAGTTAGTGTAAAAATATGTTTAACTAATATGTGAGTAAAGAGATTAGACCAAATCATGTTATAAGTATAACACGTGGTATTTTGTTAATCATTCTGATGAAAATCCTCCATCTTTTATAATTTTGCTTATTTTATTAAAAAAAAATTAATAAAAAGAAAAAAAATAATGTATTATTTTTCTAATAACTCTATCCATCATTTTTATTATAGTCAATTATATAAAATTTTGAAATATTATAAAAGTATTTAGTTACAATCTTTTTGACATAATTTTTTTCAACTTAAATATTTTCTTGATATAATTTCTATATATGTTTTTATTTTGAGAGACAATTTATTCATCTTTACTTGACATTTTTAAAGATGCAAGGTGAAGTAGGGCAAAACAAAAAATTGTAATGAAACAAAAAACTAACAATAAAAGTAATAATATTAAATATATAATTATGAGCTTATGAGATTTATTTAAGGTAGAAAAGTTATATAAATTTGGTCGTAAGTAATTTTCTCAAGAGGAAAGATGTTTCTCCACTTGCAAATTACCTCAATCAATAGACTTAAGAATCAGTATCCAGTAATAATGTTTCTTTTAACAAAAAATATATATATTATGCCAATTTGTTTTTTCATTATTGGTTGTGAAATCAACAGGTGTATACAAAGAAAAATCATTCGTTTGAGTTAAAAAAGTATAACGTGAAATTTTATAAAAAGAAAATAAAAACTTTACATACATATAATCAACAACTAATTAATTAAGAAATCATGATTTTTTTATTATTTAAAATTTAAGATGATATAATTAATTTATATCTCATAATAATTTTAATGATATTGAATTATTTATATTAGGTAAATACCATTAAATAGTATAAAAAGTGAAACTAAAAGAAGTTATGAGTTTTATCCATGAAGCAATGTGCAAAAAGTCAATAACTTAAGGTGCAAAATACAAAATAAACAATTTCATGTCTAGAACTAGGACGCCCAACTTTCTTTTTATATGGTTGTGAGAACAGAAATAAATTTTATATTTCATTGTGGTTAATCTCTGATTTTGCGAAAAAGAAAAAGGAAGATAATAGTTATTAGGAGTATTATTAATAACTTTTCATGAAGTTTTTATACTTGTCTTTTGACAGGTCATGTAGTTTGAAGAATTCATCCTCAGAAAAAGTGTAAAGAAGTATAAGCGACAAAACATTTTAAAGCACAGGAAAAATGCATTTCATATTTCAGAAATTGTTTAAAGATATTCTAGTTTTTATTTTATTAGGAGTTAAAAAATATAATATTATATAAATTTGTATGTCTATATTTTTGTAACTTTACACAATATCATTCTTTGTAGTGAACTATGAAATTTTATGTGAATATAATGAATTTGTATGTTTTCATATGTGCATATATTTATATGTTTGTGTGTGTAAATCCATACACAGTTTGCACTTTTCCTGATTTGATTTGTGGTTATAATTAAAGTTTTAATAACTAGAACTGAAGGGAGCCTTGGAGTAATTGGTAAAGATGTTGTCAGGTGACCAGAAGGTCACGGGTTCAAACCTTGGTAACATCATCTGGCAGAAATGCAAGGTAAGATCTAATCTACAATAGATCCTTGTGGTTAGACCCTGGATTTTTATCGTCATTAAAGCTTAACAACCAGATTTAATTCGGTCGTTAACTTTTAACGACGGGATTTAATCCAGTCATTAACTTTTAACTACGGAGCTACTAACGACCGGCGAGAACGAGATTTTTATTGGTCGTTATTGACTAATAACGATCAGATTTATACTTTTAACGACCTAATTTCCCTTCGTTAAAGACCTATTTTCTTGTAGTGCACAAGGGTTGTGAGAGAGTTCATGGATGTGTTTCCTACAAATTTATTGGGTGTTCCTCCAGATCATTATATTGACTTTGCCATTGATTTGGAGCCAGGCACTAAACCCATATCCATTTCTCCTTATCGAATGGCTCCCGCAAAGTTAAAGGAATTGAAGGAGCAATTAGAAGATTCGTTGAAAAGGGGGTTTATCCGGTCCAATGTGTCGCCTTGGGGCGCACCCATGTTGTTCATAAAGAAAAAGGATGGTACTATGAGAATGTGCACTGACTATCGTCAGTTGAACAAAGGGACCATCAAGAACAAGTATCCCTTGCCTCGTATTGATGATTTATTTGATGAACTTCAGGGTGCCTCAGTGTTCTCTAAAATTGATTTGAGATCAGGGTATAACAAGTTGAAGGTCCGGGAGTCAGACATCTCAAAGACTCCTTTCAGGACTCGATATGGGCATTATGAGTTTGTGGTTATGTCGTTTGGGCTGACTAATGCCCCTACCGCTTTTATGGAGTTGATGAACCGAGTGTTCAGACCTTACCTAGATTCCTTTGTGATTGTATTTATTGACGACATATTGGTGTATTCCAAGAGTGAGCGGACCATGTTCATCACCTGAGGACCATGCTCCATAGATTATGTGAGGAGAAACTGCATGCTAAATTCTCCAAATGTGAGTTTTGGCTCGAGTCTATGACTTTCTTGGATCATGTGGTGACAAAGAATGGTATTATGGTTGACCCGGCCAAGGTTGCAACAGTTCGTGATTGGGTGAGACCATTTCAGTAACTGAGATTCGATGCTTTATTGGGCTGGCAGGTTATTATCGCCAATTTGTTCAGGGATTCTCCTCTATCGCAGCTCCTTTGACTAGACTAACTCAGAAGGAAGTTGCATTTCTATGGACCGATGAATGTGAGGCAAGCTTTTAGAGGCTCAAGGGGTTATTGACTTCAACACCTATTTTAGCATTCCCGAGGAAGGTATAGCCTTTGTTGTTTATTGTGATGCTTCTGGTGTCAGTTTGGGTAGAGTGTTGATGCAGAAGGGAAGAGTTATAACTTATGCTTCGTGACAGCTGAAGGTCCATAAGCAAAACTACCCTACTCATGATTTGGAGTTAGCCGCGGTGGTATTTGTTTTGAAGTTATGGAGGCATTATCTCTACAAGGTACATTGCGAGATCTTCATAGACCATCATATCCTTAAGTATATTTTCTCTCAGCCTAATTTGAACATGAGGCAACACAGGTAGTTGGAGTTACGGAAAGACTATGATATCTTTATTCTTTATCACCCTGGCAAGGCTAATGTGGTGGGGGATTCCTTGAGCTAGAATCCTTCTAGTGTGGGTAGTTTGGCATATCTTAGAGCAGAGGAGAGACCCTTAGCTTTGGAGGTTCAGTCTTTGGCCAGACAGTTAATCAGACTTAATATCTCCTTATCTCACAGTGTGTTGGCCTTCATTGAGGCTAGATCTACATTGATAGATCAGATTCATGCTCAGTATTTTGATGATGATAAATTATGTGTGATTCGGGACAAAATGTTGAGGGGTGAAGCTAAGTCCGTTTTTCTTGATTCTGAGGGAGTGTTGAGAATTAATGGGCGCATTTGTGTGCCTAAGGTAGGTGATTGGGTTTGCTTGATCTTGGAGGAGGCTCATTGTGCTAAGTACTCCATTCACCCGGGTGTGGCAAAAATGCATTGAAGTAACATTATTGGTGGTGTAGGATGAAGAGGGACATAGTGGAGTTTGTGACTAAGTGTTTGAATAATCAACAGGTTAAGTATGAGCATCAAAAGCCAGGAGGTCCGATGTAGAGGATACCCATTCCCGAGTGGAAGTGGGAGGTATTACCATGGATTTTGTGACTTGATTACCCATGACGCTGGGTAAGTTTGACTCAGTTTGGGTGATTGTAGACAGGTTGATCAAATCAGCTCATTTCATTCCGGTGAGGACTAGCCACAGTGCGGAGCAACTAGCTAGGATCTATATACGCGAGATTGTTAGATTTCATAGGGTGGCTATCTCTATTGTGTCAGACTGAAGTTTGGTGTTTACCTCCCGTTTTTGGAAGGCATTGCCACACGATTTAGGTACACGGTTAGAAATGAGTTCGACATTTCATCCTCAGAAAAGATGGTCAGTCCGAGCGGGACTATTTAGGTGTTGAAGGACAGGCTTAGGGCCTGTGTGATTGATTTTGGTGCCCTGTGGGACCAACACTTGCCCTTAGCAGAGTTTTCTTATAATAACAGCTATCACTCCAGTATTTAGATGGCACCATTTGAGGCGTTGTATGGGCGTAGGTGTTGGTCACCTACTGGGTGGTTCAACTCAGTCGCCATCGAGGCATTGGACATTGATTTTCTTAGAGATGCTATGGAGCGGGTGCGCCTGATCTAGAGTCGACTGTTGATAGCCCAGAGTCAGCAAAAGAGCTATGCCGACAGGAGAATTCGTCCCTTGGAGTTTATGATAAGGGATCATGTGTGGTTGAGGATATCACCCATGAAGGGTATAATGAGGTTTGGGAAGAATGGCAAGCTTAGCCCGAGGTTTATTGGCCCGTTCGAGATTCTGAGGAGAGTAGGCAAGGTGGCTTATGAGTTAGCTTTGCCACCTAGATTGTTAGGTGTTCATCTAGTATTCCATGCCTCCATGCTCCGAAAATACATACCAGATGAGTCCCACATTATTTCTTATGATACAGTAGAGATGGTTCCGGATTTGACTTATAAGGAGGAGCTGGTAGCCATTCTAGATAGACAGGTTCGTAGGCTCAAGACTAAGGAGGTTGCTTTAGTTAAGGTTTAGTGGCAACACCGACCTGTTGAGGAGGCTACTTGGGAGACAGAGTCAGATATGCATGCTCGATATCCTCAGCTTTTTGAAGCTTCAGGTACTTTTTTCTACCTTATGTTCGAGGACGAATATGATTTTTAGTGGTAGATGATGTAATGACCCGTTAGATTATTTTGAAAATTAGCCCTCTTGTTTTCTTAAAATATCCTTCTCACAAATTTTAAATGGGTATTTGGACTATTCGACAACTATAGCTACTAAATTCACAGGTAAAGTTAGACATTTAATTTAATTAATAGACTAAAGTGGCAACTTAACTAATATCCCATGCTACTTGTCTTATGATTATTAAAATAAATAGTAGTATTATAACTTTTAATACCTAATTGAAAAAAAATAAGGGAAGAGGAAAAAGGGTTTGGAAGGAACTGACGCCGAAGAACAATCTCTGTCATCGTACTTCTGCTTCCTGGTAAGAGATTAAAATCACCAAAAAGAATGACACTTCTGCTTCCTGGTAAGAGATTAAAATCACCAAAAAGAAGGACTTAGACTTCATATTTTTTTAATCGTGTGATAGTTGCATATCAGTAATATAAAGTGTGTATACATTCTTATTGTTGGGATTGAATAGATTTTATTAAAGGAAAAAAAAATATAAACAATGAAATTTGCATGTATATCTATTAAGTTGCTAATGATTACAGTGAATGTTTGCTTTTGGTGAATTTATTATAAAAGTGGCAGTGGTTGCCTACTGAGTCATTGTGAATGTGGCGGCTAACATAAGTTACATAAGGTCAGATTTTTTTATAGTTATCACGTGATAATGTATATTTTGGACATATTAAGATAGGTATTTAAATAATAGGTATATTGTATTACATAAATACCATCAAGTTGGTTACGTAGAGAATTTGTGACTTAACCCTAGGCTTGAAATTTTGGGAATTGACTATAGAATTGAACGAGTTTTGGGTCTGGGTTAGACATATAATAATATGGGTGTCATTGGACTCCTGGTGACGTATATATTTCGTTCTTGATAGAAAATTATCATTTTGGGAGTTGAATTCAAGATATATCCATTTGGTAGAAGTGTTCACGTGCGATTACGACATTGAGGTAGGTTTGGCTATCCTTCTTTGAGACTGAGATTGAGTTATTGAATATCCTTATGTGGTAATCTATGGGATGGGATCGTATCATGTGTTGGGTTGCTAATACTTATTGTGATGCTAGTGCGAGTGTGTTAATTTTCTATGTGTTGCTTTGAGAGCATGTAAATCTTAAATTGAGAATAGTGTGAATATGACATGTCAAAAAAGGGAGATATTTACAATATGATATTGAGGATCATGGGTTACTTGAGGAAATAAGGTTACTAAAATGTGGTGAAATATTTTAAAGGAGAATTGTATCCAAATATGTATAAAAGAGGGTGAATGTTATAATTGATAAACCTTGAGAACTTTGATATTTATTGTGCTTATTGAGAGGAATATTGCTTCCATAATGGTGTCTTGGTTGCATGCATCCTTATACTACATGTCATGACATTTTGGGAAGTTGTGAATGATGATTCTTATCATGAGTTCTTCACCACGGGAATTTGGGTGGCAAGGTAGTTGATATATTGTAATTGAGGTATATGGCTTGCGAGGTCCGCATGGGTCCCCTTAGTCATGAAGCCTTAGCTCGATGGGGGTATATACGACAGGCTGTGCGACGGTCTTGATACCACCTTGCATTGCACGACATTGCATACCATTTCATTATACTTCTTGTGGTTGTTTTGGGTTGGCTTATGTGAGATTATATGTTTACTTTATTCGCGTCGTTTTATATAAATTGGCGGCACCGATGCCGGACTGGTTTTCCTGTTGCAGGTGGAAGCATTCCGAGATTATTTCACAGTTTATTTAATTTCTAATTCCCAGTCGGTTAAACCTACTGGGTACATATTATGTGTACTCACGCCTACTCCTTTCTCCCCTACAGATTCTCATCAGGATTATCCACGTGGTAGTTGATTTGCTCGTCACTTGGTTCATACCAGATCTAGTGGTGAGACTCAGGGCTTCGAGTTTCCATTGGATTCTATCTTAGTTGTTTAGTCTTTATTTCTATTCGAAGACTAAGATGCACTTATTTCACTAGCTATGTATTAGATACTCTTTATACTCGTGACACCAGGTTTTGGGATATCATTTTTATGTGGTGACTATTTATTGGAATTTTTCTCCTTCTAGTATACAATTATTGTTGTAGTTGGAATTAAGTGGCCCTTTAATGATGATCCCATTTTGGGCGATGACAGGCTTCACTTGGGTTCTTGAAATTCAAAGCAAGCTCTTGAAAAATCTTGAATTTTGATGAGGGGATTATGAGGAATTAGGAGGGTTTTGGGAGAGTATTGAGTATTCTAGGGCTTGAAAAATGGCTGAATATTATGGTATTCCCGTCTATATAGGCATCAGGTTATTACCCAATTGCCCTTAAGTGAAACAAAGAAAGTTTTGGGACTTTTTGACCTAGGGCACAACAAGTCTGCATCACGGACCCTACTGATTTGCACAATTTCATAAAAAAAAAATTATTTTTGACATGGGCAACCTATACCTTGTAGGTAACTGTTTTCCCATACAATTTTGCCTTCTGAACAAGAATATGAAGTCAAATTTGTGAAATTATGCACATATTTTAAGATAGTTAAAAAAAATGCATCTTAAGTTCTTTTCAAGCTACGTTGAGGGGTGTTACACCAACCAAGACATTTTAGGATATCAATAAGCATATATAATACAGCTAAAGCATCATCACAATCTATACGGAAATAGGCAACGAGACTCATCTCAACATCGTAAGAGAAAAGGAACAAGCTTTATCCAGAAGAGAAAGACAACATAAACTCTCATTACAAGGAAAACAATCTCTAAGGAAGGAAAATCTAGTTCTTAAAAATCCAAATATAGTCCCAAAAGGTCTTTCCCGACGAGAAAAGGTTTGTCGTCACCCGTCTTAATAGCTTTCTTCGCTAAAGGTTAATTGTGACGAATTTTTTTGACTAGTCATTAAATGTCTTTAGAGACGGCAACAAAGCTGGTCCCAAAAATACTTTTAGAGACTACATATCTCGTCCCAACTATATGAATGTCTTCTTTGGAAAGTGGGTATGTTTTGATCGTTAAATCAGTTTTGCAACAAGCAACTACCTCATCCTAGATTAATCTTTAGCAACAAGAAAATACCTTATCTTAGATTTAACTTTTGTGATAAGAAACCAACTCATCCTATATTAACCTTTAATGACGATAAACTACCTTGTCCTAAATTAATATTTAGGGATGACAAACTAGCTTGTCCTAGATTAACCTTTAGGGATGACAAACTAGCTCCTCCTAGATTAACCTTTAGGGACAAGAAAGTAGCTCATCTTAGATAATGCATTAGGGACAAGAAACTAGCTCAAATTACTGGTCCTAGAATATATGTAGCAATGATATCAAACTGGTCCTAAGATATCTTCATAGACGACAATAACCTAGTCCTAAATAGCTTTACAGATGAGCAACAAATCTGGTCTAGATTAACCTTTAGAGAGAGTCAATAATTCTGGTCTTTCAGTGACCACTAGTGATCCTAAAGACATTAATATCACAGGAGTCTAAATTCATCAGCAATATTAAATTACTACTCAAAGTTTTGATACAAAAAGTAGAGATAGAGGGATGGAGATAGATAAAGAGTGCGACTGATTATAATAAATTAAATTGTTAACAACATCCTATGATGTTAGTTTCAATTTGCTTAAAAAGAAAAAAACATAGATAACATAAAAGTTTTTTGCATAACACTCATAGCAAATTGATAATGAGTTAATGTATCTTCTAAACTTGTATCTTCACCGGAGAATGAACAAAAGTTGGGCCAAAAAAATTATAATCAAGTTTTAGTACTTTTCAAGCGAAATCCAGAAACATCAACAAGAGCTGCAAGAAATAAGAAAAAAATCTATTAAAAAAATGGTGGAATACATTAACCAAGAATCCAATAATAATTTTGAAGAGCCACAACTAAATAACATTTATATTAGTGGAAAATAAAAATAAATGGATTGAATGAATTGCTTAAGAGACGAGCTGGATGAACAAAAACTAGGTGAAAAACGTTAAAATAGAGAAGTTGAACAACAACGTTTGCAACAGTGCAAAAAATTTAAAAATAAAAATTATATCATTATGCAGTTGAGCAGAAAATAAAAAACAGAGCAAGCATGAAAGAGTTGTACAATAGTGGTTAATCTAAAAATTGATGTACTATGTTCTAAATGTTGCATCTTTTTATTTCCTTTAGAAGGAAATGCATCAACTTGTCATCTCACCTCGTCTTATCTCATCACTCACCTCAGCTAGTCTTTGTATTATTTTCTTTTTATGTAAGAGTAATGGAAGTTAAATAAATGAATTACTTCTATCTATAAATCTTGAACTATCGAGTTCGCCTCCAAGAATATTACCCTCGGTTGTCCATATTTTCACACTATCACAAATTTTGAACACATCTTTTAAGTTAGAACAATTGGTACTGAGCCCTTTTAAGGAGCTATAAAGTTTATTCAAATTTCAGTCTCTCAGTTTCATACAACAACAAGAGTTATCTGTTGATAACGTTGAGGATTTTATAACGGAAGATAATTCAGATCAACTGTCAAAGATATTTAAGAAGAGTTCTCAATGATGTCGTCAATTTTGTGCTTGGGTTATCATCGCCTGCTACTGGTAAGCATGCTTAATATAGGTTTATATGCATATGGGTGACCTATAACTTCCCTAATATAATTGTGTGATCATTTTTTGGCAGTATTAGGTTACAGTTTTTTTATAATAATATTTATCTATTAACAAAGAATATGAACCAAAACCTTATAGTTGGGATCACCTAGCTCTTCTGGGCCTAATGCTACTGACTAAGCCCACAGTTATAGCCAAGACCACAAGGTACATTCTACAAATAGTAATCTAGACTTTGCGATATTTCTACATTTTTAAGGCGAGTTTGTCCTCTATGATGGACCTCATATACTATAGTTTTAACACTAGATTCAACTATTCTCCTTTGTTTAAAGCCTCAAATGTTTCTCTCTTGTGATAAGTAGTAGATATTTCCTGCTCGCAACATTCTGTAAACTTCCTATCTCTAGTATAAAATCTTACTTGAGCTAAAAGTGTCTTGTTAGATATACAACTTCTAGATAGAGAAATAGGTCATTTTCATAATGCCATCATACGTATAAACTATATTTTTGATAACGAAAGGTGATAAAAGCAACAACTAAGAGTGTCATCACACGACAAGGTGCTCCCTTTTTGAAGTGAGGCGCTAATTAACAGTATTATAGTAAAACAATACAGAGCTTTAGCAGTAAAGAAGAAGAAAAAATAGAGCTCTAACTGAAAAAAGAAAGAAAGATATAAGACTAAACAAGAAAGAAAGAAAATTTAGAATTGAGAGAAGAAGAAATGTGTACCAGTGGTCAGAGATGACGCGTAATAGAGATATATGGTCGCAACAGCTCTTAGGTGAAAGTTAAAAATAAAAATAAAAACCCTTAAATTTCTTAAATCCCTTCATTGTCACCTTCCTATAGTCTTTTCAAAATCTCCATGACAGAATCTACATAGGGGACACAACATCGCCTTGGCTCTTGCCAAAGGTGAAGACGATAACCTTTCATAATGCTGCATATAAGTAGCTACAACCATTATTTCTTTTCTCATAAGTTTGATCATCCAAGCAGCCTGTATTAGGTTGTGATTTATTTTTTCTTTAGCTTTAAGGTGATTTATTTACAGTTCTATTTATATCAGACAAATAGAAAAGTGAGCGAATAATGCTACCATTTAAGTAAGACACTAGGAGAGAATAATAACACTAAAGGTGAATAACATTGAATCAAAAGTTGTTCAGATATTTCATCAATATGCAGAGAATAAGTTTCTTTTTAGATATTCTATCTTGTTATACCACTCTATTAACATAATAGGAGAAAAGTCTTCTGTTATATCTTTTTTGTGTGACTGAGTATTTTCTTTTCACATTAAAAGAACCTTAGATTGATATTTAATCACACATTCTGTAAGGTGTGACATCTCAACAAAATAAATTAAAAAGGTCAGGTATATTGTTACTAACTTGATAAGTTGATGAAAAAGCATTGGTCATTGAAATGAAATGGACGAGGTCGTAGGTGGGCCATGTGTTGTTGAGCAGCAAAGAATTCTTTCTACTTCATTATTTCTTTCATCTCACATTCTAATGTAGACAAGTGATCGTTCAAGAATTTGTTTTTCTCATTCAACAATTTATTTTCTTCATTTAAGGATTTTGATATCCTCTTGAGTTGAATCTTTCTTCGAGTTGAGCCCACAAAATATATCAGAAAATATTTTTTATCATAACACAATAGTATTAGGTGACTAACAATTCAATTTACCAAATGTACATGTTTTTCAATTGCTTCTGTAACACCTCTCAAAATGCCTTCGAATGACCTTATGAAAGATGTCTTGCATAACATATCATATGAGCCTTCAAATGACCTTATAAAAGATGTCTTGCATAACGTATCGTATTATCTAAATTTGTTTTGGTAAATCTGAGGCCAAATTCTTAATCAGGAGACAAAATTATGTCGGAAAAAATGGTCTCTTTTAATTTTTAGGTTAACCATATCGAAAATATTTTTCATAAAATTTTGCATTTCATAAGGATCCGCAACTGCTCTGCGTCTCAGGGAAGGTTTGTTTCAGTACAAAATTGACCTAAACTCATTCCAAGATCAAAACAGGGAAAAATTAAACTTTGCGCAAAAATAATCTATGCAGGAGAAAGTCTGCGTCACGATTGTGGTTCACCACAGTATAGAATTTTTCGTACAATTTCAGTTTAAGTAGAATCCTTTGGAACTTATTTGAAAACTGACCTAAAATGAATTTGAATTATTTTTATGACCAAAACTCTCTCTATAAATTTTCCTTAACCCCCAAATTGATCCATTATTCATCAAACCACTTACTACAAAAATTTTCTCATTAGAATTCACTCTCGAAAGCTTTCTTCTCTATAGAGTAAGGATCTCCATTAAAGGTAAACCGAAGCTCTCTAATTTCTCTTCAAAGTCTAAGGTTATTACTTAAGGTATGTGATTTTTCATCCATAGAATTCTTTCTTATATGGAACTCCTTCAAAATTCTCAATTTTTACCTAATTTCAATTATGTAAATTGTACGAGTCTTTTCTACTTCTACTCAATTTATTCAATTATGATTAATATTCTGCTTATTGATCGATCTTAATATGGATTCATGCCAATTACATGAAATTGATGATTTTTCCATGAATCAAATCAAGCATATGATGATTTTTTTTTTTCAAAATTGATGTAAGTTCTTTAAAATTGATCCAAGTGTTTTCAATTGCATAATTCCTAGATGTTTTTCATCTAATTGCATGATTTTAGCTCAATTGCTCATGAACCAACCACATATGACCCTTATTTTCCAATATTAAACCTATGATTTTATGACTATTATTTTAAGTATAAAAGGATGATTTTATGATGATGACGATGACGATGACGGGGACTTAAGACCTTAACGTTTTTGAAATGATGATAAGATAAGGAACATACCCATATTATATGCAATGTTATGTATATGGACTATTCCTATGATATGATAAAGTTATGATACCTATTTTACAAACTATAAAAGTATGATTTTGATAAAGCATAAGCTATGACGATGTCTATATATATGCATGATTATGTATTCCATGGGATATGACTTAGAACCGAATGAGCTTGTGTGAGGGGATCTATCTTTAAGGGTCCTTACATAAATCCTTAAGTCTCATAAAAACATGCCACCGTAGGTTTATGATCATGTGCCTATAAGGCTAGATAATGGATCCATATAGCTTAATGATTTTGCACTAATCGTGATACTATGAAGCCTAAAAGGTTGTCACGACCCAAGCCTAGGGCCTAAACGTGACATGGCGAATGAGGAACCCAAAGGAATCCCAAACAAGCCTCTCGAACTTGTCATCACACTTCATCGGTCGCGGAAGTACAATCAGCATTAAATAAAGGGAATTAGGGACTAAGGGCAACCCATTTCAAAATAATATCATAGATTTAAGAGTCAAGCTCATTTCCAAAACACTTGTCCAACGTACACCTCTACATATATCGATAGAACGGGGGCCATGACATACTACCGGCTTCCCTCATAGTCAAATACAAATACAAGCTAAGATCTCAAAACATAGGAGTAGGAAACATAACATAGTCCTCGAATCATTGAGGACTCACCAACATTCCCGGATAAGCACCGCACTAGCCACGTGGATGGAGAGAAGGATCAAGAGTAGCTCCGGTCCCTACATGGTAACATCATGTAGGCAAAATATGCGTTAGTACTTTGGAATGTACTAAGTATGTGGGGTGCAATACAAGAATAGATAAGATACATAATCGAAATTAAAGAGATGGGTCATTAGACATAGTATATAATCAAGATGCATTTGCATGGTCAATGTATAGTCAAATATGTTTAAGTAAATCCATCTTCATAATAGGCACCATATCTGAAGCTGAGCCAAGAAATTTGATGACGCATAAACCCCCTCATCTAGGTGAAATAAGTATTATCCCTTATTTCTGGATAGTGGCAATCCCACCTTGCCACACTAGGTGGATATGAGTACTTATCCCCCATATCATGGATAGTGACAATCCCACCTTGCCACCCTAGGTGAATATGAGTACTTATCCCCCCATATCATGGATATCCGGCTCTTTTCCCCCGGACCGGGCATGGTTGTGCAACACTTTATATAAGAATATACAATAGGCTCTAATGCAATTCTCATGTAGAAATGAATATATACACGAGTTTAGTTTATCATCAAAATGCCATTGTAACCTCATTCATATCTTATCTCAATCTTTAAAACATCAATTCCTCATAATTCCATAATTGGACATTTTGTCAAATATCTTGGGGGCATGCAGTGGGGGTCAAAGAATATGTAAAATGGAGTAGGACTCATGCAGTAAATCAGTGAACCAACCATCAATGAACACTTTGACATACTCCCAAGACAACATGTAAAGCCCCACATCAATTCCAAGTTTAGATTCAAGTTCTAGAGTGACAACATGTTCAAGACATTAACTTTCCCATGCTAGAATTTCACTGTGCAGAAAATTTATACAATGAACAAGACCAATGTGTAAATCTTCACTTAAAATCATGAAATATTAAGTAAGTTAGGGTTTAGGCACTATGGGTGGAAGGACCCATGAGTTCAACACCACATACCTTGAGTTCTTATGAAGGCCTTAGAAGTGTCTTCAAAGGAGGCTTGAAACTTGGAGCAAGGACCTCTTCAATCTTGATGAAGGTTTTGGAGGGTTTTGGCTTTAGTTCTTGAGAGAAATATTTTTAAGTGTGGGAAATGTCTTTTAGGAAATGTTTTAAGAATGAGAACTGATTTAGTGCTATATAGGAAATAAAATTCGTCTTTGGAAAAACGGTTCCAACACTTAGAAAAAATAATGGGGCGGGTGAACAGTAAATTTGCTCACTGGAATTTGCATTTTCTGCCCGAGCGGAGATTACGAAAATTCGTATAATTTCTTCGTCCGAACTCCAAACGAGGTGAAACGAAGTGCGTTGGATAGCGAACTCACAGGGCTTTCCATGGATATATTATGAGCCACCCAATTCTTTGTGTGCTAAAAGCTATGACCCTCCAAAGTAGACCCTCCAAAAAGGCTTCACTTGGAAATTTCGAATTTTGATATGGTTGCTCTAAAATTCAGGTTAGACCTATTTCCCACTCCATTTGACCCCCTAAACAAGAATATGAAGTCGTATTTTCAAAATAACAAACGGATTTTTAGATATAACTAAAACAAGTTTCCGATGACTTCCGAAACACTTTTTTTTTGGGTCGTTTCAATATCTCCTCCTTGGGAACATTCGTCCCCAAATGTGGAAGAGGCATACAAGACAAGACTTATCAAGAACATATCAGCCC
Source organism: Solanum rostratum (assembly GCA_029948455.1). Taxonomy (NCBI): domain Eukaryota; kingdom Viridiplantae; phylum Streptophyta; class Magnoliopsida; order Solanales; family Solanaceae; genus Solanum; species Solanum rostratum. The sequence continues at coordinate 54,688,346 of CM057049.1, forward strand.
CAACGTGAATGCAAGATTTCATTTAGAACATCACTTCAAAATTTCAAAACTTTGTGTGAAACACCCATAACTCATCATTTTAAACATATATGCATATGAATGATTTAGGGGCTGAAACGTAAGACTCAATGGAGTACAAAGGACTTGATTTAATACCTCAGGCTTGAGCGGAGTTGAATAGATAAGGATAACGTCTTTGCATGTCCACTTCGGCCTCCCAAGTTGCATTCTCCACTTGTTGATTCCTCCAAAGCACCTTAACGGATGCCACTTCTTTGCTCCTCAACTTCTTTACTTGTCTATCCAAGATCTGAACCGGGACCTCTTTATATGTCAAATTATCTTCCACGACACCCACAACTTTAAGAGGTACAATAGTGTTAGGATCACCAACACATTTCCTCAACATCGAGCCATGGAACACCAGATGAACTAATTCCATTTCCTTTGGCAACCCCAATTCATAGGCTACTTTACCAACCCTCCTTATTACCTCATAAGGACCAACATACCTAAGGCTCAACTTTCCTTTCTTGCCAAAACGAACCACACCTTTCATTGGAGAAACTTTCAAATAAACCCAATCACCCACTTTGAATTCAAGATCTCTTCTCCTCACATCAGCATAAGACTTTTGACGACTTTAGGCTGTTTTCAACCTTTCCCTAATCATCCTTACCTTTTCAAGAGCATCCATGACCAGATCCGGACCCAACAAGGTCACCTCTCCAACTTCGAACCACCCAACCGGTGACCTACACCGTCTACCATAAAGAGCTTCGAAAGGAGCCATACCAATACTAGAATGATAACTATTGTTGTATGCAAATTCAATCAAAGGAAGATGATCATCCCAATTACCCTTCAACTCCAAGACACAAGCTCTAAGCATATCCTCCAAGGTTTGAATTGTTCTTTCGGCCTGGCCATCCGTTTGAGGGTGGAAGGTCGTGCTAAGCTTTATCTTTGTACCAAGACCCCTTTGAAAAGATTTCCAAAAATGAGAAGTAAATTGAATACCACGATCCGAGATGATAGACAAAGGAATTCTATGTAACCTTACCAATTCATGAATGTACAACTTGGCATACTTTTTAGCTCCATAAGTAGCTTTAACTGGTAAGAAATGAGCCGACTTTGTTATCCGATCAACCACTATCCAAACCGAATCAAAACCTTTTCTAGTCTTGGGCAAACCCACTACAAAATCCATGTTGATTTCCTCCCATTTCCAAGTAGGTATCTCAATGTCTTGAGTAAGGCCACCCGGCCTTTGATGTTCGGCCTTGACTTGTTGGCAACTATGGCAACCCGAAACGAACTTTGCAATATCCTTCTTCATGCCACCCCACTAATACACATCCCTCAAGTCTCTATACATCTTTGTTGACCCCGGATGAATAGAATAAGAAGAATTGTGAGCCTCATCAAGGATTCTTTCCCTCACATCATCAACACAAGGAACACATAATCTACCTTGGTACCTAAGGGCACCATCTCCCCCTTGGGAGAAAACCCCCACCTTACCACTACTCACCAAAGCCTTCAATTCCACCAAAGAAGGATCAAGATCTTGCTTGGCCATCATCTCATTAACCAAGGAAGACCTTGAACCATCAACAACAACCACTCCTCCACCATCCACCTCATCCAACCTAACTCCCAACCTAGCCAACCGATGAACCTCCCTAGCTAACTCCTTACTACCTTCCTTCACATAAGACAAACTACCCATGGACACCCTACTCAATACATCCGCCACCACATTAGCTTTCCCCGGATGGTAGTGCATACTTATATCATAATCCTTAAGGAACTCTAACCACCTCCTTTGCCTTAAATTAAGATCTTTTTGTGTGAACACATATTGGAGACTCTTATGATTGGTGAAGATATCGACATGCACCACATACAAATAGTGACGCCAAATCTTTAAAGCAAAAACCACGACGGCTAATTCAAGATCATGGGTGGGATAATTCTTTTCATGAACCTTAGTTGCCTAGAAGCATAGGCTATAACCTTACCACTTTGCATCAACACACAACCCAAACCAATACGGGAAGCATCACAATAAACCACAAAACCTTCTTACCCATCCAAAAGAGACAAAATAGGAGCGGACACAAGTCTTTCTTTCAAAGTATGGAAACTTTTCTCACAATCATCCGACCACACAAATTTAGCCTTCTTTTGAGTTAACTTAGTCATAGGGGAGGCAAGAGAGGAAAACCCTTCCACAAATCTTCTATAATAACCCGTTAAACCCAAGAAACTCCTTATGTCTGACGGGGTCAAAGGTCTAGGTTAATTCCTAATAACGTCGGTCTTGTTAGGATCTACCTTAATACCATCCTCCGACACCACATAGCCTAAGAAGGCAACTTCCTTCAACCAAAACTCACACTTTTCATATTTAGCATACAACTTCTCTTCCCTCAATCTTTGGAGTACAACTCTTAAGTGGCCCATATGCTCTTCCTCACCCCGGGAATAGATCAAGATGTCATATACAAACACCACCACAAAAGAATCAAGGTACGGTTTGAAGACCCTATTCATCAAATCCATAAAGATAGCCGGAGCATTATTTAATCCAAAAGACATCACCACAAACTCATAGTGCCCATACCTAGTCTGAAAAGCCGTCTTGGAAATATCACACTCCCTCACCTTCACTTGAGGATACCCGGACCGAAGATCAATCTTAGAGAAGTGACTAGCCCTATGCAATTGGTCAAATAAATCATCAATCCTTGGAAGAGGATACCTATTCTTGACGGTGACCTTATTGAGTATCAATACACATTCTTAGAGTCCCATCTTTCTTTTCACAAACAAAACCGGAGCACCCCATGGAGAATGACTAGGTCTAATGAACCCCTTATCTAACAAGTCTTTCAATTGCTCTTTTAATTCTTTCAACTCCGCCGGGCCATACGGTAAGGGGAAATAGAAACAGGTTGAGTATCGGGAAGGAGGTCTATACCAAAATCTATCTCCCTTTTGGGAGGGACACCGGGAAGGTCTTTTGGGAAGACATCTAGAAACTCACTAACAACCGGAATTGACTAAATAGGAGGGACTTTGGACTCCACATCATTGACCCTCACAAGATGGTACAAACACCCTTTAGAAACCAACCTATGGGCTTTAATGCAACAAATGAATTTCCCCTTCACTACAACATCCCGACTCTCCCACTCAAGGACGGGCTCATTAGGAAATTGGAACTTGACTCTACGAGTTCTACAATCAATAGAAGCATAATATGCATGCAACCAATCCATCCCAAGAATAACATCAAAATCCACCATGTCCAACTCAACAAGATCACAAGGCAACACTTTATTCAATATGCAAACCGGACAATTTCTATACACTTTTCTAGCAATAATAGAGACACCAATAGGAGTAGACACTTCATATGATTTATGCAACAACTCCGACTCAACATGAAATTTTCTAGCAATAAAGGGGGTAACAAAGGAAAGGGTGGCACCCGGATCAATCAAAGTATAAACATCAAGATCAAAGATTTGCAACACACCGATCACCACATCGGGGGTCTCCTCAACACCTTGTCTACCGTGCAAAGCATAAAATTGGTTGTGCCTTGGGGCACCACTTTGAGAAGCACCTCTACCCAAAGAAGTAGTATTAGCATTCCGAGCCTTGCCACGAATCTTAGGACAATCCATCTTCTTGTGACCAATTTCCCCACATTCGTAGCATACACCCACACCCCTCATACAAGAACCCCAATGCTTCCTCCCGCAATTAGAAAATGGTGTATTCGGAGCACCCACACCCGCTCCTTGGGGCCTAGGAAAGTTTTTCACAAACCCCCTACTAGCAACATGAGAAGACCCTTGGCCTTGGAAAGGCCGACCTCCTCTAGAAGGCCCACCACCAAATCGAGCCCTCTTAGCCTCATGCCCCCTCCTCTTCCTCAATTTCTCCTCCTCCATTTGCTCGGCATAAGTCATCAACCGGGACAAATCCATATCACCAATGAGCATTGCGAAACGGCACTCCTCACTAACCAAATCAGAGACACCCATCACAAATTTATTCATCCTCGACCTAGAGTCGGCCACCAAGTGAGATGCATACTTAGAGAGTTGGGTAAATTTGAGGGCATACTCCCTCACACTCATAGCCCCTGTAACACCCCACATCTTACATGTACTAGTCCAACACAGATGAAACATGATATGGCAGGGCCAAATCCGCACATATTTTTAAAAGTGCGTGAATTTTAGATTAAAGGGCTATATGTACGTCTAACGCTTAAGATGACCGAGCGTATATAGTTTTTAAGTCAAGTTAAAGAGAGTGTAACCTTAAATGAAGTAAAATAATTGAGGTGCTTGTGGGACTTAGGAAGCTAATAGGTGAGTCACCTACGTGCTTAACTTAAATAAGCTCGGTAAACGGAGATAAGGCCCAACACCGAATTTGTTCAAGTCCGATAAAGAATAAACCCCGAGTTACGGATGTCATTTGGACCCATGGTTTGGCATCATAAAAGGACAATATTTGCAGCCCAATATGGATAGGAAAAGTGCCAATTTACAATTACAATCCAATTCAAAACTAGGGCCCAAACTAAGTGGGCTTAGGGGAGAAATGTTTGCAACAAAGCCCATCCCATTTGAAGCCCAATAAGGACCAAATGAAAGGGCCAAGATGCTTCCCCATAACCTGAATAAAATAAGGTTGAAAACCCAAAAGAAATTCGGCCAAAAGTGGCCTATAAAAGGGAGCAACAAGCAGCAACTTTTAGCCATTTTTCTCAAGTCAAATTTCAGATTTTCTCTCTAAGTTTCTTCTTGCTCTCTCCTCATTTTCTAAAGCAGCCAAGACACACTTCTAGGGTTCTTGAAGAGAACCTAATCCTTGAGGGTTAAGGTAAGTAAAAATACCCATGGTTTGGTGTAATATTTCCATGAAAAAAATGAAGAGTATGTTGGTTATATTGTGCAGGAATTTTGGGACAGCATGTGTTCCAAATATTGTGGTTCACTTTTCTTGTTAAATAAGAGACTTTTATCTTGTTGGTTGGCTGAGTTATGAAGTAATATGTATGTTTTTAACAACTCTTGGGTCTGGAATGATGTGAGGAGGCTGCTGGACCACTTTTATCTTCCGAAAAAATAAATTCTTAAATGATGTCTTAATTCTGCTCATTCGTAAGAATTCATGGACTGTTTTTGAAATTGTTGTCTCATGTTTTCCATCTATTTAAGGACTTTTTTTGGACTGTTTTAGAACTATAATTGTGTGTAAATATGTTGAGAACAGTTTGGTTGAGGTTGAAACGGATTTGGAATGGTTGATGTCGAAATGTAGCGGAAGGACCCAATGTTGCGTTGTCTACTTGCGTGTTGTATAGAGTTGTTGTATGATATACTGTATGAGTTGTTGTAATGCTGTTATGGGACTAAACTTAGCTGGATATGACATGTATATGGGAATGTGTGTTAGAAAATACGATTAGGAGTGGAAATGTTGAAATAATACTCTTTGGGTGCTAATTCCGAGCTTGCTGCCCGGATATTATTTTTGGGTGAAATTAGATTACTAAGATGTGCTTACTAGCTTCTAACACTAGTTTTATCACCTAATATATTGTAGATAAGTGTTTGAAGGAAAAGGATACTACTCCGAGGTAATAACATCATAGTACATCGAGGTATGTAAGGCAACTTGATTTCCTATTACTTGGCATGAAATCTATAATCTTCCTTAGCACATAAAGGCACGTACAAACTCTGACATGGCTGCTAACCATGTCCCCACTCTTTACCATGTTCATATGTACCCATACATAGCCATTGTCAAACCTGCATATGTACTTGAATACCGAAGATACATGAATTCCTTTTTACCAAACAAAGTCCATGTGTTATTTAATCTTCAATACGATTTATTAGTTGTGTATCTCTCTTTTCATTGTGGTATTATCTTGTATGGTTGTTCATATGTCACATGTCTATATTCCTACAGTTCTAAAGGTTATGACCACCAAAAGAACCATCTCAAAGTAAATAAAAGATAACTTACAGTTGCTTATAAATGGGTGGTAGCCCAAGGGGTGGAAGAATCACCTAGCCAGGGTCGATCTCATTTATGGGTGGTAGCCTGAGGGGTGAAGGAATCACCTAGCCAGGGTCGATCCTATTACAGATTTACCACTGATCAGCTGGTCATTTACATGATATATTGTGCACAGATTATACAGTAAAGAAAGATACAGTAATAAAAAGACATAAAGTACATGATTCCACAGTATGACTAAAGGTGGTCTTTTCATCCTTACACACCAGTGTGTGATTTCATTTGAGTTCTTATTGCATATACAATATTTCCTGCCTTACATATTCAGTACATTATCTCGTACTGACGTCCCTTACGGGGGAACTGCATTTCATGCTGCAGGTACAGGAGCTACTAGATCTCCCCAGTAGGAGTACAAGACTTTCAGCTGCTATTACTAAGCTCCAGGTCGTTTCGGGGCTTGTGTGTTTAGAACTTGTATTTTGTACTGTATAGTTGGTCATGAGGCGGGGCCTGTCCCGACCCATATGGATATTGTTCCTTACCTAGAGGCTTTGTAGACAATGTAAATTAAAGTGTGGTCAAATAGTGTATTATAGACAGCGGGGCTCCAACGGCCTAGTCTTATGCGTTTACTTTTGGGTTGTTAGTACAATTTACTTTCTTTTGACAGCTTATTGAGTATGGAAACCTCTTAAATGTTCATAACAGGTGTATAGTTATATGTTGGTTCTCCCGAGCCTTGTCGGCAACGGGTGCCAGTCCGCCTTAATGTGGCTTAGGGCGTGACAGAAGTGGTATCAGAGCGGGTCGTCCTAGGGAGTCTACAAAGCCGTGTCTATGTAGAGTCTTGTTTATGGATGTGTTGTGCACCACATTTATAAGCAAGAGGCTACGTTGCATTTAGGAGTTGTCACTTTCTTTTCATTCTTTAGATCGTGCCATAGAGCCAATTGTTGTAGGTTGATTATTTCTAACCTCTAAATCATTTTGTACAGTAAGCATGCTTGAAACAAGGAAAAGAAAGGCAAGGGGAAAGAGGTGAAAGTGGTAATTGGTAGGCCTAGTCGGGTGAGACGACGAGATGAGGCCCAAGATGAGTCTCTATCCCAAACATCTCCAACTTCTCCAGCTCCTGATGAACCAGGTCGTAGTGAAACTCCCTCAGAACCACCTGCCGATGCTGCTGTGCAGGATCTGAGAAATGCGGTCCAATTATTGACCCGCATAGTTGCTAGCCAAAGCCAAATACAAGAAGGCCCAATTGTAGGTGCAGATGGTGCGAATAGGGCAGCTAGCACGAGGATACATGACTTCCTTAATTTGGACCCTCCAACTTTCACCGGGTCAGATCCTAATGAAGATCCGCAAAACTTCATCGACCAGATCCAGCGCACTTTAGATGTTATGCATGTAAGTGGTACAGAAGCTGTAGAACTGGCAGCATATAGATCGAAAGGTGTGGCTATATTGTGGTATGAAGCTTGGAAGCAATCTAAGGGTATAGATGCACCTCCAACTATATGGAAGGAGTTCAAAGAGGCATTTCTTGACCACTACTTGCCATACGAGATCCGAGAGGCCCGGGCAGATCAATTTCTGAATCTCCACCAAGGGGGTATGAGCGTGAGGGAGTATAGCCTCCAGTTTAACTCCTTGGCCAGGTATGCTCCTAATGTAGTTGCTACTATGGCAGATAGGGTTCATCGGTATGTGGATAGGTTGGATACATATCTGGTAAGAGACTCTACCATTGCTTCATTGAATAAAGACATGGATATATCAAGGATGCAAGCATTTGCACAGAAACTAGAGGATCAGAGGCAACGGAGAAGGACACAAGAGATAGAAAGGGGCCAGTCCAAGAGGGCCAGATCTACGGGGTAGTTTGTACCATCCCAAGGTGATGTTAGGCCCCGATTTCCTAGTAAACCACCTAGACCATCATCCTCCTATTCTACAGTCAGTGCTCCACCGCAACTTCAAGGGCCTAGAGGTAATCAGTTTAATCAAAGAAGTGAGGGACAAGGTGCATGGACAACAGGATATTCGGCCAGCCAGTAGATTCCTCCTAGGTAGTCCTGCAAACAATGTGGGAGGAGTCATTCAGGTATATGTCGTGTTGGGACAAATGCCTGTTATTGGTGTGGTGTACCAGGGCATATGATAAGAGATTGCCCAAGAAGACGTATGGGTGATATAGCACAACCTGCTGGGTCAGCTGTTGCATCATCATCGTCAGTTCCTCCCTTCAGTAGGGGTCAGAGGCCGTGGTAGAGGTGGTAGAGGAGCAGCTAGCTCCAGCAGAGCCCAGAATCACACTTATGCTCGGGGGAGTCGGCAGAATTTAGAAGCTTCACCCGATGTGGTCACAGGTACATTGTCCATCTTTTCACATAATGTGTATGCATTAATTGACCCTGGTTCTACATTATCATATATCACACCACTAGTGGCTGGGAAGCTTAAAAGAACACCTAAATTATTGAATGAGCCATTTGAAGTGTCTACGCCAACCGGTGAATCTATTATAGCTAGAAGGGTCTATTATGACTGTGTCGTGAATGTTTGTGACCGTGACACGTGGGCGGACCTTGTTGAGTTAGATATGGTGGAATTCGATGTTATAATGGGTATGGATTGGTTAGCTTCTTGCTATGCTACTGTGGATTGCCGAACTAAGAGAGTGTATTTCCACTTTCCAAATGAGGCAGTCTTTGAATGGGAAGGTAATGTTGGGGCACCAAAGGGGAAGTTTATTTCCTATTTCAAGGCAAGGAGATGATGTCAAAGGGGTATATATGTCATCTAGTTAGAGTAAGGAATATGGAGGCTGAATCACCAACTCTTCAATCTGTTCCAGTAGTGAATGAATTTGCTGATGTGTTTCCCGAAGAGCTTCCAGGTTTGCCTCCAGAACGAGAAATAGATTTTGGCATTGATTTACTTCCAGGTACTCAACCTATTTCTATCCCTCAATATAGAATGGCCCCGGCAGAGTTACGTGAATTAAAGTAGCAATTAAAAGATTTGCTAGAGAAGGGTTTTATAAGACCTAGTGTGTCCCCGTGGGGTGCACCAGTGTTATTTGTACGTGAAAAGGATGGCACCTTGAGAATGTGTATTGACTATCGGCAATTGAATAAGGTGACAATTAAAAACAAATACCCCCTCCCCAGGATTGATGATTTATTTGATCAGTTACAGGGTGCCAAATTTTTTTCAAAAATTGATTTGAGGTCAGGTTATCACCAAGTGAGGGTGAGGAAGAAAGATATACCCAAGACAGCCTTTAGGACACGCTATGGTCACTTTGAATTTCTTGTTATGTCATTTGAGCTGACAAATGCACCAGTAGTTTTTATGGACTTAATGAACAGGGTATTCAAGCCATTCTTGGATGTCTTTGTGATAGTATTTATAGATGACATTCTGGTTTGTATTCAAGATCAAAAGAGGAGCATGCAAATCACTTACGGCAGGTGTTACAAGTTCTTCGTGATCGGCAATTGTATGCCAAGTTTTCCAAATGTGAATTTTGGTTGAAATCAGTGGCATTCTTGGGTCTTATTGTATCCGATGAAGGGATAAGGGTTGATTCACAAAAGATAGAGGCAGTGAAAGACTGGCCAAGGCCAACAACACCCACAGAAGTTCGAATCTTCTTAGGGTTGGCAGGTTATTACAGAAGATTTGTTGAAGGTTTTTCTTCTATTTCTGCACCTCTAACAAAGTTGACACATAAGGCGACCAAATTTCAATGGAATGATGCATGTGAAAGGAGCTTTCAAGAGTTGAAAAGTAGGCTAACTTCTGCACTTGTATTAGTGCTTCCAGAAGGCACAGAGGGGTATGCGATATATTGTGATGCTTCGGGGGTTGGCTTAGGGTGTTTACTGACACAACATGGTAGGGTAATTGCTTATGCCTCGAGACAACTGCGGCCACATGAGAAAAACTACCCGACACATGACCTTGAACTAGCAGTTGTTGTATTTGCCTTGAAAATATGGCGCCATTATTTGTATGGAGTTCATGTTGACATATATACTGATCATAAGAGCTTACAGTACATATTTAAACAGAAAGACCTAAATTTGAGGCAACGGAGGTGGCTGGAGCTAATAAAGGATTACGATATTGATATACTATACCATCCAGGGAAAGAAAATGTGGTAGCCGATGCTTTGAGCCGCAAGGCAATTGTGAATATTGATGATCAGACCGTGGTAAGTCAAGGAGTCGCTAAGGATCTACGTCAACTAGCCAATTTGGGGGTACGCCTGATTGAAACTCCAAAGGAAGGGGTTGTTGTGCATAATGCTGTAGAGTCTTCATTGGTAGCAGAGGTAAGGGAAAACCAGTTCAAAGATCCTATTCTACGACGACTTAAGGAGAAGGTGAGTCAAGGCACAATGATTGGAGTACTTCATTTCCAAAATAGATTGTGCGTTCCTAATATAAATGGACTAAGAAGGAGGATAATGGAGGAAGCCCATCATTCAAGATATTCTATCCATCCAGGATCAACTAAGATGTACCATGACCTGAAGGGAATGTTTTGGTGGGAAGGCATGAAAAAGGACCTTGCAGAATTTGTGTCTCAGTGTCCGAATTGCCAACAAGTTAAGGTAGAGCACCAAAAGCCGGGAGGTTATATACAATGTATAGAGCTTCCAACGTGGAAGTGGGATATGATTAATATGGATTTTGTTACTGGGTTGCCTCACTCATTTCAGAAGTTTGACTCCATATGGGTAATAGTTGATAGACTTACAAAGTCAGCACACTTCTTACCGGTTAGGAGTGATTATACGGCTGAAGAGTATGCAAAGCTATACCTTAAGGAGATAGTTAGACTACATGGGGTCCCAATCTCCATTATATCTGATCGGGGAGCTCAATTCACCGCAAAGTTTTGGAAATCCTTCCAAAGGAGCTTAGGCATACAAGTGAATTTAAGTACAGCTTTCCACCCGCAGACAGATGGTCAAGCAGAACGCACCATTCAAACACTTGAAGATATGTTACGGGCTTGTGCATTAGACTTCAAAGGTAGTTGGGTGGACCATTTGCCACTTATTGAATTTGCCTATAATAATAGCTACCATTCAAGCATCAAGATGGCACCGTATGAAGCTTTGTATGGAAGGAAATGTAGATCACCAATAGGATGGTTTGAAGTGGGTGAAACCACCTTGCTTGGTCCAGATCTAGTCCAACAAGCCATGAAAAAAGTCAAGGTAATACGACAACGGCTAGAAACATCCAAAAGTCGTCACAAATCATATGCAGATGCTAGAAGAAGAGGACTGGAATTCTCAGTAGGAGATTGGGTGTTCTTAAAGGTATCCCCAATGAAAGGTGTTATGAGATTTGGTAAGAAAGGAAAACTAAACCCACGTTATATAGGGCCATATAAGATTATTAAAAGGTTTGGACAGGTTGCATATGAATTAGAGTTACCCCAGGAGCTTTCAATGGTTCATCCAGATTTTCATGTCTCAATGCTTCGAAAATGCATAGGTGACCCATCTCGTATTACTCCTATTGAAGATATGCTAGTTACGGAAGATCTCACCTATGAAGAGGTACCTATTGCTATCCTAGATCGTCAAGTTAGAAAGCTAAGAAATAAGGAAATACCTTCAGTAAAAGTGCTTTGGAGGAACCAACAGGTAGAAGAGATAACGTGGGAGGCTGAGGAAGCAATGAGGTCTAAATACCCTTATTTATTTGATGCTAAAGAGGAAGTCCAAGATACAGAGTTGAAGAAGTAGTAGGTACGTGAATATGAATTCTTATTATATTTTCAAAAGTTTGTTTACACGGAAGTTCAAACTTGTTTAACCTATTCAATTATGCTTACATTCGGGGACGAATGTTCCTAAGGGGGGGAGGATGTAACACCCCACATCTTACATGTACTAGTCCAACACAGATGAAACATGATATGGCAGGGCCAAATCCGCACATATTTTTAAAAGTGCGTGAATTTTAGATTAAAGGGCTATATGTACGTCTAACGCTTAAGATGACCGAGCGTATATAATTTTTAAGTCAAGTTAAAGAGAGTGTAACCTTAATGAAGTAAAATAATTGAGGTGCTTGTGGGACTTAGGAAGCTAGTAGGTGAGTCACCTATGTGCTTAGCTTAAATAAGCTCGGTAAACGGAGACAAGGCCCAACACCGAATTTGTTCAAGTCCGATAAAGAATAAACCCCGAGTTAAGGATGTCATTTGGACCCATGGTTTGGCATCATAAAAGGACAATATTTGCAGCCCAATATGGATAGGAAAAGGGCCAAATTACTATTACAATCCAATTCAAAACTAGGGCCCAAACTAAGTGGGCTTAGGGGAGAAATGTTTGCAACAAAGCCCATCCCATGAAGCCCAATAAGGCACAAATGAAAGGGCCAAGATGCTTCCCCATAACCTTAAAAAAACAAGGTTGAAAACCCAAAAGAAAATCGGCCAAAAGTGGCCTATAAAAGGGAGCAACAAGCAACAACTTTTAGCCATTTTTCTCAAGCCAAATTTCAGATTTTATCTCTAAGTTTCTTCTTGCTCTCTCCTCATTTTCTAAAGCAGCCAAGACGCACTTCTAGGGTTCTTGAAGAGAACCTAATCCTTGATGGTTAAGGTAAGTAAAAATACCCATGGTTTGGTGTAATATTTCCATGAAAAACATGAAGAGTATGTTGGTTATATTGTGCAGGAATTTTGGGACAGCATGTGTTCCAAATATTGTGGTTCACTTTTCTTGTTAAATAAGAGACTTTTATCTTGTTGGTTGGCTGAGTTATGAAGTAATATGTATGTTTTTAACAACTCTTGGGTCTGGAATGATGTGAGGAGGCTGCTGGACCACTTTTATCTTCCGCAAAAAAAATTCTTAAATGATGTCTTAATTCCGCTCATTTGTAAGAATTCATGGACTGTTTTTGAAATTGTTGTCTCATGTTTTCCATCTACTTAAGGACTATTTTTGGACTGTTTTAGAACTGTAATTTTGTGTAAATATGTTGAGAACAGTTTGGTTGAGGTTGAAACGGATTTGGAATGGTTGACGTCGAAATGTAGCGGAAGGACGCAATGTTGCGTTATGTACTTGCGTGTTGTATAGAGTTGTTGTATGAGGTATTGTATGAGTTGTTATAATGCTGTTATGGAACTAAACATAGCTGGATATGACATGTATATGGGAATGTGTGTTAGAAAATACGATTAGGAATGGAAATGTTGAAAGAATACTCTTTGGGTGCTAATTCCGAGCTTGCTGCCCGGATATTATTTTTGGGTGAAATTGGATTACTAAGATGTGCTTACTAGCTTCTAACACTAGTTTTATCACCTAATATATTGTAGATAAGTGTTTGTAGGAAAAGGATACTACTCCGAGGTAATAACGGCATAGTACATCGAGGTATGTATGGCAACTTGATTTCCTATTACTTGGCATGAAATCTATAATCTTCCTTAGCACATAAAGGCACGTACAAACTCTGACATGGCTGCTAACCGTGTCCCCACTCTTTACCATGTTCATATGTACCCATACATAGCCATTGTCAAACCTGCATATGTACTTGAATACCGAAGATACATGTTTTTCTTTTTATCAAACAAAGTCCATGTGTTGTTTAATCTTCGATACGATTTATTAGTTTTGTATCTCTCTTTTCATTGTGGTATTTTCTTGTATGGTTGTTCATATGTCACATGTCTATATTCCTACAGTTCTAAAGGTTATGACCACCAAAATAACCATCTCAAAGTAAATAAAAGATAACTTACAATTGCTTATAAATGGGTGGTAGCCCAAGGGGTGGAAGAATCACCTAGCCAGGGTCGATCTCATTTATGGGTGGTAGCCCGAGGGGTGAAGGAATCACCTAGCCAGGGTCGATCCTATTACAGATTTACCACTGATCAGCTGGTCATTTACATGATATATTGTGCACAGATTATACTGTAAAGAAAGATACAGTAATAAAAAGACATAAAGTACATGATTCCACAGTATGACTAAAGGTGGTCTTTTCATCCTTACACACCAGTGTGTGATTTCATTTGAGTTCTTATTGCATATACAGTATTTCCTGCCTTACATATTCAGTACATTATCTCGTACTGATGTCCCTTACGGGGGACCTGAATTTCATGCTGCAGGTACAGGAGCTACTAGATCTCCCCAGTAGGAGTACAGGACTTTCAGCTGCTATTACTAAGCTCCAGGTCGTTTCGGGGCTTGTGTGTTTAGAACTTATATTTTGTATTGTATAGTTGGTCATGAGGCAGGGCCTGTCCCGACCCATATGGATATTGTTCCTTACCTAGAGGCTTTGTAGACAATGTAAATTAAAGTGTGGTCAAATAGTGTATTATAGACAGCGGGGCTCCAACGGCCTAGTCTTATGCGTTTACTTTTGGGTTGTTAGTACAGTTTACTTTCTTTTGACAGCTTATTGAGTATGGAAACATCTTAAATGTTCGTAACAGGTGTATAGTTATATGTTGGTTCTCCCGAGCCTTGTCGGCAACGGGTGCCAGTTCACCTTAATGTGGCTTAGGGCGTGACAACCCCTTGTTTCAAGTTCATAAATTCCACCAATTTTGCCTCCCTAAGCTCCAGAGGGAAGAACCTATTAAGAAAAGCAAGCTTAAATTCCTCCCACAACACCACATAGCCACTTCCCTTTTCACCCTTCCATTGATCAAACCAAATTTGAGCAACACCCTTGAGTTGGTAAGCCGCCAACTCCGCCTTCTCAATAGCCCCAACACCCATAATGGTCAAGATTTTGCATACCACATCAATGAATTCTTGTGGATCCTCATCCACCTTTGAACCATGAAAAACCAGAGGTTTCATCCTAATAAAATCTCTCACCCTTTCCCCCGGGGTGGTAGCTTGGGGAGCTTGGGCTCCTTGTTGCACTTGGTTGGCTACTACTTGTGCAAGCATGGTGAGTGCATCGCGGAGCTCACTATTGGTGGGTGGTTCCTCCGGTGATCGGGCTCGTCTTCCTCTTCTATTTGGCATGACGATCTAGCATTTAAAAGAACAAGCGTTAAGGAGGAATCACTTATTACAGTCTAAGCACGACATAGAACGGGAAGGGAAACCTTTCCTACAAACATTTCATAGCCTCCCACCCATAGTCGTGGCGCGCTTCACAACCATGAATAGGACTCTACTCAACGCGGTGTGTTGGACTCCGAGGATCAAACAACCTAGTGCTCTGATACCAAGCTTGTCACGACCCAAGCCTAGGGCCTAAATGTGACATGGCGAATGAGGAACCCGAAGGAACCCCAAACAAGCCTCTCGAACTTGTCATCACACTTCATCAGTCGCGGAAGTACAATCAACATTAAATAAAGGGAATTAGGGACTAAGGGCAACCCATTTCATAATAATATCATAGATTAAGAGTCAAGCTCATTTGCAAAACACTTGTCCAACGTACACCTCTACATATATTGATAGAACGGGGGCCATGACATACTACCGACTTCCCTCATAGTCAAATACAAATACAAGATAAGATCTCAAAACATAGGAGTAGGAAACATAACATAGTCCTCGAATCATTAAGGACTCACCAACAATCTCGGATAAGCACCGCACTAGCCACGTGGATGGAGGGAAGGATCAAGAGTAGCTCCGGTCCCTACATGGTAACATCATGTAGGCAAAATATGTGTTAGTACTTTGGAATGTACTAAGTATGTGGGGTGCAATACAAGAATAGATAAGATACATAATTGAAATGCAAGAGATGGGTCATTAGACATAGTATATAATCAAGATGCATTTGCATGATCAATGTATAGTCAAATATGTTTAAGTAAATCCATCTTCATAATAGGCACCATATCTGAAGCTGAGCCAAGCAATTTGATGACGCATAAACCTCCTCATCTAGGTGAAATAAGTATTATCCCTTATTTCTAGATAGTGGCAATCCCACCTTGCCACACTAGGTGGATATGAGTACTTATCCCCCATATCATGGATAGTGACAATCCCACCTTGCCACCCTAGGTGAATATGAGTACTTATCCCCCATATCATGGATAGTGACAATCCCACCTTGCCACCCTAGGTGAATATGAGTACTTATCCCCCATATCATGGATATCCGGCTCTTTTCCCCCGGACCGGGCATGGTTGTGCAACACTTTATATAGGAATATACAATAGGCTCTAATGAAATTCTCATGTAGAAATGAATATATACACGAGTTTAGTTTATCATCAAAATGTCATTGTAACCTCATTCATATCTTATCTCAAGCTTTAAAACATCAATTCCTCATAATTCCATAATTGGACATTTTGTCAAATACCTTGGGGGCATGCAGTGGGGGTCAAAGAATGTGTAAAATGGAGTAGGACTCATGCAGTAAATCAGTGAACCAACCATCAATGAACACTTTGACATACTCCCAAGACAACATGTAAAGCCCCACATCAATTCCAAGTTTAGATTCAAGTTCTAGAGTGACAACATGTTCAAGACATTTACTTTCCCATGCTAGAATTTCACTGTGCAGAAAATTTATTCAATGAACAAGACCAATGTGTAAATCTTCACTTAAAATCATGAAATAACGAGTAAGTTAGGGTTTAGGCACTATGGGTGGAAGGACCCATGAGTTCAACACTACATACCTTGAGTTCTTATGAAGGCCTTGGAAGTGTCTTCAAAGGAGGCTTGAAACTTGGAGCAAGGACCTCTTCAATCTTGATGAAGGTTTTGGAGGGTTTTGGCTTTAGTTCTTGAGAGAAATATTTTTAAGTGTGGGAAATGTCTTTTAGGAAATGTTTTAAGGAATGGGAACTGATTTAGTGCTATATAGGAAATAAAATTCGTCTTTGGAAAAACGGTTCCAACACTTAGAAAAAATAATGGGGCGGGTGAACAGTAAATTTGCTCACTGGAATTTGCATTTTCTGCCCGGGCGGAGATTACAAAAATTGGCATAATTTCTTCGTCCGAACTCCAAACGAGGTGAAACGAAGTGCATTGGATAGCTAACTCACAGGGCTTTCCATGGATATATTATGGGCCACCTAATTCTTTGTGTGCTAAAAGATATGACCCTCCAAAGTAGACCCTCCAAAAAGGCTTCACTTGGAAATTTTGAATTTTGATACGGTTGCTCTAAAATTCGGGTTAGACCTATTTCCCACTCCATTTGACCCCCTAAACAAGAATATGAAGTCGTATTTTCAAAATAACAAACGGATTTTTAGATATAGCTAAAATAAGTTTCCGGTGACTTTCGAAACACGTTTTTTTTGGGTCGTTTCAAAGGTGGGGTCTTTGATATGATTCTCACTATGCTAGGATAAAGAATATAGGGTGAGGGTTGGGTCCACCTTGGAAAAGTAGATTCCACTTTTGCTCAGTGTAGAAGGAACATCCATATAATAGTCCACACGGTCTTACTATCTGTTATGGTCTTATTTTCACATATGTATGTCTATTAGTTATGAAATGATTTATGATACGTCTATCTATGATTTTAAAGGTGCATTGATCGTTGCACATCGTGTCCTTACTCTATTGATATGTCTATGCATATTGCTACTATGTACAATGTTCATTGATGCATTGAATGCTTACATACTTAGTACATTCAAACTTACTGACACATACTCTTGCCTACATGATATCACCATCTAGGAACGGATGGCACTACCACTCCTCAACTCTGTGGCCAGCTTTTGGTATTACTATTACAGATTTGGTGAGTTCCCATGCTTAGGGGACAAGCCTTTATGCTTCTTGCTTATATTGATATTTCAAAGACTTTGTATTTTCTTATATATCTTGAGGGTGAACTAGTAAAACTATGTTTTAGGCCCCACGAAGATCTATGATGTGGAGGCATGTTTTGGATATGTGTTGATGTAATTCTTTCTATTGGGAAACGTTGACTCTTATGTTTAGTGTGTATGAGACTACGTTTACCTTATGTATACTTATAATATAAACAAGAGGCTTGGATGGGACACCCTTGGATGTTACATTTGTCGTGTCATGGTTAAGCCTTAGGTTCAGGTGATGATAAATATAATATCAGAGCACATGGTTCGACAGTATCTCAGGGAGGCCAACATGCCGCATCTAATAAAGTCTTATTCATTGGCATGAAACGTGCCACTTCCTTGAATAGGATACTAAGACGTTTAGGAAAGTCTCATTTTTTTTTGATCTATGTCGTGCCTTCATGACTCTTTCCCTCTAAAGCTTGTCCTTTGAAAATTTTAGAGAATGACTCCACGACCATTTTCTAGGGGAGTGTCACAACCTAGGCCTAGGGCCTAGGTGCGGCATGGTGAATGGGGAACCCAATGGTACCCTAAACAAGCTTCATAGCATACATAAGTACGTCCTTGATTAAGAAGTGTGGATCAATCATCAACAAATATTACTAAGGGGATTTGGCACTTAGGACACACTCTATGGGACTAGGGATCATGGAACATCCATCATACAATCACAATAAATAAATCTAAGGGAAGTGGACATGGGACACACTCTATGGGGATTGAGAACTTAGGGAATTCACCACTTTCTAGCATAGACAAAGAAACATCATACATGAGATAAGGACTAAAGAAAAGTCTCTATAGATACATAAGCATTGCAAGAATCATAGATAACATTTTATCCAATAATACCTCTAGTCATGAGTGGAACAAAGGTCAAGACATGTTCCAGAATAATAGTCAAAAGTAAATAACAGAAAATAGCGATATCTTGACGTAGGTAGATAGAATATGGATGTTACCCTTGATATGGAGGACTCTCCACAAGCAAAGTTCTTCACACGTTGAACTAGCCACAAAGAGGTGGATTGGGAAGAGCTTTGGTCCCTACATGGTTAGATCGTGTAGGCATATGCACTAGTACTTTGAATGTACTAAGTATGCAAGGTGCAATGCAACAGGAGATCATAAGCCATAATAGACAAGATGCATAATTATATATAAAGGTAATAAGCTCAATATGACATAAAAAGTTAATTCCCTTAATTTAAAACATGCATGGAAGGTAAATATAATTTCATCGCATAGCATATACGTATATGAGAGGAGACATTAACCGACACTTAAGACCATGCACGCTACCACATTGAATTTTGATGTTTCCTCCACATCAAAAAAGGAAAAGTCTACTTGACAAGGTAGATTATACCCCACATTGTGGGTAACATGACCTAGTTAGATCCACTAGTGTAAGCACATTTAGGAAAATAATAATAACTATGGTGGCACATAGTTATAAATCAAGAGACTCCAACCTTAAGACCCATTCGATGCTACGTCAAATCCAATGGAACACATAATAAGACATAATGATAGTATAGTAGTCATAAGTAGAAATCTTATCATGATTGTGGTTACATAACTTGTAAAGAAATCATAAATAGTAGCACATTTCTTGACCTAACAAAGAATGTTCAATGCTAATTGGTTTTCTTAACCTAGAAAAGGGGAGTTCCATGCTAGTAGTAAGTCATCTTAACCTGACATGGTGAGTTCCATGCTAGTAGTAAGTCATCTTAACCTAGCAAGGTGAGTTCTACGCTAGTAGTAAATCATCTTAACCTATCAAGGTGAGTTCCATGCCAGTAGTAAATCATGTAAGGGTATTAATTACACATTTCATAATATTCATAAACTTGCATGCTTATCATGAGAATATATCATTTGAAATCATAACTTAAATAGCCCGTAATGAGATTCAAATACTTATAATAATTTAAGATAGGGCATTTTTCAAAATTCATCAACTCATGCAATTAGAGGCAATAAGTACTCATTTGAATATAATATTCATGATTTAGACCAAAATATATTATTTGGGTAAAGATTTAACAAGACCCATTTAAGAAATCATCAATCCAAATGTAGTAATGAAAAGTGTTCATAAACATCAACTCATTTCATGCATTTTAAATCGATAAATAACAATTTCTAACATGATTCATGCACATAATTAGGAATAGGAAGTACTCATAATAAAATAAACTTTGAAATTAAAGATTGAGTTAAAAAGGGTTTTGGATTCCCTGGGTGGCCTACCCATGAATGAAGAAACCCATACATCTTAGAACAAAATAGAGAAGAAGGTTGAAGAAAATCTTGGATTTGATGAAACTTGAAAGAAATTAAAGCTTGTTCTTCAAGGGAGGATTTAGGTCTTCTTCCTTGAGAGAAAAATTTGAAATGAGTGAAGGGGAAAGTTATTTAGGGCATGAAAATATGCTTAGAAAGTTGTATTTATATTAAAACATTTGAAAACCCCTTTTGGGAAAGTGAAAAGATCATCAAGAGTCAAAAAATAATATTTTAATAAGTCCCGATGGCAAAATCGACGGTCTAGGTGTCCCATTGTCGAAGCATTCAAAAGGGTATCAAATGGGACCCTTTATGATGTTTTTTGAAGCTTCCCAGAGCCATTTGATGGTCAATTCTTCCAATTGTTCCGTCAACTCCTTTAATTCAGCCGAAGCCATCTGATATAGGGCAATAGATATAGGTTTAGTGATCGGCTCCACATCAATAGAAAAATCAATATCACGATCTAGAGGAACACCAGGTGAATCACTCGGAAATACATCCATAAACTCTCTAGCAACTCTGGTGGTCTCCAATGATGGAAGCTCATGAGGAACAACCTGAACATGAGCTAAATATGCCAAACACCCCTTCCCCATCAGCCGACAAACATGCATATAAGAAATAATATCCTTAGGATAGGAGCTAGGTGCTCCAGTCCACTTCAACTGAGGCAAGTCGGGGCAAGATAGGGTCACGACCTGGGCATGACAGTCAAGAATAACATGATGAGGAGACAACAAATCCATGCCCAATATCATATTGAAATCAACCATATCTAACAATATCAAATCAACAACGGTATCTCTCCCTATAAAATTTACAACACAACCCCAATACACCCGATTCACCACTGAAGATTCACCTACCGAGGTGGAAACACAAATAGGCTCAGCAAATGGCTCACACATAATATCAATATTAAAAGCAAAATCGGCCGACACATATGAATAAGTAGAACCTAGATCAAATAAAACTGAAGCTGAATGGTGGCACATTGGGACCATACCTGTGATAACTGCACCAGAGGCCTCTGCCTCACTGTATTTGGAACGACGTAGCAAACTATACACCTACCACTAGCATGTGGACTACCATGAGCACCACTTCTCACTATACTACAACCTCCTCTGGCACCACCTCTCATAGCCTAAAGTGTGTCCCTGGGTACCGATGTTGGAGCTGGACGAGCTGGCTGAGAACCTGTAGTCTGAGCAGGAGGACATGGTGAGGACAGCGGTGAGCCAATTGCCCAATCTCATCACAATGATAACAAGCCCTGGTCTTCTTCCTCTGAGATGATTGAGTTGGAGGTGCACGATACAGACAATGTCTAGCCAAATGCCCAGCCTTACCCACAACCATAACAAATCCTACACTTCTGCCACTGAGATGGTTGTCCCTGAAACTCTCTGACTCGGGGCGAGGGCCACTAAACTGACTATGCTATTAAAATCTTTTTCCGCTACCTTGTTTGTAATGTTCAATACTCTTACACATACCGTCATAGTCCAACCAACTCTAGGAATGGCCACATGCCAAATCCAATGAAATTGTACAAGGGTCACTCAACACTATAGGAGCTAGTGCATCGGGAAAAATAATGGTCAAAGAGACACTCTCAAGCCTAGCTAGTATATGAAGAAGTAGCTCCCGGACTGAGGGTGTAGAATTTGGGGCTAGAGAAGATTGAACGAAGTTTGTACACCTCTTTGACTCATGCTCAGGCTCTGGAGAAGCTGATCTAATCTGTCCTCTATGAGAAGCCACCCTCTAGCAAGTCCTTAGCCCCTGGCCCTATCACGAACCCTACCTCAACCTTGAGCTGGAGCCACATCTGTTGCCTCGGGCTCTCCTACAGATTGACAGGACCTAGTAATTGGCATCTACGTAAAAAAGAGTAGTTAGACACTTTCAAAGCGGGTAATACAAGGAAACACACAAATAGAAGCAAGATGTGAAAGTCTTTCTATCAAGTATCTAGTAGCCTCTCGAAGATAGGTGTAGACGCCTACACACCGATCACGAGACTCTATTAGACACCCTGCTCTTAATTCACGAGCCCAATGAACCTAAAGCTCTGATACCAAACTTTTAACAACAACAACAACAAACCTAGTGGAATCCCTCAAATGGGGTCTGATACCAAACTTTTCACAACCCAAAATCAGATCGCAACTATAAAAAGATAAAGTAAAGAGAAAACAATTCATTTAATACAAGAAATCTCCCAAAACCTTGAGTCATGAGTACAAAAGCATCTAAGATAGTACTGAAGTGTAAATATAACTGTCTTAGCATAAGGTACAAGGTGTCTCATAGAATAATATTTGATATAATGTCTGAAAACAAAGCAAAGGAAATCCCAAAGATCCATGGTGACTTGAAGTCTAAGCCTCACCGGTAGGATCAGGATGGATGTAGATAAGTCCAACAATGAGTGAATCAGCTACCCTGCATAGGTCCCTGTGCTCGATCTGTAGGGAGGAAACAGAGTAGGGGTGAGAACATCAAAGTGTATCTAGTAGGTTCAATCGCTTGGGTAAGAGAAATCGAACAAGTATATAATAACGAAGAATCCTATCACCTGCATCAAAAGGGTTAGTACACAATACAATATGATCATGAATAATAATAAGTGCAGATAATGAACCAAATCAATGATGTAATGCTCATATATGAAATGGTGTCGCGGGCCATATATGAAGTAAAATGTCGACCGTCGCGAATTCAATGTACACATCTATCGAGACAAAGCTACAAGATAGAACTTGGGGGCATCGCGGGCCATGTACACATAATCACGACTATCACAGGGCCAGAGCACATATCTGTCGAGCTGCGCACAAGATAGACTCCAAAGGCTGATTAGGCCATGTACTAAAATATCTCAAGATGTCGCAGACCTTAAGATAAATACCTCAAAGCATCATAGGCCTCAATAGGAAGTGTCTCGAGGCATCGCAAACCCTAAGTAGAGTAGATATAATATAATGTATGTGCATGCCAATGCCACAATATGAGTAAGAAACTGTGTGCATGCCAATGCGACAAAGCAGTATAAGATTCATGCGTACCAATGCAAGTAGTCAATACAAGATATGTGCATACTAATGCAACTAGTCAATGTTAGATATGTGCATACCAATGCAACAATCAATATAAGGTATGTGCATACCAGTGCAAATACTCAATATAAGATATGCACATATCAATGCAACTATGGATTATAAGAGTTGTGCATACCAATGCGACTATTCAATATAAGATACATGCATACCAATGCAACTAGTCATTATAAGAGATGTGCAATGTCTATCACATCATATGGATATACCATACATATCAATTATTACCACTAAGCTACCATTATCTCATATCATCACTATCTCATCTATGATTAAGATGTTTATGAAACAAGTTCCACAAGAACCCCCAATCAGGCTTATAACTCTTAAATCACATCATCATCAATTAGCAACAATACTATCCAGAAGCTCTCTCAAGTCTTATATTATCATAATGGTATCCAAAATTATCCAATCTCATGATTTCATCATAATTATTCAGTAGGATCGCCATTTACTCAATATTTAACATAACCAACATCATATTCCCATAAAATTCAATCATATCATGTCATTTCTCATAATTCAATCGACATCTTGTAATTATCACATAAGCATGCTAAATAACTCAAATCAAGTCCCACAAAGGTTAGCCGAACCTACCTCGATGCCGAAATCGCACTCAGACAAGCTTTCAACAAATGCCAGCCTCCAAATGATCCCCAAATCGCTCAACAACTTTCAAAATCAAATACTATGCATCAAGAGGTGCATTTTGATACTCTTATTAGCATGGTTTAGGTTTAGGGTCAAAATGGTCAAAATTAGGGCTAAAGTTCAATGTTTTTGAATATGGAAAATGAATTTAAAATCAGGTTCTACACAAAAAATGAAGTCCGTTGGTGCAAATCCCACTAAAATTAAGTTAAAAACAAAGGAGACATCACCATTTAAAATTTTGAAATCATAGTCTAAAAATCCCCAATTTTGGACATTTAAAATCAAGAAATTCAAGACAAAATCAAGATAAAACTTATAGAGAATAATTAAAATAGTGTTAGAATCACTTATCCAAAATATATCTTCGAAAATCTCTCCTCAAAATCATCTCAAAAGCTTTAATAGAGTAAAAATGGTGTTCCACGATTTATACATTTCCTAGGTATTAAACACACTATGCGAACGCGGGTGGAGAACTAGGTCCACCTCCGCGAACGCGGACCTCTTATTGCGAACGTGGAGAGGAACAAGGTTTACTTTTGGAAACACGGAGAGTAAAAAAGGTCTACACCAGAAACTTGCACCAGCAATACACAAATTTAACTAAAACTCGAAATGGGCATTCGGAACTCATCCAAAATATGAATCACAAACTTTATATGTATCCATGCCAGAAACAACAATCCAGACTCAAGAAATCATTAGAATTTGATTCTCATGTCTCCATGATACATTTACCAATGCAAGTCAAATAAATTAGTTTAAAACTCAAAATAACAAAACTACCCTCGACAACTTCAAAAATTATGATGAGACCATCTTTAGTGTTAGTTTCACCATCCAAAACTACTAGAACTGTTAGAATCCTGATCCAAGCTTTGGAACTCCAAATGTTGACCAAAGTCAAACTTTGGATTAAAAACGATTAAAAAATCACAACTTTGGGCCTAAAAACCTAATTTTAACCCCAAATTGAGTTATGCAACGTCCTGTAGTTTAGTTTTGACATTCTGGAACTAATGGAATTGATAGATTCCTTATCTGACCTCTAAAACCCAGAATAACACAAAACTCACCTCTTCAATAACTTAACCCTCGAAAAAAGCCAAAATTCATATTTGCAACTTTTAAATCTCAAGATTTTAGTTCTAATAATTCAAATAGTTGAAAATAGGCCCAAGGTAACTTATGAAATAGTGAACAGTAATTTTCACAAAAATGCCAAAAATGACCAACTAGGTCATTACATCACCAAAATAGGGATGCCCATAAGGTATGGTTACAAATATATTATGAATGAAAAATCCTTACGGAAATAGGGGTGCTTGTGAAGTAAGATTATTTCTCCAAAATAGGAGTGCCCGTAAGGAGAAGTTGGTCTACCTTTGACAAGTAGATCACCTCTTATTTCGGTGTGGGGAAGACACCAAAATTTCATATAATAACTCACATGGTATAGATGTCAGTTGGGGTCTCATCCCCACTATGTTGAAGTATTATGGCATTTCATGCATTATGAATGTCATGGAATATTGATATATTACTCTTCCTTGTGTATATACTTCTTTATATATATTTGTTATCTAACATTGAATGCAGGTTTAATGAGTTCATATGCATTGCATGCCTACATACTTAGTACATTTAAACATACCAACACATACTCTTTGCTACATGATCTAACCATGTAAGGACTGGAGACTATCTTCATCCACCTCTTGACGGTTAGCTCAAATTGTGAAAGTTATTATGGTGAGTCCTATCATCCAAGGACAAGCCACCATCCATCTACCTATTATGTTACTTCTGCTTATGTTTTATTTACTTTGAAGGTGAGCACGAGACATGTCTTTGCCCCCGTGCTATTTTATGACTTAGAGGCATTGCTGGATAACATTTAGACTCTTGTACGGATTTATGCTATGTCATGTTATTAGTTATGGAAATTATTATTATGGATATTTATTGAATGTTGATAATATGGTGATTTACTTATGATGAGATGTGGAAATGTGTAAAATCCAAATCCCTATGACATCCCCACAACGTGAGTCACACTTACCCGCCCCTTAGTTCTTATGTGCTATATGCTATGTGGATCATGCTAATCCATATCACTATGACATCCCCATAGCGTGAGTCATGCTTTCCCATTCCTTAGAACTATGTGTTTATTTCTTTATTAAGCGCTTTTGAACCGATGATGTGTATGTAGATACTATGAGGCTTGTTTGAAATCTCTCGGGTTCCTATTCATCATGTCACTCTTAGGCCCTAGGCTAGTGTAAGGACCCAGACTTGGAATGAACTTAATGGTGCTTAGAATTTAGTTCCGAAAAGTTTTTGACCAAGGTGACACCTTATAGGTACCTGCATGGACTGTGTGACTAACTACGGGCTATGTGGAGGGGCTTGAGTTGACCATAGGTCTTGTGTATCATGTGTTGGCCTTAACTTTAGAGTTTAAGACCAAGGCACATACCACATGAACCCTACATGTTCCATGTGGCACTTTATGGACCGTCTGGTGGCTTGTGTGAGTGGTCTTGCCTTGAAAACCACATTTTGGCCAAGGCTTGTACCACATGAACCTCTCACAGACCATATACCCCCTTCATGGTCCGTATGGGCAATGGAGTGAAAATTTTTTAAGTATGGATTCACCGTCTCAGAACTTCGTCAATGAAGATTTTCCTAAGTGTTACACCACAGAAGGGCACATGGTCTCTGTGCCTTGGTATGGACTGTGAGGCTTCCATACGGGACCCCTTGTAACATTTTTCATTCCATTTCATCAATGGCATTCTCGTAACTATGGCTACTCTTAAGGGTCTTTTGTGACTTTCTATGCTGTCTTAAGACATTCAAATGACATGTACTCTTCTTCTCTCATTCAAATTCATTCAATACTTAGAATATATTCAAGCTCACTCTTAAGAACTTCTCTCAAGAACTCTAGTGAAGGCTTATCTTGGGAATTAAGGATACGCTCTCTTCTTCATCAAATTTCTTTCTATTTTCTCTTGCTTAAGGTATATGAGATTGATTCATGGTCCCTTTCAACCATGAAGACCTAAACTCTTTTACCTTGAATTTCATGAAATTTTGCTTACTTGAATTATGGGTTTTTAAGATTATTATTTATTTGATTCAACTGAGATATGAGCTATGTTATTTTGTTGATTTTAAAGTGATTTAAGCCCTAATATGTTGAATTGCATTAATATTATGAAGATTTGAATGTGCATGACCCCTTTAAAATTTGATCTAAGCATGGGTAATTTAAATTATGATTTAAATGTGGATTTACTTTAATTTCATATTGTACTGTTGATTTAAGATTGAATCTCTATTGTTCATGCTATTCTCATCTCATTCATGAAATATGCATACATGAACCATGGTTTTCATGATGTTTATGATGTGGGCTAAGTCACAATTATGATTATGATTATGTTTTTAAAGTAAAGTATGGGTATGACAAGAATGTGATCACATAATGTCTAACTTATGGCTCTTTCATCAATTATAGGTTTTTACACCACTTTGATTATGGAGCACTGATTGAGGATGGAGGTAGAGCGGGTTATCCCCGAGGGTCCATACTCCTTTCTCATGACGGTGCTTAAAAAAGCTATGCCTATGCATGAAATTATGACATGAAGTATGATTTGCCTTTATAGCCCAAGTATGCATTATGAAATATGTTTGGCCTTTACACATAAGTATGCATGTAAATGATTTGAAAGACTTATTCCTTTTCTACAAGCATGTGTATGTATATATATCCCTCTAGGATGATGACTTAGCACCAATGGGATTGTAGGTAGAGCTAGCTATCCCCAAGGGTCCATACTCCTTTCTCATGGCGGAGCTTAAAAGAGCTATGCCTATGCATGAAATTATGACATGAAGTATGATTTGGCTTTTTAGCCCAAGTATGCATGATTATGAAATATGTTAGGCCTTTACGCCTAAGTATGCATGTAAATGATTTGAAAGACTTATTCCTTTTCTACAAGAATATATATATATATATATATATACACACACACATATTTATATATATATATATCCCTCTAGGATGATGACTTAGCACCGATGGGATTGGAGGTAGGGCGAGCTATCCCCAAGGGTCCGTACTCTTTTCTCTTGAACTATGTGCCTAACATATGTATGTTTATGCCCCTTCGTGGATGATGAAAATCAAAGGATCTACCTTTGGCAAGTAAGTCACCTCTTTAGCTATTGTAGGGTAGAAAACGTAGTTCAAAGTTATAGCTCACTTGGTCTTATGTAGTTTAAGGTTCCGTCCCCTTATATAGTATTTTCACATTCATATATCATGCACTTCATGGCATATTAATATATTATTCTTTCTTATGTACTTCTTTCTATATATGTGCCCTTGTCATCTAACATTAAATGCAGGTTTAATGTGTTCATATGCATTGTTTTCCCACATATTTAGTACATTCAAACGTACTAACGCAAACTTTTACCTACATGATCTAACCATGTAGGAACCGAAGATTACATTCATCCACCATTTGAGGGTTAGTTGGATTTGAGAAAGTTGTTGTGGTGAGTCCTATCTTCCAAGGACAAGCCACCATCCATCTACCTTATGTTGCTTTTGTTTATTCTATTTACTTTGAGGGTGACCCTGGGACATGTCTTCGCCCCTGTCCTATATTATGACTAGTGGTATTGTTGGATATCTTGTAGACTCTAGTTCGGATATATTCTATGTTATTCTATTTGGATATCATGATTATGGCTATCTACTAATTATGAGTATCATGACATGGATTTATGTTATGATGTGGAAGTTCCTAAGTTCTTTATGCCCCATAGAGTGAGTCACACTTATCCACCCCTTAGTCTTATGTGCTATGTGCTATGTGAATCCATGTTAATCCCTATCCTTATGATATACCCATAGCACGAGTCCTACTTTCCCAGCCCTTAGAACTATGTGTTTACTATTTCATATGCACCTCTGAATTGATGATGTGTGTATGGATGCTATGAGGCTTGTTTGGGGACTCTCAGGTTCCCATTTTCCATGTCACTCCTAGACCCTATGTTTGAGTTGTGACAAGCTTGGTAGCATAGCACTAGGTTTATTAATAATCCTCGGAGTCCAACATGCCGCGTCGAGTAGAATCCTATTCATGAGTGTGAAGTACACCATGCCTATGAGTGGGAGGCTATGATGACGTTCTAGGAATTTTTTCACTTCTTCATGTCTTATGTTGTGATTTGGATCGTATATTATGGTTTCCTAATCCTGATGATGTACTTGATACATTACAGAAGATGCCTCCATGAACATCTCCCCTACCAAGACCGACCCAAGGTAATGAGGTCCAAGTTCCTCAAAGACCTATGGAAGAGCCTATCACTAATGGTGAATTCCGTACTGCTATTGCTATGCTTGCTTAAGTGGTGAATACCCAGGCTAGACAAGCCAATGTTCCTCCCAGTGATCCCACTCTAGCTTCTAGAGTGAGAGATTTTACCCGGATGAATCCTCCGAAGTTCTATGGGTCAAAAACTGATGAGGATGCTCATGGGTTCATTGATGAGCTCTCTAAGGTGTTGACTGTTATGGGAGTGACTTCTGAGGAGAAGGCTGAGTTAGTTGCTTATCAGTTGTATGATATGGCTTTAGTGTGGTACACTCAATGGTTGTTGGAGAGGGTCTTGGTAATGCTGTAAATTAAGAAGAGTTCAAGTTTGCATTTCTGGATCATTTATTCCCTCTTGAACTTAGGGAAGCTAAGATGACAAAATTTATCAACCTCAAACATCGTGGCATGAGTGTGAGGGACTATGCCCTCAAGTTCACCAAGTTCTCCAAGTATGCTCCTATGCTTTTGGTTGACCCCCGTGCAAGAATGCACAAGTTTTTTTTTTAGGCCTCTGATTTGGTTGTGAGAAAATGTCGTATGACTATGCTTATTCGGGATATAGACATCTCCAGGATCATGACATATGTTGAACAAATCGAGGGAGAAAAGATCAAGGAGAAGAGGGCGCAAGCATCTAAGAGGGCCTATTATGATGGTGTGTTCTCCAACTCCAAGGGTGGTGATTATGGACGCTTTCAATAAGGCCAAGTTTCTAATGCAAGGTTTTCCAATGCTAGGTGCCTCCTCCCAAGGCACAGGTTAAAGGTGGACTACTACCTCTATGATGTGACAAGTGTGGAAAAATTCACTCTAGGAAGTTCTTATGGGGTTCGGGTGTTTGTTATAGGTGTGGTGAGATGGGCCACAAGCTTGTTGATTGCCCAAAGGCACCGAAGAAAGGTCAAATGGCTCAAGGTAATCAAATCCAACCAAGAGCTCCACAAGGTGGTGCCCCTAGAAACAACATGTTTTATGCTCCGTATGCTAGTCAGGAAGCAAAGAAATCTCCAGATGTTGTGACTGGTATGTTGAAAGTCTTTGATTTTGATGTTTATTCTTTGCTTGATCTGGGTGCGAATTTATCTTTTGTGACTCCTCTTTTGGTTGTTAAGTGTTGTTTGAGCCCTAAAACCTTGAGGGAGCCTTTTTCGGTCTATACTTTAGTGGGTGAATCTATTCTTGCCCGTAGAGTCTATCGGGGTTGTCATTTTTCTGTGTTGTATAAGATCTTCCCATGTGATCTAGTGGAACTTGAGATGTTTATTTTGATGTCATTCTCAGAATGGATTGGTTGCATGCTTCATATGCTTTTGTAGATTATAGAACCGAAAAGGTCAAGTTTTGATTTCTGGATGAGCCCATTCTTGAATGGAAGTGTAGAGACTCTGTTATTAAAGGTCAGTTTATTTCCTACCTTAAGACCTGAAAGATGATCCCTAAAGGGTGTATCTATCATATTGTAAGGGTCAAAGATGTGGGGTTTGAGCAACCTACTCTTGAATCGGTTTCAGTGGTGAATGCATTTCCAGATGTGTTTCCCAAAGGCTTGCCCGATATTCCTCTTGAAAGAGAAGTAGACTTTGGCATAGACCTTCTCTTGGATACTTAACCTATCTCTATTCCTCCTTATCGTATGGCATCACCTGAGTTGAAAGAGTTGAAGGACCAGTTGAAAGATTTGTTGGAGTAAGGCTTTATTAGGCCAAGTATATCGGCATGGGGTGCTCTAGTATTATTTGTAAGAAAGAAAGATGGGTCTCTACAGATATGCATCGATTATAGGCAAGTGAATAAGGTAACTATCAAGAATAAATATCTGTTGCCAAGGATCGATGACTTGTTTGATCAACTGCAAGGGACAACTCACGTCTCGAAGATTGACCTCCATTCCGGTTATCATCAATTGATGGTTAGGGAGTGTAGCATTCCTAAAATGGCCTTTTGGACTAGATATGGGCATTTTAAAATTTTTGGTGATATTGTTCCAGTTGACTAATGCTCTAGCTGTGTCTATGGATCTTATGAATCAATTGTTCAATCCATTCCTTGAGAGTTTTGTGGTTGTCTTCATCGATGATATCCTTATTTATTGCTGAAGTGAGCGGGAGCATATGGGTCATTTGAGGTTGGTTCTTAGACTTTGAAGGAGAAGAAATTGTATACTAAGTTCAGCAAATGTGAGTTTTGGTTGGTGAGGTAGCTTTTCTTAGTGTTCGGTGATGGTATTAAGGTTGACTCAAAGAAGACCGAAGTCGTGAAGAATTTGCCTAGACCATTGACTCCTTCAGATATTCGAAGTTTTCTTGTGATAGCGGGTAATTATAGGAGGTTTCTTGATAGTTTCTCATCTATTGCATCTCTATTGACCAAGTTGATTCAAAAGAAGTCCAAGTTTGTATGGTCGGATGAATGTGAGAAGAGTTTTTAGACTTTGTAAGATTGATTTACATCGGCTCCTATTTTTACTCTTTCGGATGGCTTATATTGGTTTGGAGTATATTGTGATGCTTCTCATATTGGGTTGGTTGTATGCTTATGAACATGGTAAGGTGATATCTTATACATCGAGACAATTGAAGGTGCATGAGCGTAATTGCCTGACTCATGATCTTGAGTTAGCGGTTGTGGTGTTTGCTTTGAAGATCTAGAGACATTATTTGTATGGAGCTCATGTTGATGTTTTCACCGATCACAAGAGCTTGCAATATGTGTCCAGCCAAAGGGATCTTAACTTGAGGCAAATGAGGTGGTTGGAGCTCTTTAAGGACAACAACATGAGTGCTCAATATCATCCTGGCAAGATAAATGTTGTAGCTGATGCTCTTAGTAAACTATCTATGGGAAATGCGGCTCATGTTAATGAAGGAAATAAGGACTTAGTGAAAGATGTTTATCGTTTGGCTAGGTTCGTTGTTAGATTGGCTGACTCTAATGATGGTGGTATTCATGTTGAGAATGGGGCTGAATCTTTTGTGGTTGTTGATGTCAAGGCAGCAAGCTGTAGAACCATCATTGGTTGAGTTGAAGAAGTTGGTCCCCGAAAAGAAGATAGAGGTTTTCTCCCAAGGGGGAGATGGTGTGCTTCGGTATCAAGATCACTTGTATGTCCCGAATATTAATAATCTTAGGAGGGTGATCATGAGTGAAGGTCATAATTCTCGTTATTCTATTCACCCGGGATCTACCAAGATGTATTGGGATTTGAGGGAAGTATATTGGTAGCATGGTATGAGAAAGATATAACCAAGTTTGTATTCGAATGTTCTCAATGTCAACAAGTGAAGGTAGATCATCAAAGTCTCGGTGGTTTGGCTCAAGATATTGAGATTCCTACTTGGAAGTGGGAAGATATGGACATGGATTTTGTGGTTGGGTTGCCACAGACCCGGAGGCAATTTGATTCAATTTGGGTTATTGTTGATTGGATGACTAAATTGGCTCATTTCATACCGGTTAAGACGACCTTTAATGCCAAAGATTATGCAAGGTTGTATATCCAAGAGTTGGTGAGGTTTCATAGTATGCCTAGGTCTATCATAACAGATCATGGCAACCAATTTACTTCACTTTTTGGAGATCCTTTCAAAAAGGAGTTGGCACTAAGGTGAAGTTAAGTACTTCTTTTTATCCTCAAACTGATGACAAGCCGAAAGGAAAATAAAAACCTTAGAGGAAATGTTGAGGGCTTGTCTGTGGGAATTCAAGGGTAATTGGGATGATCATCTACCACTCATCGAGTTTGCTTATAACAATAGCTTTCATGCTGACATTGGTATGGTTCAGTTTGAGGCTTTGTATGGTCAGAGGTGTAGATCTTCAGTGAGGTGGTTTGAGTTGGGAGAGATGGCTTTGATTGGCCCGAATTTGGTGTTAGAGGCTATGGAGAAGGTGAAGTTGATTAGGGAGAGGTTGAAAATGGTTGAAAGTCACCAAAAGTCTTATTCAGATGTTAGAAAGAGGGATCTTGAGTTCCATATTGGTGATTAGGTGCATGTGAAGGTCTCACCTATGAAGGGTGTAATGTGTTTTGGTAAGAATGGCAAGTTAAGTTCCTGTTATATAGGTCCGTATGATATTGTTAAGCGGATTGTGGATGTGTCTTATAGGTTGGATTTGCCTCCGGATTTGAGTTCTATTCACCCGATTTTCCATGTGTCTATGTTGAGGAAATTGATTGGTGATCCTAGTACTATTGTGCCTTTGGAAGGTGTTGAGTTTGAGGAGAACCTGCCTTATGAGGAAGTCCCGGTTGAGATCTTGGATTGGCAAGTAAGTGGCTTCGCAACAAAGATGTGACTTCGATTAAGGTGCTTTGAAGAAATCAACATGTGAGGAGTGCAACATGGGAGGCAGAGTTGGACGTAACAAACAAATATCCCTATCTTTTCCAATATACTCGAGTCTAAGGTATTAGGTTTTTCTTATTCCAGGTGGTTGAAATTCTTTCACTCTTGTGCTTCATGACATGACATGCATCCATCTGCACGAAAATGATTTAAACATGTTTTGAATGATTCAAAGATGTTTTGATATGAGTTTTAATGGCTTTATGATTTTCAAGTGATGAAATATGCATTGTATCTTATGTTTGGATGTTTCATGTTCTAAGTCAAGCCTTTCAAGCCTTGTTCTAGCACATTCGAGGACGAATGTTCCCAAGGGGGAGATGATGTAATGACTGGACATGGTATGACTTTAACAATGCTTGAAATTTGGTTTCGCCAAGTTTTTTATCAAGGTGATATCTTTTAGGCACCTCCATGGGCCGTGTAGAAGGGCCTTGAAGTGACCCTTGTCCTTGTGTATCAAGTGTTGGCCTTATCTTTGGAGTTTAAGACCAAGGCACGCACCACATGAACCCCACACGGTCCATGTGGCACTTTATAGACCGTTTGGTGGCTTGTGTGAGTGGCCTTGGCCTTGAAATCCACATTTTGGCCAAGGCTTTTACCATATGAACCTCTCACGGATTGTATACCCCCTTCATGGTCCGTATGGGTGTTGGTGTGAAAATTTTCTAAGTATGGATCACCATCTTAAAACTTCACCAGTGAAGATTTTTCTAAGTGGCTCACACGGAAGGGCACACGGTCCGTGTGCCTTGGTACGGATTGTGAGGCTTCCATATGGGACCCCTAGCAACATTTTTCATTCTGTTTCATTAATGGAGTTCTCGTGATTATGGCTACTCCTAAGTGTTTTTTGTTACGTTCTATGCTATCTTAAGACATTTAAATGACCTATACTCTTCTTCTCTCATTCAAATTCATTCAACACTTAGAATCTATTCAAGCTCACTCTTAAGAACTCCTCTCAAGAACTCTAGTGACATCTTATCTTATGAATTAAGGAAAGGCTCTCTTCTTCATCAAACTTCTTCCTATTTCCTCTTAGTTAGCTAAGGTATGTGGGATTGATTTATGTTCCCTTTCAACCATGAAGACCCAAACACTTTTACCTTGATTTTCATGAACTTTTTCTTACTTTAATTATAGGTTTTTAAGATTATTGTTTATTTGATTCAATTGAGATATGAGCTATATTTTATTGTTGATTTTAAAGTGATTTAAACCCTAATATGTTGAATTGCATTGATATTATGAATATTTGAATGTGCATGTCCCCTTTAAAGTTTGATTAAAGCATGGATAATCTAAATTGTGATTTAAATGTGGATTTTACTGATGGATTTACTTGAATTTCATATTGTATTGTTGATTTAAGATTGAATATTTATTGCCCATGCTTTTCTCATCTCATTCATGGCATATTCAAACATGAACTATGGTTAATATGAAGTGCATGATGTAGTCTAAGTCCCAATTATGATGATGATTATGTTTTTGAAGTAAAGTATGGGTATGATAAGAATGTGATCACATAATGTCTAAGTTATGGTTGTTTGAGCAATTATGGGTCTTTACATTGCTATGATTATGGAGCACCGATTAAGGATGGAGGCAGGGCGGGCTATCCCCAAGGGTCCGTACTCCTTTCTTATGACTGTGCTTAAAGGAGCTATTCCTATGCTTGAAAGTATGACATGAAGTAAGATTTGGCTTTTTAGCCAAAGTATGCATGATTATGAAGTATGGTTGGCCTTTAGACCGAAGATGCATGTAAATGATTTGAAAGACTTATGTCTCTTCTACAAGCACATATATGTATATGTATCCTTGTGAGTTGATGACTTAGCACTGATGGGATTGGAGGTAGGGCGGGTTATCCCCAAGGGTCCATACTCCTTTATCTTGAAATATATGCCTAACATTGGTATGTTTATGCCCCTTTGTGGATGATAAATATTAATAGATCCACCTTTGGAAAGTAATTCACCTCTTTATCCGTTGTGGGGAAAACAATGGAGTTTCAAGTTATAGCTCACTTGGTCTTATGTCGCTTAAGGTCCCATCTCCTTATATGCAAAGTATTTTCACATTCATGTATCATGCACTTCATGGCCTATTGATATATTATTCTTTCTTATATACTTCTTTCTATATATGTGCCCGTGTCATCTAACATTGAATGCAGGTTCAATGAGTTCATATGCATTGCATTCCCACATATTTAATATATTCAAATATACTAACGCATACTTTTGCCTACATGATCTAACCATGTAGGGACCAGAGATTACATTCATCCACTATTTTGCAGCTAATCAGATTTGATAAAGTTGTTGTGGTGAATCCTATCTTCTAAGGACATGCCACCATCCATTTACCTTATGTTTCTTCCATTTATTCTATTTACTTTGAGGTTGAGCCCTGGACATGTCTTGGCCCCTGTCCCATCCTATCACTAGAGGTATTATTGGACATCTTGTAGACTCATGTACAGATATATATTATGTTATTCTATATGGAGATCATGATTATGGATATCTATTGATTATGAGTACTATGACATAGATTTATGTTATGATGTGGAAGATCCTAAGTTTCATTTTGCCCCCATAGAGTGAGTCTTGCTTACCCACCCCTTAGTCGTTATGTACTATGTGCTATGTGAATCCATGTTAATCCCTATCCTTATGATATCCCCATAGCATGAGTCCTACTTTCCTGTTCCTTAGAACTATGTTTTTATCATTTAATATGCGCTTATAAACCAATAATGTGTGAATAGATACTACGAGGCTTCTTTGGGGACTCTCGGTTCCCATTCACCATGTCACTCCTAAACCCTAGGTCCGAGTTGCGACAACTTGGGTCGTGATAGATACTCATGAAGTTCAATGACTATTTCGCTAAGCAAATATATGCATGTTTGAAATGTGATGATGATTCCATGATGAGTTTCGATATGATTAAGGTTGGGCAAATTCGATGTTCTTTTCAAAAGATATTTTCTAAGAGTTATGTGATTTATGATTGTTCTACGCACAAACAAAGCCCACATTGTTTTTAAGGAATTGTTTTCAATGAATTATTATTATGATTAGGGTATTTATGAAGAGCTTCAAAGTTAAGTTTCCCAAAGATATACATTTGGTGTTAATTGTCCTAAAAGATGTTTAAGAAAGATCCTTAAGTTCAAGCTACTTAAGGATAGAGATTGGGACTTTGATCCTTAAGCTCGAGCTACTTTGATCCTTAAGTTTATCAAAGTTAAGTTTACCTATGATTTTAAGAGTATGTTTTAAAGATTCCATGGGATACCTTAGCACCGAGAGGACTAGAGATTAGGACTCTTCCCGTTAGTTGAGGTATGATCCCTTGAAGAAAAATCTTGATGTCACTAATTATGTGCAATCATAGGAGCCTTATAGACTAGGCTAGGGGATCCACATAGGCCCAAAAGTTATGAAAGATGCAACTGCAAAGTTACTATGTTTTGGATATCTACCTTGGCAAGTAGATTTCGCTTTTTCTAATGGAAGGAGTGCATTAGCCTTTTCCCAGTGGAACGAGTTCATTGAATTCAATGTAGTAGCTCACATAGTCTTACTGTCGGTTATGATCCATTACAACAAGTTTTATGATCTTATGATATGTCTTCACTTAACGTGTTTTCTTGTGCATTGTCTCATATTGGTCTAAGCCATATTCCTCTTGCATGTTTAAGCTTATTTCACAACTCTTTAATTTTGTGTATACCTATATATTATGTTTAATTACGATGGCATTACAATTTCATCTGTGCATTGCATCTGACACACTTAGTACATTCAAACGTACTAACACATATTTTTCCTGCATGATTTAACCATGTTGGGACAAATACCTCTTCACCGGCTTGTGAAAAGTTATGGGAGATCAAGACTAGTTTGTTATTGTGGTGAGCCCTTAGTGCGGGACTCCACCCATTTTCTGCTTTATTTTGTATTTTGTTTCAGATGATGTATTTATGGCCCTTCTGAGGCTTTTACTTTCTATGTTGACTATTTATGCATTTTCTTTTGCAAGTACCCAGACTTTGCATGACCTTAATGGTGCTTGAATTTGGTTCCGAAAAGTTTTGGCCAAGGTGGCACCTTATGGACACCTCCATGGGCCCTACGACTCACCACGAGTTGTGTGGTGGAGCCTTGAGGTGGCCCTTGGCCTTGTGTGTAGAATGCTATCCTTATGTTGGAGTTTAAGACCAAGGTACACACCACATAAACCCTACACGGTCCGTGTGGCAGTTAATGGGCCGTGTGGTGGCTTGTGTGATGTAGGCTTGGCCTTAAAAACCATATGTTTGGCTAAGGCTTGTCACATATGAACCTCATACGGTCCGTACAACCCTTCACTGTCCGTGTGGCCCTCTGTATGGGCATTGTAGTAAACATTTTCTAAGTATGGAATCAACGTCTCAGAACTTCATCAGTGAAGATTTTTTTCTAAGTGAAGCACCTTAAGGCCACACGGTCCGTGCGACCCCTATATGGGACCCCTAAATCAATTTATATTCCTTCATTACTATTTATTCTTATTCTAACACTTAGCTTCTCATTCACTCACTCAACACTTTTCGAATCCTCTTTTCGAGGAGGTTTCCCATGGAACCTTCAAGGTCAAGCTAAATTCACTTTCAAGCTCTCCATCCAAGCTTATTTATTTGGTTCAGGGTCATCATGGGTCTCCTATATCAAGCTAAGTTTGAAGGCATTCCATTAGTAAAGTTTTCATATGAATCGGGAGAAGAGTCAATTTTAAATGGTCATATCTCCTTGAAAAAAAAGAACTCGGTGGCCTACAACCTACTAAATTGAAGCTCTTTTAATTAGCTTTCAAACACATCTGATTTATGTAATTTTGAGTTTGGATCAAGATGTTATGACCATTTTTGTAAAGCCCATTTGTGCTGTGTTACGTCTGTTTTGGCTAAGGAAGTCTTCACGGGAGCTCTGCACGATCCGTGGTTCTTTACACGGACCGTGGAGCTTCTTCATGGGACACCAGGTAGCATTTTGAAGCTCGATTCATTAATGGATTTCCCTTAATTTTTGCTACTTCTAAGAGACGTTTATGTCTTTCTAACCCATCCTAAACCCTTGGAAGGACCTATACTGCTCTATTCTTATTCAAATTCATTCCTGACATTTAAAATATTCAAATTCTCTCATCTAAAGAATTCCCCTCAAGTGCACTTTTAAGGATTGGCTTGGAGTATAAGGAAGGTTCTTCTTCTTCATCAAATTTCTTCCTATTTATTCTTGGTTAGGTAAGCTATGTGGGATTGATTCATGGCCCCTTTCAACCATGAAGACCAAAACTCTTTTACATTGATTTTCATGAAATTTAGCTTACTTCAATCATAGGTTTTTAAAATTATTATTTATTTGATTCAAATAAGATATGGGCTATGTGTTCTTATTTATTTTAAAGTGGTTTAAGCCCTAATATGTTGAATTTCATGACGATATGAATATGCATTGCCCCTTTAAAGCTTGATTTAAGCATGGATAATCTAAATTACGATTTGAATGTGCATTTTACTTATTGATTTACTTGAATTTCATATTGAACTATTGATTTAAAATTGAATATCTATTGCCCATGCTATTCTCATATCATTCATCACATATACATTCATGAGCATCGGATATTGATGAAAATGAATCGATGGGCTAAGCCCACATATGTTTATGAATATGATTTTTAATAAAATTATGGTAATGACAAGAATGTGATCACATAAGTGTCTATTGTTATTGGCTCTTTGAGCGTATAGGGTTAAGTGAATGAGCTATTCCTATGCATAAAAGTATGGATTGAATTACGATTTGTCTTTCTAGCCTAAGTATGAATGATTATGAATAATGTTTAGCTTTTAAGCCAAGTGTGCATTGAAATGATTTGAAATGACTTGTGCCTTTTTTGAAAGCATGGATATGTATAAGTATTCTTGTGGGATGATGACCTAGCACCGAATGGATTGGGGGTGTCAAGGCTATCCATAAGGATCCTTTCCCTTTTCTTAAACTATGTGCCAACATAGGTATATGGTAGCTATTGCCTAAATGACTGGGTCGTAAGGGACGGTTACACATTTGATATGATATGATATTGGAATCCTTCTGAAATGACTAGATCGTAAGGAAGGTGGCCATCACACTAAAACCTTTGGCAAGTAATCTTCTCTCACCCGATGGGAGGTCTGCATCGAGTAAATTCATGTAATATCTCGCATGAGTTTGAGATGTCGGTTATGGTCACATCCCCACTATATATGAGTACTATGGCATTTCATGCATCATGGATTGTCATATTACTTTTCTTTGCTATATATCTTTTTCTGTATTATGTTCCCTAATCATCTAACATTGAATGTAGGTTTGATAAGTTGTATGCATTGCACGTCAGCATAATTAGTACATTCAAACGTACTGATACATACTTTTGCCTACAAGATCTAACCATGTAGGGACGAAAGACTATATTCATCCACTGTTTGACAGCTAGTTCGGAGTTTGAGAAGTTGTTGTGGTGAGTCCTATCTTCCAAGGACAAGACACCATATATCTACCTTATGTTGATTTCTTTTATGCTATTTACCTTATGGGTGAGAGCGGGAAATGTCTTGGCCCCCATCCTATTCTTTGACTAGAGACATTGTTGGACATCTTGTACGGCTATATGTCATATGTTAATATTTGGAGATTATGATTATGGCTATCTATTGGATATGATTATTATGATATGTGATTATGTTATGATATGGAAATGTAGAAAGTCCTAAGTCTCATTCTATCCCCGTAGCTTAAGTCATACTTACCCACCCCTTAGTTCTCATGTGCTATGTGCTATGTGCTATGTGCTATGTAAATCCATGCAAATTCCTATTCCTATGATATCCCCATAGCTTGAGTCGAAAGCCCTATTCCCTTAGAATTATGTGCCTGTTGATTAATTATGTGCTTATAAACTGATGATGTGTAAATGGATGGTACGAGGCTTGTTTGGGGACTCTCAGTTTTCCATTCGGCATGTCACTCCTAGACCCTAGGTTCGGGTCGTGACATCTTTCTATATGATGGAAACCAACCATACCAGTTCCATCCATTATGTATTAGTGGTATACTTATGGACAATATGATGATATTATCTTCACTTATTTTTAAAGTTGCTTCATTGCATAAAAAAATGGCCCACTGTCACGACTTTGACCTAGGGTCTAGGAGTGAGATGGTGAATGGGAACCCGAGAGTCCCCAAACAAGCCTCAAAGTATCCACATTCACATCATTGGTTCGGAAGCGTATAGTGAAGTAGTAAACACATAGTTCTAACGGATGAGAGAGTATGACTCACACTATTATGTCATAGGGATAGAGATTTGCATGGATTCACACATCACATAACATATAGTAACTAAGGGGCGGGTTAGTATGACTCATGCTATGGGGTTAGAATGGGACTTAGGACTTTCCACAATTTCTCATCTCATCATATCATATCTTCATATCATCAACATTCAACAGATAGCCATAATCACAATCTCCATAAAAAAAACGTATAGCATAGCATAAATTCATACAAGAGTCTACATGTTGTCCAACAATGCCTTTAAGTCATAGAATAGGATGCGGTCTTAAACATATCCTGGGCTCACCCTCAATATAAAGACATAAGTGAATATAACGTAATAGGTAGATAGAAGGTGGCTTGTGCTTGGATGATAGGACTCACCACAACAACTTTCACAATCCAAACTAATCGTCAAAAAATGGATGAAGATCATCTCTGGTTCCTACATGGTTAAATCATGTAAGCAAAGAGTATGCGTTAGTACGTTTGAATGTACTAAGTATGTGGGTATGCAATGCATATGCATTCATTAAACCTACATCCAATGTTAGATGACAAGGGAACGTATATAGAAAGAAGTATATAAGCAAACAGGAGTAATATATCAATATGCCATGAAAACCATGATGCATGCAATGCCATAATATTTACATATAGATGGGATGTGACCATAACCGACATCTCAAACCGATACGAGCTATTACATGAAGTCACCCGATGAAAGCCTCCCATCAGGTGAGAGAAGATTACTTGCCAAAGATAATCTACACCACACCTTACGACCCAGTTATTTCAGTGTGATGGCCACCTTCCTTACGATCAGGTCATTTTGGAAGGATTTCATAATCATCTCATAAAGAAGCATAAACATATACCTATGCTGACACATAGTTATGGGACAATGATATTCACTTCTAGTGGGTCATGCCTCAATTAACTGGATGAGTGTCACGACCCAAGACTAGGGCCTAGAAGTGACATGGCGAATAGATACTCGAGAGTCCCCAAACAATCCTCGAAGTATCCAAATCCACATCATCAGTTTGTATGCACATTTGAATAATAAACACATAATACTAAGGGATGGGAAAGTAGGACTCATGCTACGGGGACATCGAGGGGAAAGGGATTTATATGGATTCACATAACACTTAGCATATAAGAACTAAGGGGCAGGTAAGTAAGACTCACTCTAAAGGGGAAAATGAGGCTTAGGACCTTCCACATTTTTCTCACCAAACATGCGTATATACATAATCTCCATAATTAACCCGAATGAAAACATAAGCCAAACTCAAGATATAGCATATAAGATCCATGAGAGTCTACAACATGACCAATAATGCCTCTAGTCATTAGATGGAACAGGGGCCAAGACA
The DNA here is from genome assembly GCA_029948455.1 of Solanum rostratum. Classification (NCBI taxonomy): domain Eukaryota; kingdom Viridiplantae; phylum Streptophyta; class Magnoliopsida; order Solanales; family Solanaceae; genus Solanum; species Solanum rostratum. The sequence continues at coordinate 54,730,880 of CM057049.1, forward strand.
TGTCCCGGGCTCACCCTCAAACAAGAAAGCAATTTAGAATAGCATAGGTAGAAGGAAGGTGGATTGCCCTTGGATGATGGGACTCACCACAAGTGCAACTTTCTGAATTGAACTACTCACCAAATGGTGGATAGTTGTAGTGCTCGACCCCTACATGGTAAAATCATGTAGGCATAGAGTATGCGTTAGTACATTTGAATGTTCTAAGTATGCGGTCATGCAATGCATATGACTTATTAAACCGGTACTTAAATGTTAGATGACAAGGGCACATAATATAGGAAGAATCATATAGTCAAGGGAGAAATATATAGAAGATGCCATGAAATTCGTGATGCATGAATGAAATGATATTCATCTATAGAGGGGATGTGACCTTAACCGACATGAGCAAGACTAAACGAGCTAGTATTTGGAATATCGATGAAATCACCTCACCAATATAGAGGTGGTCTACTTGCCAAAGGTAAACCATACTTCACCGTACGTGAACATATCCTATTTCGCATGAAGCAACCCCCTTACGGGAATATATCCCATTTCAGAAAGGATTTTCATATCATAACACAATTCCTTACCTTACGGGAACATATCCCATTTCATATGAAGCAACCTTCATTATGGGAATATATCCCATTTCGGATAGGATTCTCATTAAATATTCTAGGCACATCGAGGAAAGGGAGAGGACCCTTAGGGATAGCCCTGACGCCCCTAGTTCATCGGTGCTAAGTCGGCATCCCACGAGAATACTTATACATATACATGCTTTTAAGAGATGCAATATTCATTTCAAATCTGTTCAATGCACATTTAGGCTCAAAGGCCAAACCATAAATCATAGTCATGATACTCATGCAAGGAATAACTCAATTACCAATATGGAATGGTGCAAGCACCCAAAATGCTAAAGGAGCCGTAATCCTAAGACATATATGTGATCACATTCTTGTCATAACCAATTTCTTATCAAAATCATTTCATAAATCTTAATCGGACTTAACCTACTTCATACTTTCCTTAAAGACCAATGTTTAAGAATGCAAATGCAATGCATGATGTGAGAATAGAACGGGTAATATAGATTCAAGCTAAAATCAACATTTATAATATGAAATTGGAGCAAATCAATAATTAAATTAACATCTAAATTATAATATAAATCACCCATGCATAAATCAAGCCTTAAAGGGGACATGCATGTTCATAACTTCAATGTAAATCATCATAATAGGGCTTAAAATAACTTCACATAATAAATAAAGTACAACCCGTATATCAATTGAATTTAATAGAATCAAATAATGAAAACTCATATTTAAGTAAACTAAATTTCATATAAATCAATTGAAAAGAGTTTGGGTCTTCTTGGTTTAAAGGGACCAAAAATCAATCTTACAAACCTTGATTGAGAAGCTTAAATTGAGAGGAATCTAGCTTGAAGTTGAATCACCCAATCGAACCCTAGCTTGAGTCTTGAGAGAGGGAGTTAGAGAGTATTTTGGGAATGATCTTTTTGAATGAGAGTGTTTTCAAAGAGAATGAATTAAAATGAAAGAAAATCAGTTTATTTAGGGGTCTAGGATAGGCAAAAGGTCATGAAATGTAATTAAAATGAACCATAATTACATAAATGCCATTAATGAAACAGATGGAAAAGTGGGCCGTCAAGGCTACACGAGCACCTACACGGTCCGTGTGGCACTTCACAGACCATGAACAGTGATCGTGGGACGACACTTAGACATATTTTGCAATGTTAACACTTAGAAATTTTCCGAAGCTAAGGGGTGCAATATGGACAACCACATGGCCCGTGAGACACTACATGGGTCGTGCCAAGGACCGTGAAACACCGCATAGAAAAATATTTGCACAAAAAAAGTTACGAGATGGTAGTTTCATACTTAGAAAAATTTCACGTTGCGAGCTATACGGTGTGCCACACGGCCCGTGACACACTACGCGGACCGTGTGGGTGGCCGTGTGCCACACTTAGCCTGAAACTACCAGTCGAGTCCCCGCAAATCAAAATCTTTTTCAAGTACCCCTCCACTGGAGGCCACACGGTCCGTGTGGCTTCACACTGGCCGTATGGGCCTCCCATGGAGCGACACTTGGTAAAATTTTCTTTCGGTAGCACATTATGAGGTCCGATAAAGTCGTTCAAAACTCTGGGTCGTTATATCATCTTCCCCTTGGGAACATTCGTCCCGAATGTGCAACGACAAGGCTTGGAAGCTTGACTTAGGGGACGAAACATCCAAACACAAGGCATAATGCATTGTTCACCATTCAAAAATCATAAAGTATTTAAAACGCATATCAAAATGTATTCAAATCATTATAAACATCATAGAAATCATTTTCATGTAAATGTATGCATGTCATGTCATGAGACTCAAGAGTGAAAGAATTAAGACTACTCAGAAAAGGAAGAACCTAGTACCTTGGGCTTGAGTAGATTTGAAAACATGGGATATCGTGTCATCATGTACAGCTCCGCCTCCCATGTAGCACTCTCCACATGTTGATTTCTCCAGAGTACCTTCACCGAAGCTACATCTTTGTTACGAAGCCGCTTCACTTGCCTCTCCAAAATTTCCATCGGGACTTCCTCATAAGATAAGTCCTCCTCAACCTCGATTCCTTCCAAAGGCACAATGGTGCTAGGATCACCAACTTCCTCAACATAGCACATGGAAGACCGGGTGAATGGAACTCAAGTCGGGAGGCAACTCTAACCTGTAAGCCATGCTCCCGATCCGCTCAATGATATCATAAGGACCAACATACCGGGGGCTTAACTTACCCTTCTTGTAAAAATACATCACACCTTTCATAGGTGAAACCTTCACATACATCCAATCACCAACATGAAACTTGGGATCTCTTCAACTAGCATCCGAATAGGACTTTTGGCGACTTTGGGCCGTCTTCAACCTTTCTCTAATCACCTTCACCTTTTCCATCGCCTCCAACACTAAATTCGGGCCAATCAATTCCATTTCTCCAAATTCAAACCACCCCACCGGTGACCTACACCTTCTCCTATATAAGGCCTCAAATGGTGCCATGCCAATGCCTGCATAAAAACTATTATTATAGGCAAACTCAATGAGTGGAAGGTGATCATCCCAATTACCTTTAAACTCCAACACACAAGCCCTCAAGATATCCTCCATAGTTTGAATAGTCCTCTCAGCTTACCTATCAGTTTGAGGATGAAAAGCGGTGCTCAACTTAATCTTAGTTCCAAGTCCCTTCTAAAATGACCTCCAAAAGTGGGAAGTGAATTGGATGCCACGATCTGATATGATGGACCTAGGGACACCATGAAATCTTACCAATTTTTGGATGTACAACCTCGTACACTCCTCAGCACTATTGGTAGTCTTGACTAGTAGGAAATGAGCCGACTTAGTCATCCGGTCAACGATGACCCGAATGGAGTCGAATTGCCTTCAGGTTTGAAGTAAACCAACCACAAAGTCCATGTTTATGTCTTCCCACTTCTAAGTGGGAATCTCAATATCTTGTGCTAAGACACCGGGCCTTTGGTGCTCCACCTTCACTTGTTGACAACTTGGACATTCGTATACGAACTTAGCTATGTCCTTCTTCGTACCATCCCACCAATACATTTCCTTCAAATCTCATTACATCTAAGTAGATCCGGGGTGAATAGATAATGGGAGTTGTGAGCCTCCCTCATGATTACCCTTCTACATCATCTACATCCAGAACACAAAGCCGGTATTGGTACCGGAGCACACCATCTCCCCCTTGGGAGAACACCTCAATCTCTTTTTTGGCGACCAATTTCTTCAATTCAACCAATGATGGATCTAAATCTTGCTTAGCTTTCACATTAACCACCACGGAAGATTTTGCCCGCTTTGAACATGGATACCACCATTATTCGAGTCGGCCAACCTAACACCCAACCTCGCCAACCCGTGAACATCCTTTGCTAACTCCCTCCTCTCCTCTTCAACATGAGTCACGCTACCCATGGACAACCTACTAAGAGTATCAGCTACAATGTTGGCCTTGCTGGGATGATATTGAACACTCATTTCGTAGTCCTTTAGGGGTTCCAACCATCTCCTTTGCCTCAAGTTGAGATCTTGTTGAGTGATCACATATTGCAAACTCTTGTGATCGGTGAAAACATCAACATGCACTCCATACAAATAGTGCCTCCAAATCTTTAAGAAGAAGACCACCATCACAAACTCAAGATCATGCGTTGGGTAATTATGCTCATGTACCTTTACCTGCCTTGATACATACACTATTACATTACCATGTTGCATGAGCAAACAACCCAACCTAATCTATGTGGCATCACAATATATCACAAATCCCTCCAAGATGTTTGGTAAGGTCAAGATGGGAGCTGATATAAGTCGATCCTCAAAGTTTGGAAACTCTTCTCACACTCGTATGACCATACAAACTTAACCTTCTTTTTGGGTTAATTTAGTCAACGGAGATGTAATAGATGAGAACCCTTCAACGAACCTCCTATAATATCTGGCCAACCCCAGAAAGCTTCGAATATCCAAAGGAGTCAATGGTCTGGGCCAATTCTTCACGGTCTTGGTCTTCTTCGGATCCACCTTGATACCATAGTCGGACACCACATGACCAAGAAAGGACACTTCACCTAACCAAAATTCACATTCACTAAACTTGGCATACAACTTCTTCTCCCTCAAGATTTGTAGAACCATCCTCAAATGATCCCCGTGTTCCTGCTCTCTTCGGGAGTAAATGAGAGTATCATCACTGAAGACCATCACAAAACTGTCAAGAAATGGCTTGAAGACACAATTCATCAGGTCTATGAATAATAAATAAAATAACTTAACATAATAAATAAGGTACAACCCATACATCAATTAAATTTAATAGAATCAAATAATGAAAACTAACATTTAAAGTAAGCTAAATTTCATGTAAATCAATTGAAAAGAGTTTGGGTCTTCTTGGTTGAAAGGGACCAAGAATCAATCCTACATACCCTAATCGAGAAGCTAAATTGAGAAGAATCTACCATGAATTTGAATCCCTCAATTGAACCCTAGCTTGAGTCTTGAGAGAAGGAATTAGAGAGTATTTTGGGAATGATCTTTTTGAGTGAGAGTGTTTTCAAAGAGAATTAATTAAAATAGAAGGATATCAGCTGATTTAGGGGTCTAGGATAGGCAAAAAGTCATGAAACATACTTAAAATGAACCATAATTTCATAAACGCCATTATGAAACGGAAGGAAAAGTGGGCTGTCAAGGCTACACAAGTGCCTACGCGGTTCGTGTGGCATTTCATAGACAGTGAACAATAGTCGTGGGACGACAGTTAGACATATTTCGCAACGTTAACACTTAGAATTTTTCTGAAGCTAAGGGGTGCTATACGGACAACTACACGACCCGTGCGACACTACATGGGTCGTTCCAAGGACTGTGAAATGCCACTTAGAAAAATTTCTGCACAAAAAAATTACGAGATGGTAATTTTGTACTTAGAAAAATTTCATATTGCGAGCTATATGGTGGGCCACACAACCCGTGACACACCATACGGACCGTGTGGGTGGTCATGTGCCCGCACTCAGCCAAAAACTCCCTGTAGAGTCCTCGCAAATCAAAATTTTTTCCAAGTTCCCTCCACTGGAGGCACACGATCCGTGTGGGCCTCCCATGGAGCAACACTTGGTCAGATTTTCTCTCGGGAGCACATTATGAGGTCTGATGTAGTCGTTTGAAAATCAGGGTCCTAACAATGAGCCTCAATCTCAAGGTCATCTCGGTACTAAGCCATCATCCTAAAAGAATACATATACGTACTTTCAAAAGAGGCATAAGTCAATTCAACTTATTTCAATGCATACTTAGGCTTAAACGCCAAACATTCTTCATAATCATTCATACTTGGGCTAAAAAGCCAAATCATACTTCAATTCATACTTTCCTACATAGGAATAGCTCATTCGCGTATATCATATTGGTGTAAACACCTATAGTTGTTCAAAGAGCCATTTCATAGACACTTATGTGATCACATTCTTGTCATAACCATACTTTTATCAATATCATATCCATAAACATATGTGAGCTTAACCCACCGAATAATCTTCATCAAGACCAATACTCATATATGCATATGTCATGAATGATATGAGAATAGCATGGGAAATAGAGATTTGAACTTAAATCAACAATACAATATGAAATTCAAGTAAATCCATAAGTAAATCCACATTTGAATCACAATTTAGATTACCCATGCTTAAATAAAACTTTAAAGGGACAATGCATATTCAAATCTTTTAATATTTATGAAATTAAACATATTAGGGCTTAAATCACTTAAAAAACAACAATAAACGTACCCCATACCTCAATTGAATCAAATAAACAATAATCTAAAAGACCCTTCAAAGTAAGCTTAATTTAATAAACTCGAGGAGTAAAAGAGTTTGGGGTCTTCATAGTTGAAAGAGACCACAAATCAATCTCACATACCTTGGTTAGGGAGATGAATTTGAGAAGAATTTAGCTTAAAGTTAAAACCCCAATTGAATCCTAGATTGAATCTTGAAGAGGAGACTTGGAGATAATTTTGAGAGTTTGATTCTAGAAACTAAGTGTTAGTCTTGAATAAGGGGTTAGAATTAATATAAGAGAGGTTTAGGAATGTAAAAGGGGGAAGGAGGGAAGGAGGGGCTATTATAAAGGTTTTGAAAAGCCTTGGGGATGGGTTAAAATATAAAAAATACCTCAATAAAATGAGCCTTAGAATTTTATCCGGAACATACCATGAGTGGCTTTGCGGGTTGTGAAGCTTTTCATGGTTCATGAAAGCACACTGTCCCAGCCCAGAAAAGTTCTACAAAAATAGGCATAACTTCTTACTCCAAACTCTGAATTGGGTAAAACTGGAAGCATTGGAAAACTAATTCAAAGGTCATCAATTTGGTAGGTTGTAGGCCACCCACTGAGTTTTGTGCTAAGAGAAATAACCATTTAAAGTTGATCCTCCTATCGATTCATGTGAAAAAGTTAGCCAATTAAATTCCTTTGAACTTGTCTTGATGAAGGAGACCCATGATGACCCTAAACCACATAAATAATCTTGGATTTAAGGTTTGAAAGTAAATTTATCTTGAGCTTGAAGGTTCCATGGGAATCATCCAATTAGAGCTTGAAAAAGAGGATCCGAAAAGCATTTGAGCGAGTGTATGAGAAGCTAAATTTTAGAATAAGAATAAATAGTAATGAAAGGGTATAAGCTTATTTAGGGGTGTAGGATAGGTTAGAAAGTTTATTGTCAAAGACCCTTAGGAATAACCAAAATTACAAGAAAACCATTAATATAATTAGCTTCAAAATGTTTCCAAGGGTCCCATCAAGAAGGCACACGGACTGTGTGAAGTCACATGGATTATATAGGTGCCCGTGAGACAAAACGTAGAAAAATTCACACTGGCCAAGTTCTGAGATAGTGATTCAACACTTAGAAAATTTCTAGGCCAACACCCTTACGGAAGCCCATACGAGCCATGTGGTGCTACACGACCCGTGTAGGGGTTCGTGTGGGAGGATCCTCAACCAAAATCTTTGTTGAACAGTTGGGAATTTTCCAAGGCTCCTTCCATTTCCCCAGAGGACCACCAAGCCTCAAATCCTATCTTAAGCCACCCAAAGTCATACACAAGCAATCCCCATGTCCCACACACCTCCAAAAACACAAATCTTACGCATTAAAAGGTTTTACGAAGTCCGGATCCTTACAGTAGATCACCTCTTATTTGGTGTGGGGAAGACACTAGAATTCCATGTAATAGCTCACATGGTCTAGATGTCGGTTGAGGTCTCATCTCCTCTATGTTGAAGAATTATGGCATTTCATACATCATGGATTTCATGGATATTGATACATTGCTCTTCTTTGCTTATATACTTCTTACTATATATGTTCCCTTGTAATCTAATAATGAATTCATGTTTAATGAGTTCATATGAAATGCATGCCCGCATACTTAGTATATTCAAACATAATAATATATACTTTTTACCTACATGATCTAACCATGTAAGAATCGAAGATTATCTTCATCCACCTCTTGACGGCTAGCTTAGGTTATGACAGTTGTTGTGGTGAGTCCTATCAACCAAGGACAAGCCACCTTCCATCTACCCACTATGTTGCTTTCGCTTATGTTTTATTTACGTTGAGGGTGAGCCCCGGACATGTCTTGGCCCCCGTTCTATTCTATCACTTAGAGGCATCGTCAGACAACATGTAGACTCTTGTACGGATTATGCTATGACATGCTATTTGTTTATGGTGAATATGATCATAACTATCTATTGAATGTTGGCGCGTGATGATATGTTTATGATAAGATTGAAATGTGGAAAGTCCTTAGTCCCTTTTATCCCCATATAATGAGTCATACTTACCCACCCCTTAGTTCTTATGTGTTATGTGCTATGTGGATCATACAAATACCCCCTTAATTCTTATGTGCTATGTGCTATGTGGATCTTACAAATACCTATCCTTATGATATCCCCATAGCGTGAGTCATACTTTCCCATCCCTTAAAACTATGTGTTTACTACTTCATTATGCGCTTCCAAACCGATGATGTGAACGTGGATAATTTGATCCTTGTTTTGGGAACTCTCGTGTTCCCATTCGCTAGACACTCCCAGACCCTAGATCTAGGTGATGACAATTGGAGACACTTTCAAATAGACTCAATCACCAACTTGGAACTCAAGTTCCCTTCTTCTCACATTAGAGTAGGACTTTTGTTGGCTTTGAGCTATTTGCAATTTTTCCTTTATACTTTTAATTTTCTCCATAGCATTCATTACCAAGTATGGTTCTATTAATGACACCTCACCAACTTTGAGCAACCCGATAGGTGATCTACACTGCCTAATATATAACGCCACATATGGTGCCATCACAATACTTGCATGGAAGCTATTGTTGTAGGCAAACTCGATAAGCGGCATATGCTCATCCCAACTCCCTTTGAATTCCAACACATAATCTCTCAACATGTCTTCAAATGTCTAAATAGTCATTTTGGCTAACCCATTGGTTTGGGGATGAAAAATGGTACTCAACTTCACTTTAGTGCCAAGAACCTTTTGAAATGACTTACAGAAGTGAGAGTAAATTGAAATCCATGATCCTATATTCTAGACAACGGATTCCCACGCAAGCTCACCAACTGTTGAATATAAAGTAGGCATAGTCTTCCACACTAATTGTAGTCTTGACTAGTAAGAAATGAGCCGACTTTGTCATGCGGTCAACTATCACCAATATGTAGTCAAAATTCTTTTTGGTACTTGGAAAACCCACTATAAAGTCCATATTTATCTCTTCTCACTTCCAAGTAGGAATGTCAATGTCTTGTGCTAGGCCACCCGACCTTTGGTATTCAACGTCTTTAGGATGGGAGAATTGGTAGTTAGCAGTTTAGTTCATGGTGATGTGAGAGCGACCTTTGTTCCCTTACCTAGGGGAAATTGAATCTCTTTCAACGCCTAACTGACCTCTAGAGGGGAAAGTATACCCCGAGCTTGGGTAATCCTCACCAACTGCTTTCAACGCTTTCGCCCTTGTAGTTTACTATTAGCCGCCCCTACTTCCGCTCCTTTCGCGAGGATTCATCATATCACCACCCTTCAGCTACATAAACCACTTATGAGTTACCGACCGTTGGGATAAATAGAATATGAAGTGTTATGGGCTTCATGCATGATCAACTTCTTTAACTCGCCATCATTGGGCACGCACAACCTCCCCTAATATCGGAGTACACCTTCTTCCCCTTGTGAGAAAACTTCTACATTTCCCTCCTTCACTAAGGCTTTCAACTCAACCAAAGTGGGATCAAGGCCTTGCTTAGACTCAACATTCTTAACCAAAGAAGATGCGGACCCATGAAGAACCACTGCGCCACTATTTTCAGACTTACTTAATTTTACTCTCAGTCGAGCCAACCTATGAACATTATTTGGCCAACTCTTTTTTTTATCATCCTTAAGGTGGGACACACTACCCATGGAAACTCTTCCAAAGGCGTCGGCTACTATATTAGCTTTTTGAGGTGATACTTAATGTTCATGTCAGTCTTTGAGTAGCTCTAACCACCTCTGTTGCTTCAACCTGAGATCCCTTTGGGTAAACACGTGTTGGAGGCTCTTGTGGTCGGTAAAGACATCCACATGAACCCCATAACAAATAGTGTCACTAGATTTTGAAGGTAAATACCATCGCCACAATCTCAAGTTCATGAGTCGTGTAATTTTTCACATGCACTTTCAATTGACTTGAAACATAGGTGATCACCTTAATATTTTGCATTAACACGCATACCAACTAAATCATGATGCATCATAATACACGACGAACCCATTATTTCCTTTTGGCAATGCCGATATTGGGGCCAAAGTTTATCGATTGTTTAGAGTTTGAAAGCTTTTCTCACACTCGTATGTCCACACAAACTTAGCATTCTTTTGAGTCTACTTGGTGAGTGGGATGAAATAGTGGAGAAATATTATACAAACCTTCTATAGTAACCGACTAGGCCCAAGAAACTCCTTATGTCCGTATGAGTCAGTGGCCTTGGCCAATTGGTCACCGATTCAATCTTCTTAGGATCAACTTTGATACCATTGCACGATACCACAAACCCAAGGAAGGAAACCTCATCTAGCCAAAACTCGCATTTGTCAAACTTGTCATAAAGATTCTGCTCCCTTAGGGTTTGTAGTATCACCCTTAAGAGTTTCATATCCTCTTGCTCACCTCGAGAATAGATATAGATGTCATCAATGAACACCACATCAAACATGTTAAGGTAAAGCATGAACACCCTATTCAAAAGGTCCATAAATATCGTCAGTGCATTAGCGAGACCTAACAACATCACTACAAACTCAAAGTGACCATACCTAGTTTGGACTGCCATCTTAGGAATGTCACTTTCTCTCACCCTCAATTGATGATAACAGGATCTTAAAGCCAACTTTGGATAAGTGTGTAGCCCTTTTCAATAGATGAAACAAATCATCTATTCTTGAAAAAAGACACTTATTCTTGATGGTGACCTTATTAAGTTGCCGATAGTCAATGCACATATGGAGAAATCCATTTTTCTTCCATACAAACAAGATCGGGGCACCCCATGGAGACCATCTAGGTCTAATGAAACCCTTTTCTAGCAAGTCCCTCAATATTTCCTTTGGTTCCTTCAAATCTAGGGGAGCCATTATATATAAGAGATTGAGATAGGCTAAGTATTTGGCAGGAGGTCTATACCAAAGTCTATTTCCCTTTAGGGAGGAACACCAAGTAACTCATCTACAAAGACACCAAGAAGCTCATTAACAATAGGTACCGACTAAAGAGAAAGAACCTTAGAATTGTCATCTTTGACTCTTACTGAATGATAGATGCACCCCTTGGCAATCATTTTATGGGCTTTTAAGAAGGAAATGGACCGACCCCTGCATGAAGAGTTACTACCCTTCCACTCATGAACTGGCTCATTAGGGAATTGGAACTTGCCCTACGGGTTCTACAATAAGTGGAAGCATAGGAAGAATGCAACCAATCCATCCCAAGAATCACATCAAAGTCTACCATGGAAAGCTCAACTAAGTCACAAGAGACCCCTTTATGCAAGATGGAGATAGGATAACTTATATATACTCTTCGGACTATAAAGGACTCTCCTACAAGGTTACATACCTCATAAATATCATGGAGGACTTTGGGATATGCATGAAAGTTATTAGCTAGGAATAGGGTTACAAATGACAAGTTTTCTCTCGGATCTTAAAGTGCGTATGCATTAATATCAAAAACTCTTAACATACCAGGGGGAACATCAGGAGCCTCTTCGACCTCTTTGTGACCATGAAGATCATTGAACTGATTGGTCCTTTGGGAACATTGAGTTTGCCCACCTTGGACTTGGGGCCTTGCACTACCACTTCTACAATCACTAGCATGATGTTCGGGCTTCCCACATTTAAAGAAAACATTGGATCCAGCTACGCATTCTCCCTTGTGGAGTCTTTCGCACTTAGGGAAACTAGGGATTTGGGGCTTAGGAGAAACCCCCTTGTCCTTTGTAGTCTGGGGAGGAGGAGTATGGGTGGGTCCTAGCCCACCTTGCATTTTGCCACCTTGAAACTTGTGAACACCCTTTCCTTTGGTGAGAGTAGCTCCCACCATCAACTCAAACCCTTTTGGACTCCCTTTCCCTCTCTTGAAGCTTCTTTTCCTTAATTTGTTCCATGTAAGTCATTTAACGGGAAATCTCCATCTATTTCACTAATATGGCCTGCTGGCATTCCTTGGAAACCAACTCTGAGACACCAAAGCTAAACTTGCTTATTTGGGCCCTAAGATCCGCGATTATAAATGGAGCATACTTTGATAGCTTGGCCAACTGATTAGACTCGCTTTTTTGCCCCTCTCATGCGCCCAAGTATACCACCAAATCTTGGCACCCCTTTGAGTTGGTAATCCACCAACTCAGCCTTCTCCTCTGAAGGAATGCTCATTACCATGACTACCTAGTAAGCTTCATCAATAAAATCAATTGGGCCTCCTCTATTTTAGAACCATAAAAATCTAGAGGGTTCATCCGCATGAAGTAATGCACTCTAGTGAGCGGAGTAGGTACTTGGGAAGGAACAGCCATCTCTTGGTTTTCTTTATTGGTCAAATCTTGAGCCAACAAAGTAAAGGCGGCTCGAAACTCCATACAATACACTCCATCATCTTATCGGAGTGGTGAAACTTTTTGTTCGGAAGTGCCTCATTGATAGGGAGCTCTTTATGGTGGCATGATCTAAAAGTAAGCAAAAAGCCATCCTTAGTTAATGAAAACCTTATTGAACTCTATGGCACAACATGAATAAGAAAAAAGGGAAGAATTTCCGAAACTGTCTCATAGCCTCTCACTCAAGATAGTGACGCGCTTCATAACCTTGAATGAGACTCTACTCAACTGGGTATACATGGACATTTGAGGAATACTTTAAAATTCCGTGCTTTGATACTAAGTTTATAATGACCTGACTTAAGGTTGTGGTCATCACATAACGAATGAAATACTCGAAGGCGCCTCACCTAAGCCATCTTAGGCATCTCAAACATTCATAGGCATAAACACTTAAAACATTTGCGGAAAACATGGGGAAATGAACTATGGGCCTCTTTAAAGCAATGAAGCAACATTAAAAAGAAACATGATAACTAACATACTTTGTCCATAAACATACCAACTAATACATAGGTCGATGGAACAAGTACGGTTGGTTTCAATCGATAGAAACAACTACATAATTGTGCAACATAGAAAGTAAATGCCTTAACAGGGCCAAAAACACATCCTCTCAATATTAATTACAAGGTAGAATAGAAAATGGTGGAGTCCTAAACTAAGGGCTTAACACAAATAAAAGTGCTAGTATTGAATGTTGAATACTAGCTACGAGCCGGTGGAGGAGTGTCTGTCCCTACATGGTTAAATTATGCAGGCAAAATATGCATTAGTACGTTGGAATGTACTAAGTATGTCAGATGCAAAGCATGTATAAAATTGTAATGCCATCATTCATAATCATAAAATATATGTACATATGAATGAAAGATATATAAAGTAAGCTTAAGCATGCACAAGGAATATAGCTCAATATGAATAAGAGACAATGAATGAGAAAGCACATGTAATGAAAACATATCATATGATCATAAAATTGTGGGAGACCATAATGGACATATAACACCATTTGAGCTACAACATGGAATCCAACATAACCTTATATGTTGACAGAGGGAGACAACTTGCTGGGTGAAAATTCGTCAACTTCGCATGCATCTTAATAACATAAATGGCCTACGTGGATTCACTAGCCTAGCCTATAAGGGCTCCTATGGTGGCACATAGTTAGGGACTTTGAGATTCAGTTTTATGGGTAATGCCTTACCTAATTGAATGAATCCCAACCTCAAGTCCACTCGATTCTAAGCCCTCCCACGGAATCTCTTAAAATGTAACTTAGAATCATAAGTAGCAATCATAGGAGTAGCTCGAATATAGGAACCAACAAGTGAGAATCGTCCTTTCATCTTGGGGACCTCTCTTGAAACATATTTTAGGGCAATTGTCAACATACTTATATCTTTGACAAGCCATAAATTTTCATCTTTAATGCCCAAATCATCATTATAAATCATGCAAGACTTTACTTGAAAAGTGGGTGGGCTAGGCTTTTAAATGGAATAATCATAAATCACACTAATTATGAGGAAATTTCTGTTTTAAGGACTAACAAAAAACGTCCATACTTCATCATTATCAAAACTCATCATTGGGGTCATCAGCAATAGCTCAAAACATTTATATACTTAGTAAAATATCATAGGATATCATGAATATCACAAAACATCATAAAATCACCACAAACATGCATAACATCTTAAAGGAACTTAAAGAGAAGGTAAAATACTTAATGAGGGACTTTATGGGTAGAAGGGTATCCATAGATCAACTCACATACCTTAGGAACCTTAGGAGAACCGAACTTGAAGCCCTTAAGATGAACCTTAGGAACTCTAGTATTGCTTGCCCTTTTCTAAAAAGAGTCTTGCCTTAGAGAAAAACCCTTAAGATTAACCTTGGAAACCCTAGTGTTGCTTGCCTTTTTCTAAAGAGAGCCTTGCCTTAGAGAAAATTTGGAATTGAAAGAATGAAAGGAGGAATGAGGTCTTAGGGCTTTAAGGCTAACGTAGGGTCCCTTTTGTTCCCCAAAATGACATGATTTAGTAGGAATGATGGAATTGACCAAACTATCTCTTATTAAAATTGTCGAATTAATCCTACGAAAGCCTATTTACGTGCCATAGGTCAAAAACCATAGGCCGTAAGTCCCATCCATCTGGTAACTTTTTCCAAAATCCCCAAAACTGATTTTGCTAGACTAAAACCAATGAAACCATCTTACGACTTGTCCTTTGATCTACGGCTCGTGGTTGGACTTGTAGGGTCCTTCCACACTTAGCCATTTTCTCACTTTATTAGACCGCATCCATGAAGGGATTCTACAGGCCGTACATGCTTCTATGTGTCGTGCTGGTAACACGTGGATTACCTTCCTAGAAACTCCAATTTCCTTCAAGTCAAGGCCCTCCATCTATAAACCTACCTATGGTCTGTAAACCCTTCTACAGGCCATTAAACGGGTGTGTGGGTTACTCATACTTTGAAACTTTTTCCCTTTCCTGAAGTATATGTTTAAGAACCAAACCTACAGACCGTAACTCCTGTTATGTGCCATATCTTGACCTTGTACAATGACTTTAGGTCATTTTTAGGCTAACTTTTTAGCACTCACAGGCTCCTAAACTGGGGGTTGTTACAAAGATAATCAACCTTTGGTTTAGAGGGTAAGAAAAGGAATGGTTCCTACTTCAGATAAAAGAAAAGAAAAGGTTGTTGAGGATAAACTACTAAAGAAATAAGGCTCTTACCCTACTAGAGGAGACGCTCAGAAACTTATGAGTAAAGCTATTAAGGCTAGTAAAGCTAAAACCACTACAAGGAGAAGGCTAAAAATAAGCAAGATAGTTGATGGCCTAATTCTTAAAGAGGAGGTAATCAATATTATTCAAGGTGAAAGTGAAATAGAATCGGGTGATATTGTCAAGGCTTGTGAGAAGCGGAAGAAAAGGATACCAGAAACAAGTCATATTAATGTGAGAAAACAACCACTAAGGAGAGTGAAGGCTAAAGCAAAAAGAGCAAAAGAGGATGCTGGTGAAAAAGGTGATGCAGAAGGACCTAGTCCTATACAAATAAAGGGAAAATCTATTTCAGTTTTTACTAGAGAAGAGAGGGTGTCTATGCTAAAAACCCAAAGAGTGCTAAATAGGAGAGTTTTTGATCTAAATTAGGTCTAAGCCTAGTTTGTAGGACCAATATGATGTTGTGGAATTACAAGGATGGACTAATTTGTTTTTCAAAATACTCCAACTCTACATGAGGAGATTGTAAGAGATTTCTATTATAATCTGGAATTTTTAACTGATGGGAGCTTAATGACTTAAGTGGGAGAAAGACAGTTGCACTTGGACGATGTGTTGCTTGGTGAAATTTTGGGTGTTTCTATTAAAGGGATTTGATTTGTTAATGGAAAAATATGTTCAAAAGGGTTCCTGAATGAGTGTGGCAAGCTACCAAATATGAAACAAAGTTGGTATACCTAAGAAATATTTGAAAGGGGTGTTTCAACTCTTTTCCAAATTTGTCAACAATGTTATGTTGCCAAGATTTGAGAAGAGGAATATTGTTTTTGGAGTATACCTATTCATGGTAGAGATACTTATCAAGTTAGAAGCTATTAACTTAATTGTTATCATGATTGGGCATATGTGTAAAACTATCACTGCTACTGAAGGAAAACATGAGTTGGGATATAGATTTTTTCTAATAATAGTGTTCACTTGTTTTGGTCTTCCTCTTGATGTTGGTGTAAATGGGACGGTTAAATAGAAGTTCACTCTAAATACTCTCACTGACTGTGAATGCATTGAAGGTAAGACTAGGTAAGTGAGTTAAGTATTAGAGTTGCTGGTGGAGCAAGAACATCTGAAGAAGGAAATAGAAAGACTAACCACTCTTTTGGGTAAAAGAGATGCTGAAATTTCTGTGCTGAAAGCTCAATTGGTTCAGATAAAGTTTGAGGGACCTAGTTCTAAGGAGTTTTGTACAATGAAAACTCAGATTAAGAGCTTGTACGCTCAAGTTGCAGATCTCAAGGATAAGTTGCTCAATAATCTTATTGAATCAACTACCTATCTTTCTCAAGTCATCCATTCTCTTACCCCAAAACCCCTCCCCTCCAAGTCTTATTGAATAGCCTATCTTTTCTCTTATTATCTTTCTTTGTTCGGAGTAGTCTAGTATGTTTTCTCTCTCATAGAAGAATTATTATAATGTTTGGTTTGCAAATCTTTTTCTTAATGGATGAGTAGCATGTGTTCCCCTGCTTACTTTGATTGTGTATGAGTTATATCCTACTGTTGTTTATGTTACACTTGTTTTGCTTTAATTTTGGGTTTACTGTCTATTCTTTTTTATGATGCCAAAAGGGGGAAATTTATAATACTTGTAACACTCCATGTTATGCATATGCTAGTTCTATTCACATGACTCTTTACTTATCCTGATTGTATAGGCGACAAATCAAGTTTCATATTTTAGTAGTGGTGATTTGAATTTGGTAAAAGGTGTTGAGACACCTTGATGCGTTCCAAGTCAAACTTAATGGAAGTATTTAACCTCGAGATAGTAAGGTGTTATTGAGTTTGAAAATTAAGGTAAAGTATTAAGTTACACCAAGAGGGAGTAATGTTTAAAGGAAACAAATGGAACAAGATAAATCGACTGCTTACTCGACTTAATCAACCTACTAGGTTCACCATCTACTTGATCTGTATGAATCTAGTTAAAGTGTCCAAGGCTGATGGATCAAATCTAAGTCTATCTTAATGGACTTACTTGAGGCCAAAACTAAGTAAGGGGAAGGAAAATGGAGAAAAGAAAGCACCCCTTCCAAATTTTCCAAGGCCCAAGTAGTTAACCCAACAAAGGATATAGCAAGTAGGATTGTCACCTACTTTGACATTTTTGAGCAGCTTGACATAAATAAGTAGCTGCATCACTTACTTGGTCATTTAGTGGCTGAGAATGAAGCAAAAAGCGGAGGTTCTAGGGGATTATTTTAAGGGCAAAAAAGGGATCTTAAAAGGAAAATATATCTCGACATTTTATTCATTTTAACATACAAAAAAAACCTACATGAAACTCTAGCTTTCCCTTCTTTCTCAAGGGTTGAGGAATAGTAGCCTTAAAATTTATTTAGGGTTCTTGATGAGATCCTCCTTGTTTCTGGATAAGATAAATATTTGGGAAGAAAAGATGTTACTTCGAGGTAATAACAAGTTTGTACACCAAGGTATGTAAGGCTATCCAATTCCATACTCTTTTGTCATGTCTTTCAATCTGAAAAGACGGACAAACACTTAATGCCCTCCAAAATGCATACTAAAATGCATATATTACATTTGAACTATTATGCAATACTAAAATGCTTATATGACGGACTCAATAAAGGCTCGGGTTAACTTGGAGCTCACCAAAAGCAGCTGAGTATCGGGTGCGCCTATACTGGAGGTCTACTAGCTGGAGTACCTGTACTTGCAACATGAATTGCAGAATCCCCCAAGAGGGATATCAATACGAAATAGTGTATTGAATATGTAAGGCAATTTCATAAGTAAAATGAAAACTCAAGTGAAATCAAGTAGAAATAATGAAATGCTTAGATAATAATGAAAGACCACCTTTGTTGTACTTGGAACCACATACATTACATTCTTTTCTTTACTTTTCAGTGCTTTATAATTCCTTTAGACACATAACAAAAATGACCAACTGATCAGTGGTAAACGAGAATGACCCATGCTAAGCATTTTAATCCTTGGGATGCTGCCCTCATAGTTATACATATTGGGATCAACCCATGCTAGGCTTTCGCCTCTAGGCTGCCTCCTTCATAAACCAAGTGAGATCAATCCATGCTAGGATCTTGCCTTTGGGTTGCCACCCTTATTGTAAAAGGTGTTCAAGTTATTCTCTAATACTTTGAGATTGTGACTTTGGTGGTCATAAGAATTTTGAAGCTTTGGAATTGTTTACCCATAGTATAACATATGACAATGGTCACTTAAGACAGTACAATATTGAATGTAACATTAATGTGCTACTTAGGAGTTTAATGACATAATTGGCTTCACGAATGAAGGTGGACTCATCATGCTACTGCTTAGAAGAGTAAGCTACAGAGTTACTAATAAACAACACTTCCACCGTTAGAATAGCACTTGAAAGCTCACTAGTGAATAGTGACACGAATGTTAGATTTTACACCAAAGAGTATGGAATTGGTTAGTCTTACATACCTTGATGTACGACCTTTGTTATTATATTGGGTAACCTTTTTTCTTTCTACATATTTATCTTAGCTTGCAAAAAGGAGGATCTCCTCAAGAACTCTAAAGGAATTTTAAGGCTACTATTCCTTAACCCTTTAGAAAGAAGAGAAAATTGTAGTTTAATCTATTTTTTTGTGTGTTAAAATGAATATAATGTCCATCTATATTTGCCTTTTATGAGACCTTTTTAGCCCTTAAAATAATCCTCTAGATCCTCCTCTTTTAACTTCATTCTCACCCATTAAATGGCCAAGTAGGTGATGCAGCTACTTATTTTATGTCAAGCCGCTCAAAAGGTCAAACTAGGTGACACACCTACTTGCTTTATCCTTTGTTGGGCTAACTAATTGGGCCTTAGTAGATTCAGAAGGTAGGCTTTCATTTTTCCATTTGCCTTTCTCTTACTTAGTTTGGGCCTCAAGTTAGTCCATTAAAATAGGCTTGGATCTGACCCATTAGCCTTGGATACTTTAACTAGATCCATATAGCTCAAGTAGATGGTGCACCAAGTAGTTGATTAAGTCCAGCTAGCAACCCACTTATCTTGTTCCATTTTTTCATTTAAACATCACTCCCTTTCGGTGTAACTTAATACTTTTACCTTAATCCTTAAACTCAATATCACCTTACTATCTCGAGGTTAAATACTTCCATTGAGTTTGACTAGGAATGCGTGAAGGTTTCACAACACCTTTTACCGAATTCAAATCACCACTACTCAAATATGGAACTTGGTTCATCACCTATACAGTAAGGATATATAAAGAATCATGTGAATAGAACTAGCATATGCATAAGATGGAGTGTTACATCATTCTCTACTGTTCGTGAACCTTAAACTTTTCCTTGTTGCCCAAAGTGATTGCCCCTAAACCCTTGATATTGGGTAGAGCACTAGCTTTAGAATAGGAGAATGATGGCCTAGGTGGTTTTATGGAACTAGCAATGGTAGAGTTTGATGTTATAATGGGCATGGATTGGTTGGCTTCTTGTTATGCCTTGGTGGATTGCCGAGCTAAGATGGTGTAGTTCCATTTTCCAATAGATACAGTCCTTGAATTGAAAGGTAATATTGGGGTACCAATAAGTAGGTTTATTTTCTATTTTAAGGCAAGGAAGATGGTGTCCAAAGGCTACATATGCTATTTAGTGAGGGAGAGGGATATAGATGCAAATCCCCCAACCCTTTAATATGTTCTGGTGGTAAATGAATTTTCAGATGTATTTCCTAAAGATCTCTTAGGTTCGCCTCCTGAACGAAAAGTACAGTTTGATATTGATGTGTTCTAAGATGCTCAGCCAATATCTACCCCCCTCCTATATAGAATAGTCCTTGTAGAATTATGGAAGTTAAAGGATCAATGAAAGATTTTCTAGACAGGGGATTTATAAGGACTAATATGTCCCCTTGGGGAGCACTAGTTTTATTCATCCGCAAGTAAGATAGCTCATTGAAGATGTGCATTGACTACTACTGGTTAAATAAGGTGATGATAAAGGACAAGTATCCCCTCCCTAGAATTGACGATTCATTCGATTAGTTACAGGGTGCCATATATTTTTCAAAAATTGACTTGAGGTTGGATTATCATCAAGTGAAAGTAGGAAATCAAAATATTCCCAATACAACTTTTCGAACACCGTATGGTCATTATGAGTTCTTTGTCATGTCATTTGGCTAACAAATGCACCAACCATTTTTATACATTTGATGAATAGGGTGTTCAAGCCATTCTTTGATGTGTTCGTGGTAGTATTCATAGATGATATCTTGGTGTATTCAAGATCAGAAGAAGCCTGTGGCAAGTGTTACAAATTCTTCGTGATCATAAATTATATGCAAAGTTTTCTAAGTGTGAGTTTTGGTCAAGGTATATGGCATTCGTAGGTCATATTGTATCCGATAAGGGAATAAGGGTTGATACCCAAAGGATAGAAGTTGTGAAGACCTATGATGCCTATGGAGGTTCATAATTTCCTTCGGCTAGAAGTTTATTATAAAAGGTTTATTGAAGAATTTTCTTCTATTTCTGCACCTTTACAAAATCTAATGCATGAGGCAGTCAAGTTCCAATGGAGTGATGCATATGAAAGAAGCCTCTAAAAGTTGAAAAATAAATTGATGACAACACCTATATTGGTACTTCTTGAAGGAACAAAAGGTTATGCAATGTATTGCAATGCGTATGGAGTGGTCTTAGGAGTGTCATGATGCAACATGGTAAAGTAATAGCTTATGCCTCAAGGTAGTTATGTCCACATAAGAAAAACTATCCAACCCATGATTTGGAGCTAGCAGCAGTTATATTTGCTTTGAAGATATGGCGCCACTATTTGTATGGAGTTCATGTTACATATATACCGACCGCAAGAGTTTGCAATATATGTTTAAGAAAAAGGACTTGAACCTAAGGCGATGAAGATGGCTTGAGTTATTAAAAGATTACGATATTGATATTTTGTATCATCCTAGAAAGACATATGTGGTAGAAAATGCTTTAACTCATAATATAATGGCAAGCACTTTCGGGAAGTCCACTATATCACAAGCGGTAAGTTAAGATCTATATCAATTAGATAGCCTAGGAGTTCACCTTCTTGAATCCCAGATGAAGGAGTTATTGTGCAAAATGCAACAGAATCCTCATTCATAGCGGAAGTGAAAGAGAAGCAATACTTAGATCCTATTGAACTAAGGAAAATGTACAACAAGGTTTGACTAAGTCATTGAGCTCACATAAGGAGTACCACAATGTCAAAATAGATTATGCATGCCTGGTGTAGATGGGCTAAAAGGGAGAATAATGACAAAAGCATATTATTCAAGGTATTCAGGCCACCCGAGCTCAATCAAAATGTATCCTGACTTGAAAGAAGTGTATTGGTGGGGAGAAATGAAGAAGGATATTGTAGAATTCATGGCTCATTGTCCAAATCATCAACAAGTTAAAGTAGAGCACCAAAAGCCTGGAGGTTATGTGCAGCATATAGAACTTCAAATATGGAAGTGGGACATAATCAACATGGATTTTGTTACTGGCCTAACTTCACGTTTCAATACTTCGAAAGTGCATAAGTGATCCATCTCGTATCACTCCAACGAAAGATGTACTGATTATAGAAGATCTCACTTATGAGGAAGTACCCATTGCTATTCTGGATCATCAAGTTGAGAAGCTAAGGAATAAAGAAATAGCTTCAGTAAAGGTACTTTGGAAGCGACGAAATCTAAGTACCATCATTTATTTGAAGCTAGAGAAGAAGTCCAAGATGAAGAATTTGAGCATTAATAGGTATGCATATTTGGAGACTTATCATGTTGTTAACGGTTTGTTTAAATTGAGATTTTAACTTGTTTAAGCTATCCAAGTGTGCTAACATTTGAGGATGAATATTACTAAGGGGGAGGATGTAACACTCAATGTTATGCTTATGCTGGTTCTTTTCACATAAATCTTTACATATCCTTATTGTATAGGCGATGAACCAAGTTCCATATTTGAGTAGTGGTGATTTGAATTCGGTAAAAGGTGTAGGAACACCTTGATGCATTCCAAGTCAAATTTAATGGAAGTATTTAACCTCAAGATAACAAGGTGTTATCGAGTTTAAAGAATAAGGTAAAGTATTAAGTTACACTAAGCGGGAGTAATTTTTAAAAGAAAAAAATGGAACAACATAAGTGGACTGCTTACTCGACTTAATCAAGCTACTAGGTGCACCATCTACTTGAGCTATATGGATCTAATTAGAGTTCCCAAGGCTAATGGGTCAAATTTAAGTCTGTGTTAATGGACTCACTTGAGGCCCACACTAAGTAAGAGAAATAAAAATGGAAAAAAGGAAGCCTACCTTCCAAATTTTCCAAGGCCCAAGTAGTTTTCCCAACAAAGGATAAAGCAAGTAGGTGTGTCACCTACTTTGACCTTTTGAGTAGCTTGACATAAATAAATAGCCGCTTTATCTATTTGACAATTTAGTGACTGAGAATGAAGTAAACAGAGCAGGTTCTAGATGATTATTTTAAGGGCCAAAAGTTCTCATAAAAGGCAAATATAGCTTGACATTTTATTCATTTTAACACACCAAAAAAAAAGAGTAAACTCTAGCTTTCTCTTCTCTATCAAGGGTTAAGGAATTGCAGCCTTAAAATTTCTTAGGGTTCTTGAGGGGATCCTCCTTGTGGAAGGCTAAGATAAATATATGGGACGAAAAGAGATTACATTGAGGTAATAGCAAGGTCTTACAACAAGGTATGTAAGCCTATCCAATTCCATACTCTTTGGCATGAAATCTAACACTCATATCACTATCAACCGGTGAGCTTCTCAAGTGTTATTCCAATAGTGGCAATGTTATTTATTAGTAAGTCTATAGCATACTCTTCCAAGTAGTAGCATGGTGAGTCTACTTTAATTCATGAAGCCAATTGTGTCATTAAACTCCTAAGTAGCACATTAATGTTACATTCAATTTATATTATTCTACTGTCTTAAGTGACCATTGTCATATCTTACACTACGGGTACTCAGTTCCAAAGCTTCAAAATTATTATGACCACCAAAGTAACAATCTCAAAGTATTAGAGTATAACTTGAACACCTTTCCTAGTGTGGGTGGGAGCCTAGGGGCAAGAGCCTAGCATGGATCGATCTGACTTGATTTATGAGGGAGGAAGCCCAGGGGAAAAAGACTAGCATAGGTTGATCCCAATTTGCATAGCTATGAGGACAACATCCCAAGGTTTAATATTCCTAACATGGGTCATCCTCTTTAACCACTAATCAGTTGGTCATTTGTATTACATCTCTAAAGGAATTATAAAGCGCTGAAAAGTAAACAAAAGAATGTAATGTACGTGGTTCCAAGTATAACAAAAGTGGTCTTTCATGTTACAAGTACATATACTCCAGCTAGTAGACCTTCAGTATAGCCACACCCGATAGTCAGTTGCTTTTGGTGAGCTCCAAGTTGACCCAGGGATTTACTGAGTCTGTAGTATATGCATTTTGGTATTGTATAATAGTTCAAATGTAAGGCGGAGCCTGTCCCAATCTATGTTATCTTATAGACGCTTTGTAGACTTATTGTGCATAGTTTGGCTGCATCTTGTCTTTCAATAGTTGTGGCCCTAATGGCTAAGTCGATATGTAAGTTTGGATGATATTTACTTTGATCTCTTATCTCTATAGCTTGTATGAACATATGCATAGCAACAAAGGCTATATATTGCTTCTCTCGGGCTAGGAGGGCATCAAATGTTGTCCGTCTTTTTAGATTGAAGGCATGACAATACCAAATAAATACACTGACTAGTTGGTGAAAGGGGGAACTAATATAGGGACATGTCAATTGGTTGAATTGAAGATAAGAGTTTATTGATAGGGAGAACATGTGACATGCTTTGAAGAATGTTGTTGACGGGCTGATACTCATTGCTAGAAACATCTATGTGTTTATCATCATCAAAATGGGGGAAATGATGTTATGATGTTTTAATGATTTGACTAACAATGAGAACAGGGAACAAATGAGGAACTTGGTCCCTGTGTGTTGAGAACTTGAAAGCGACACCCGACAAATAGTTCACTGTGCACCTGCGACTTTGTTATTTGTTAGTGTGCGTCAGCCTGCTCTATAGAAACTGTTTAGCCAATGAGATTTCTCCAAACGGTGCTAATACTGGGTATATATAACCAACCTTTCTTAAATAGAAATTAAGAGAGTTTTTGCATATATTGAGTGAGTGTTCTTGGTGAGGCTCTCGAGTACTACACTTAGAAAAATCAGAGTTGTAATCTACTTTGTGTACTTCATTGTGCTAAAATAGTGCATGCATCTTATTAATCGATTTATAATCTATAAAGGGATTAGATATTTAAGAAAGCTTCTTGCTCTTCACTACTAGAGTTGGTTATGGCAAGTATTGAAGTCTAAGTTGGCTAGAGTTAGTCGTTTTAGTGGGTAGTGGAGTAGCTACTTAGTTTACCTATGGTAGAGTTATCACAGTGAGGGGGAAGGGATCTAGAGTTAGGTTCCTTATTTGCAAGATGTTGTAATCCAAAGCTTTTCTGCTTTGAAGGTTAATGGAGGTGGGTTGAAATCTTGTAAGTATAGGTCGTGGTTTTCTCCTCCCTTGACCAAGGAAGTTTCCACATAAAACGACTTGTCTTTTTTTACTTTGCTACCTTTCATATTTTAGCTATTTCTATTCACTGGTGTTTTGACTAGGGACTTGGTCCCCTACACTCAATAGAAACCTACATTTCCATCAAAGAGGACTGAAGCATCCTATAGAGAGATACTCAGTCTTATGAAGCCTTTATCCAACAAACTTTTCAGTTAGGCCTTCAATTTCTTATGTTTTGTCTAGGACATATGGAACGAAGGAATTGAGATAGGTTAGATATTAGGAAGGAGATCTATACCAAAATCAATTTCCCTCTCAGAAGGAATATTAGGCAAATTATTGAGAAACACATTAGAAAATTCATTGATAATGGGGACTGACTCAAGAGTAGGGGCTTCAAAATTTATATCCCTAACGCCTACAAGATGATAGATGCAACTTTGGAAATCATTTTTTGAGTTTTAAGGAACGAGATAAGTTGACCCTTAAAAACAAAACTACTACCTTTCAATTCTAGACCAGCTCATATGGAAACTGAAACTTAACCACTCGTATACAACTAATACAAGCATAGCATATATGAAGTCGATCTATACCAAGCTCTATGAGATCATATGTAGTAACATTTTGAAAACATAAAACTAGGTAATTTAGTTAGTGTGAGACACCGTGTTTCTCGTCTTCCATAATATAAATAGTGTGACATGTTATGTAAGACACATATGATTTTGGATAGAACCTAAGGATAATAAGGCTACAAATATATGCTAATATCAAGGACTTACAGTTTTAGGTCAAAGGAACCCCCTGAATACACATTCAGGATTAAAGATATGGCCCGAGTGACACCGCACCCTTTTCAAAAGGTTTAAATTATGTTCCACTTTTCAGATAGGACAAAAATTTGATAATAATGGAGTTTTAAAGGATATTTTAATAGCACAAAGGTCATATATTAAGTTTTGGAAAGAAGAAAGTTGCAAGATAAAGATTGGCCAAGGTTACCATAAGCTCCTTTTAGAAATCCTTCTTAAATTCGAGTCAAATGTATTAGACCTCCTTTTAGAAATCCTTCTTAAATTCGAGTCAAATGTATTAGACCATATCCTTAAACTATAAAGAGTTAGAATGTCCATGACCTATCAAATTGAATATCTATGAGTCTAGTTTTCCACTTATAAAATTGTGTTCAATCTGACTTTAGAAAAAAAAAGTTTTGATAGTTCTACCGTGACTATCTAAGCAGGAAATCGGGTCATGGGCCAGTCGGGTCAAGCTCAACTATAGGTTGGATATTCGACCTTCTACAGCTCAAAACATAACATTTTGATTTCAAAAAAGCTAGGAAACTGAAGATAAAGCTCTCCCAAGGTCCCTAAGCAATTTAGGTATGTTCTTTGTATTTTCACTTTTAAAATTTGTCCCCTTCCTAGAAATGAGTGTCTTACGCTTTGCAATTATTTCCCCCTCCTATTAGTTGTGTTTGGGGCTCTTTTTGGACTATAAAAGAATAATGTTCTTGCTAGTTACTCTAGGTTTATAGCTGGTGTATTTAGGTAATAATCTTAGGACTCTTTTATGATCATTTTTATGAAGTTCTATGGATGTTTCCTCGCTTAAAAGCTATTGGCAAATCTGCTCATTAATGCTCAATTCTGGACTGTTTATAGGTGTGTGTAAGCTGCCTATATATAGTTCTTATGAAGCTTAGGACGTAAGGAACAACTTTAATGAAGAAACTTTGGGAAATCAGACAGTCGTTGGAGAGGTATGTTAAGGCTAAGTTATGTCCCTTCTTTTAGAATGAAATCTAGGAAATTCCCAAAACGCCAAATACAATATTTTTTCATTCTGATGCTAGAAAGTCCTTCTGTAAATGAAATTTGGATTGCAGCTGAACTATTTTCATAATGATATTAGGTTAGCATTCTATTCGTTCACTTAAACTGAACATTCAATATCTATGTGTAAATTTATTAGTTTTCCTGACTACTTGTCCATATGTCTGATGCGTTCCTCTTGTTAGTATAGTGTCACTAAAATAATGGTGGATTATGAGAGGGATGTAGTGCTCAAAATCTGTCCTACTTCCTTGTTAAGACAATATTTAAAGAACTTAGAAAGTAATATGTTGATTTCCAATAATCTCGAGTATAATACTCCCATTTAAACTATTAAGACACTTGATTCCTTTTAAATACTTTCTTTTACTAATTGACATGGAACTAAGTATAAGCTTTATGTGAAGCACCTTTATGAACATTTTCAAAGTTAAGGCCTCATTTTAACTGTTGAGTTAAGTTGTCAAACTTATTCGAAAGACATGTTAGATCCCACGAGTCATGTGTATATGCCATGGCAATGATTATGATGTTATGAGAATAAGTGTACCAATGAGCCAAGATTGGCTAAATTCATGTTATAGTCTACTATGTGCATTCAATATTCATACCATTCATTACATGTTATACATGAACTTCGAGCTATAATCGGAGGTATAGGGCCTATTTTCCCAAATAATTATATATCTATATCTATATCTATCTATCTATCTATCTCTACATATGTGTATATATATATATATATATATGTATATACATATATATAAGTATATGGTACAAATGGCTACAGGTTGGCACATATGATGCCATTTAGCTACCGGAAAGGACTACGATCGCTAGCACTTGGTTGGGTATCACATGCATTTGCATCTATATATATGTATTCATGAGATGCGATACCCGAGCATACCATGCATATTTGATCACTAGGAGGTTGATGGCTACAGGTTGGCACATATGATGCCATTCAGCTACCAGAAAGGACTACGATCGCTACCACTTGGTTGGGTATCACATGCATTTGCATCTATATATATGTATTCATGAGATGCGATACCCGAACATACCATGCATATTTGATCACTAGGAGGTTGATAGTTTTCCATTAAGGCTACTTGAGTTTTGGTTACAGGTGGTATTTCTATTACCCTTTTTACCAAAGTTATCTATGATTTTACTTCTCGCCTTACATACCAGTACATGATTATTCGTACTAATGTCCCTTTGCTTGGGGACACTACATTTTATTTTTTGCATGCAAGTTCAGGTAGGGATTCTAATTTACCCCTCCACTAGGAGCCCAGTTCATCTATGAGTTGGTAAGATCTACCTCTTCCTGGAGCTTTCACAGGATGCTTACTTTTGTTGTACAGTTGGCTATTGGTGGGGCC
The DNA here is from genome assembly GCA_029948455.1 of Solanum rostratum. Taxonomy (NCBI): domain Eukaryota; kingdom Viridiplantae; phylum Streptophyta; class Magnoliopsida; order Solanales; family Solanaceae; genus Solanum; species Solanum rostratum. The sequence continues at coordinate 54,759,355 of CM057049.1, forward strand.
CTGTCTCGGTAGTGTTAATGATTCTCTTAAAGGCTATTGTACACATGTTATCTTGGGTTGGTTCTTTTGTGCCTTTCAGTCTCTAGACATAAGATTGGCATGTACATATAGTGTTTGCCAGTACCTTTGTTGTTGCAACTTTGTCGGCTAGCTAGTATTCTATCTTTTTGGTCTACCTATCTTGATGTACATGATTTACTATTGATCAGGTCACGACCTAAATAGTCCAGGCTTAGTTTTTTAGATGTTATGTTGCTCGATTTTCTTTTGGCCCCTAGTTTAGTTAGCTAGCATGTTTAGTATTTAATCGGCCAATAACGTATCGAGTGTTAATCGAGCCTCTCCTCTTTTTGGGGAGCGATAAACATGGTATCAGAACAAATCATATTCCAGGAAGTCCACAATGTTGTGTCTAGTAAAGTCTTGTTTATGGGTATGTTGTGCACCACACTTATAATCAGGAGGCTACGGGGCATTCAGGGGTAAATTTGTTTAACTTAATAGATCATGATATAGAGCAAACTTATAGGAACATATGAAATCTAAATCATACTTTGTTGGTTTTATGTAATGAGCTACCTATGCTCAAGAGATGGCACAATGTGAGATAAGTATGGATCCAAGAGAAGGTACCAATCATTCCTTGCTTGGTCGGGCAGATACATTCCCTGTTGAGGCACATAGGGAGTCTCCAGTGCCTATAGTACCTCATTCACCAGCACATGTTGAGGCCCAAGGAGAACCAATACCACCAGCCCCACTAGAGACGATAGGGAGTAGGGGATGAAGGAGGTTGTTTAGCTGTTGACTAGGATGATTTTTATTCATGAGAGACAACTAAAGGCGAGAGTAGATGCTAGAATGGATCAAATAGAAAGCTCAAAGATATGAGAGTTTCTTCACTTAGTCCCTCCAATATTTATAAGATCCAATCCCGTTGAGGACCCTTAGGACATTATAGACCATATGTATAGAGGATTGAGGGTGATGCATACCTCTGTCACCGAGGTTGTGGAGTTGGCTTCTTTTCGACTACGTGATGTCCCATCTTGTGGTATGAGGCATAGAGAGATCCAGAGGGCCTGATGAGCCGCCAGCAGAGTGGGAGGACTTCTCTGAGGCATTTTTAGCCCATTATTTGCCATGGGAGGTTTGAGAGGCCCGTCTTGACCATTTGATTAGTTTGAGGCAGGGGGATATGATCGTACGGGAGTATAGCCTTAGGTTCAATTCTTTGTCTAAGTCCAGATATTATACTTACAATGAGTGCTAGAGTTCATCGTTATGCTGATGGTCTGGGAGGATCATTTATTCAGAGATTGCAGGATAGCATGAGCCCGGTCGTGTCAAGCCCAACTATAGGTCGGCTAATTCGACCTTTTAAATCTCAAAACATAAGATTTTTGTCCCATAACAGATAGGAAGCTGAAGATAAAGATCTCACAAGATCCCTAAGCTATTTAGGTAAGTTCTTCATGTTTTTACTGTTAAAATTAGTCCCCGTGCCCAGAAATATGTATCTTACGCTTTGCAATTGTTTTTCCCTCCTATTATCTATGTTTGGGGCTGTTTTTTGACTGTAAAAAATGTTGTTCTTGATGGTTATTCTTGGTTTGCAGCTGGTGTATTTAGGTAATAATCTTGGGGCTCTTTTACTATCATTTTACGAAGTTCTACGGACGTTTCCTCGCATAAAGGCTATGTGGTGAATCTGGTCATAAATGTTCTATTCTAGACTGTTAATAGGTGAGTGTAAGTTGTGTGTATATAGTTCTTGCGAAGCTTAGGATGTAAGGAACAACTTTTGTGAAAGAACTTTTGGCAATTGGGCGATCATTGGAGAGGTACGTTAAGGCTAAGCTTTGTCCCTTCTTTTAACACGAAATCAGGGAAATTCCCAAAACGTCAAATACAATATTTTTTTCATTCTACTGCTAAAAAGACCTTTTGTAAAAGACATTGGTGTTGCAGCTGAATTATTATCATGATGATATTAAATTGGCATTCCCTTCGTTCGCTTAAACTGGATATTTAGTATCTATATGTCAATATATCGATTTTCTTGACTACTTGTCCATATGTCTGAGGTGTTTTTCTTCTTAGTGTAGTGTCACTAAAATAAAGGTAGATTGTGAGAGGGATTTAGTGTTCATAAACAGTCCTTCTTCCTTGTTAAGACCATATTTGAAGAACTTAGAAAGTAATATGTTGATTTCCGATAATCTCCTATATAATGCTCTAATTTAAACTACTACGACACTTCATTCCTTTTAAATACTTTCTTTTACTAATTGATATGGAACCAAGTATAAGATTTATGTGAAGCACCTTTATAAACATTTTCAGAGTTAATGCCTCATTCTAACTGTTGAGTTAAGTTGTCAAACTTATTCGAAAGACTTGTAAGGTCCCACGAGTCATGTGTATATGCTATGACAATGATTATGATGCTATGAGAAGAAGTGTACCAATGAGCCAAGATTGGCTAAATTCATGTTATGTCCCACTATGTGCATTCAATATTTATACCGTACATTGTACGTTATACATGGATTTCGAGCTATAATCGAAAGTATGGGGCCTATTTTTCCAAATGATTATATATACATGCATATGGTGCAAATGGCCACAGGTTGGCAAAATTGATGTCGTTCAGCTACCGAAAAGGACTACCATTGCTAGCACTTAGTAGGGTATGACATGCATTTGCATCTATATATATGTATTCATGACATGTGTTACTAAAGCATACCATGCATAATTGATCACTAGGAGGTTGATTGTTGGCCGTTATGGCTACTTGAGTTTTGGTTACAGGTGGTATTTCTATTACCCTTTTTACGACAATTATCTATGATTTTACTTCATCCCTTACATACCAATACATGATTATTCGTACTGATGTCTCTTTGCCTAGGGACGCTACATTTTATTTCGTGCATCCAGGTTTAGGTAGGAATTCTGATTTACCCCTCCACTAGGAGTCAAGTTCAGTTGGGAGTTGCTAAGCTCCACCTCTTCCTAGAGCTTTCATAGGATGCTTACTTTTTGTTGTACAGTTGGGTATGGTCGGGGCCCTGTCCCAGCAGTGTTAGTGGTTCTCTTAGAGGCTGTTGTGGACATGTTATCTCGGGTTGGTTCTTTTGTGCCTTTCAGTCTCCAGTCATAGGATTGACATGTATATATAGTGTGTTCTTGTACCTCTACTATTGCAGCCTTATTGGCTAGCTAGTATTCTATCGCTTTGGTCTACCTCTTGATGTACATGATTTACTGTTGATCAGGTCATGACCTAAATGGTCCAAGCTTAGGTTTTCAAAGGTTATGCTACCCAATTTTCTTTCGGCCCCTAGTTTAGTTCACTAGCATGTTCAGTGGCTTACTCAGTCAATGACGGTATCAAGTGCCCATCGCGCCTCCCCTCTTTTTGGGGCATGATAGTTAGACTCTTTTGGGCCAAAACCAAGTCACCAACAAGAGTATAAACTACAAAAGGCTCCTACAAGATCTTGAGAACAATATCATATTTTTTGTGGCAAGATATAATGTAACAAAAGACAAATTTGCTCCCAATCTAACAAGGTATAACCATCAAAGTGAAAGACATGAAACATATCCGTGACCATATCAGGTGAATCCTCATGATCTTATCAAGTCTGAAGAGCATAAAACCTTACGCAGATCACCACACCCTGAAGAACCAGATGCCCTGAAGTAGTAAATTCACCCTATGGATGACCATCCCTACCCTAGCTATAAACAAGGGCAATCTGCTATTTTGTGCCCTATATTTCCACTTCCAAAGCAACCATCGGTGGGCACCAAGCATTTCCAACATGTTTCCTGCCATACTTTTGGCAAGTGGGAAAAAAGGAACAACTAGTATTGCTTCCTCAGGGGTTAGGGTTAGATACCCTATCCTTGTTAAACCTTTGACCTAAAGAATGATAAAAACCTTTAATGGAGAACCTTTGGTAAATTTGATGAGGTCTACCAATTGGATTTTTGTATAAGAAAAGCTACCACTATCCGCTCGAGCCCTCTTGGGCTCCCTAGCCCATTTCTTGAGCTTCTTGTCCTCAATATTTTTGTCGTAGGTCATCAATATATAAATTTCAATTTACTTAATGGGCATGGAATTTTTCCATTTTTTGACAACCAAATTTAGAACTCCTTAAATGAACATGCTTATATAAGCTCAAGAGTCGACCACCAATGCCAGGGCATATTTGGACAACTGCGAACTTGAGGGCATAGTCCCTCACACTTATACTTCCTTGATTCAAGTTTATGAATTTAAGCACCTTTTAAACCTTAAATCTTGTGATAAAAAGCAATCATGGAAAGAAACTTTGAATTTCTCCCAATCTAAGGGACCATTCCACCTTCCATAGGCTAAACCTAATTTAATAAATACCCTTTAGTTGATAATATGATAAATCTATCTTCTCCTCTAATGTTGTTCCCATGATGTCTTCAATATTATAGACCTTTGATGAGTACACAACTTGCACTTATTACTTACTTTTTTCTTATGATTTTGTATTGTCAATTTCATAACTCGAGGCTAATTATGCTTTGGATGGTGTATAATTATAGGTACATATGGTTTAGATTTGTCTTTTCTGAGAAAAAATAAAGTTGGAGCTGGATGGGAGCCAAGAGGAGCTGAAATTGCACCAAATGATACCTAGCAATAGTTGCACTCTGCGAACAGGGCCTTCAGGCTCACGATTACGGAGCTATGGCATGCAGAGAAGTGCAAATACGCTAGGCCAAGGTGCGAAGGTGGACCATAAAGAAATACAACCTCTATGATCGTGGAATGTTGAGCGCTATCTGGACTGTTACAGTGACCAGCATTGCGGCACTTCTGGAAATTCGCCATTTTTCAGTCCCAAAAATGATATACACGCACTATCATCCCTTATCTTTCACATAGATATACTTCGAGAAGAGAATTCATACAGTCTTGAAGAGAGAAAACGTACCTTAGTGTAAATTTTAGCTTAGGGTGAGGATTTAGAGCAAGTTTTCTACAAATTCTTGAGTAGATTGAAGTTTGTGGGCTTCACTTGTATTTATAGTTTACTCATTCTCTCTTTCATTGTTCTTGAATTCTTAACTTATAGATTTAATTAATCTTGGATGTTAATTTGTACATAGGTCTTAATTATTTCTCTTGTTTTCATGCTTAGTTGATGATTTCCTTGCAAAATCAAGTGGGCTCCTGCCAAATTTCTTTGATTGTTTGAACTGATTTATGGGTTCATGCATATCTTCATGTATAACATTAGATTTGAGTTCATGAACTTTAATCTAGGTTAGATCTTCAATTATTGTTTTAGCGAGTGTATTTGAAGCGGAGGATTGCATGATAATCATAGGTTTATGTATTGAGAGCCTCAAAAGAGACTCAACGGCTAAGGTCTTGAGTGTTTTGTTTTGAGGTGGTAAAGCCAAGTATGTCTTTGAGTGTCTTGTGTAAGAGGTCGTAGTTGGCTCTTGTGAAACATCGCATTCCTCTTAGCCGAGGGGTGATTAGAAGCAACATAGCCTACCCATAGAGTTAATTTGATGCGAAGTGTGATGGATTGATTGAGCATTGATTGATTTCCATATCCCCTATCCTTGCTCCCTTTCTCGATCAATCCTTACCCAATTGTTTCTTAGTAGTAGTTGTCAACTTAGCTCCCTTCCCCTCCCCCCCTCCCCATTTTAGTTAGACTTCTTGCTTGGTATTCTCTTATTGAGTCAAAATCTAGTAGTCATAGGTCCTAGCCCTATTCAATCGCCAACACCTTGTTCCCTGTAGCATCGACCCCTACCTCTAAAGTTGGGTAATTATGGTGATGACGACCGCCCCTGCTTCCTTTGACAAGCTGGGTTGAGCGATATCAAAAATGGCATCGTTGCCGGGGAACAATGGGCGTATTGAGTTTATTTAGGACTCAAATTTTACTATTTTTGACTTGATTAGTGAGTATTTTTTTTGTTTTCCTTGTTTTTTTTTTGTTATAGGGCTAATTTGATGAAAGCTTGCTCGATTAATGTAAGCCCTTTTTCTATCTCCTTGGAGTGTTGCACTTCATGGTAAGCAAAATGGTGTTGAGGTTGTGAATGGGGATGAGAGTTTTATGAGTCAAGATTGGGTTACGGATTTGAGTCTAAGTCTTGCTAAAGAAACGACTCAAAGACACCAAGTTCTCAACATGAGGGATGATCTCAAGAGCTTGTTTGTTGCTAGAGGTTATGAGTTGGACTGATTTGAATGGAAAATTGATGTTTTGGAGGTCGAGTTGAAGCTAAGCAATGAAGTAAATCAGACCCCTAGCTCAAAGGTTATTAAAATGAGTTGGAGTCTCAAGAAGAAGGAGTGGAACTTGATGTGGAAGAGATATGGGACCAATGCATGACATCAAGTCCAATAATCATGCAAGAGGCCAAAATTGAGGAAATGATTCTAAAGTTGCAAGAACAAGCCAGGGAAAATTTGAAGTTTGGAGTGTTTCCTACTTGGAGGTACAAAATGTGAAGTTCAATTGGAAGAAGGCCTCTTGACACTCCCGTGTCTACCCAAAGAACCTAAAAGGGAAGTTGATGACAAGTTGGGTGGATAATTCAAGTCCTCAAAGTGGAGAGACCGATGGAAAATGTTGATTATCTCTCATCACCCTCCTCATGAGCTTAAATGACAAATCATCTTGAATTTGGGGAGAAGATTCACAGCCTCAAAGTGGAAACACAAATGGGTGGTGAATCAAATTTTATTCATATTTTAATAAATTCTTGCATTTTCATTTTTAGAGTAGCTTCTTAATTTTGGTTTTGGATTTTTAGCTAACCCTCACAATTTTCAAGTCTTTGGTTATGGTTTTGTACAGGTTTTGAAGTGTTAAGATGATTGGAGTTGAAGAAATGGGTGGAAACACCGACAAAAATGGCAAAAGGATGCAACTGGGTTGTTTAGACTGCACTTGAGGACACAGGTTTCGCCTATTACACAAGGGCGGATCGCTCAAATAGCCATGAGATCGTCCAAAGTTGTAGAGATTTAGCCCAGGTCTGGTACCTATTTGAAATCCATGAAGGTGGCAAAATGTCCATGACCGCGGAGTGCACAAAGGCGATGGGCAATTGTGCCTAAAGGTCCGCGAAGGACGAGAATTGATGGTTGCAGTTAAATGAAAAGACAGTTCTTCACTAAAAGTTCTGTTCTTCCTACTCTTTCTCTATTCTTCTTCATTGATAGAAAATTGTGCAACCATTAAAATGGCATAATCAGTGGTGGATGTCAAACATGATGAATTCCTTATATTGTGATGTCACTCTGTTATATCCATGCTCTTTCTCTCCATCTTTGTTTTCTGGGTATGTATGTGTGTTACTGTGGTGTCACTTGTCTTGGCATTTTCGGAGCCAATTGTTGTGTGTGAATGTTGAAATTTAACATTAATTAATGAATTGATGTGCCACATGATTAAGTGTTGCTTAGGTAGTGTGTGTATGTTGCTGGGGTTAGATGTGGTGGTGTTATTCTGTCAAATCAATGCTATGAACATATGGCCACTATGTTCTTAATAATGGCCTTGTGAAATTTGAGGAAGGTGTCAGCTATTCTCCGCGAACACAAACGGTATGTCACGATCACGTTGATTATGGAAATTCTTGGCTATCAGCAAACACGGATAACATCCCGCAGACACGAAAGCCTAGGGTAACTAGATCTTTGCCATCACCCCAGTGTAGCCACGATTTAGAACTTCTTCCAATCAATTCTCTTAACTTACATGTTTCCTAATGCATGATTTAAATATCTATAAAAAAAAATTTGTCGTGTTGGCTTTACAATGCAGGTTTGATTTGTCGAACATGGATCCCATCAACATATTTCATGATGACGAATTGTCTCAAAGGAAAAGAAGCCGCCTACTTTGATCAAAGTTGGTTCCTCTTAGCCTAATGTGCCCGAAAATATGATGAAAACTTGGGTAGGACTGTGATTATAGAGAGAGGGATTTACTTGGACAAAGTAGAGGAAAATATGTCGGAGTTTTTTGGCCAGTTACAGGCTTCAGGTTGGATATGCTTTGCTGATGAACCTATAAAAGCCACCACACTGTAGTTGCCGAGTTCTATGCCAATGCCTTGGATACTAACTTTAGAGAGCAGAAGGCTACGATGATCTAAAGAGTGAGAGTTAATTTCAGCCCAACGATTAACAATCCTATCTATGGGATGCCAGATGTTGATAATAGGGTGTATAAAAAGAGATATCTAGATTTGGGTGCTCAATTATTGATAGAAAAGTTGCATGATGGAGTTCCTCTGGAGTGGTTCACAGCACATAGAGGTAATGACTCAAATGAGTTCACGTGGAAGCTAGATGTTGGTTTCCCATCATTTATGCTCGGGTCATTCCCTCTACACATGACACCAAGGTGACTTTGGACCGTGCACTTGTCATAGCTGCTATCTTGGATGGTCTTCAGGTTACTATTGGACAGATCATGGTAGATCAGATTGCAAAAGTAGCCCAAGGGAGAGCCAAGAGCTTAGTGTACCCTTCGCTGATTTCCAGATTATGCTATGAGGCAGGGGTGTCTATCCGATCCACTAATGAGGAGAACAAGCTAGCCAAAGATATTTATCCAATTAAGAAGAGAGGTGGCCCGGGGACAGAAAAAAAGACGAATTGATGTTCTAGATCCCTCTTTTGGGGAGTTCACAGAGATAGGATTAGAGGCAGGAGAGTTTACTTCAGAAGCTGCAGGTCTTTCAATTTATTCAAGACCACTTCAGTTTAGTCTTCCTACTATGAGATACTTGTCCTTCAAGATTCATGGGATGGATGAGCAGATCATGCAACTAGTTGGAGTTCTTTCTACAAGAGCTACAACAGATGATAAGCCTACACTTGCATCAATTGCATCAGCTTAGAAAGCTATGAGTGACCAGCTTGAGCACATGAGTCAGAGAAAGGGAAAGATAGAGCAGAGGTAGAAAAAGTTCAAGGAGTATGAGAAGAAGAAGAGCATATTCCTGAACAAGATGATGGGCAAGTTGAGGCAGCTATGTAGGTCTAGTTCTTCAAATCTTTATGATGAGTTGACCATATTTTTGGGTTGGAGTACCGAGTAATCATTTCAGGGAGTCTTTCGTATTCTCTTCTATTTTGTGATTGTGTTGTAAGGACACAACATCATATTTAGTTTGGGGTGCTCTTATGAATTGATTTTTGATTATGACTCTTGGTTTCTATCTTGTATACTCTGGATTTGTTAGTACTTGTAGACTCTTGCTTGTTTTGTATTGATGATATGCCCTTGTCGGGCTTGATTTATGTTGATTATGGTATGCCCTTGTCAGGCTTGTATATATTGTGTTTGGATTCAGCTGTTTTAGTAGTTTTGGTAGCTTTTTATTCTTCTTTTTTATGGTATGTTTAATCGATGATTCCTCATGATGGATTGAGTGACGACAGTCTTAAAGTTACATCATCAATTGGGTGCGTGAGTGCGTGAGTAGAATATGGTCTTTGGTTAAGTCTGAATAACCATTGACACTTGTTGGAGCTATACATTGGGATTATGACTTGCTTAGTACTAATATATTTAGTCAAGTGTTGTAGATTGTGATAAATACATACCCCTCTAGATTTTGAAAGTTAAATGGTGTTGGGATGATTTTGAGACAACACTTTAACTCTTTTGGTGACTCTTACTTACTAGATGATATAAATTTGAAAATGAGTCCTTTGTACTTGACATGAGAGTTATATTGATTCCTTCCAGTTTAATCTGAAATGTCATGTGTGTTGCGAGTTTTTGTTTTGTCCCTTGTGTGTACTTGTGCACCTGGAACATGCCTTTTTAGTCTTGAAATGTTAGTCTTGATAGACTTTGGTTGGAAAAATGATCTTAGGCATTCTTTGTTTTGAATTGAGTCCACTTAGCCTAAATAGACACCAAATTCATTGATTTTATCCTTAGTGTGGAAGCTTTCATTACAATCCTTAAACCTTTTTGAAAAGATATCCCTCTTTTGAACCCTTGACCTATTTTGAGTTTTGTATGTTTGTGACAATTAAGGCTCTAAGCCTAAGTTGGGGGTGATGTAGGGGAGAAAGAAAGGGTCTCTACCACTTGGAGGCTTGTTAAGAGAAAAAGAAAAAGAAAAAATGAATGGAGGAATGAAAAGAAAAGAAAAAGAGTGCTTTCAAAATGTAAAGAAAATGAATAAAAAGTGCTTGAATAAAAAAAATCCTCCAACATATTGAAAAAGGTTGCAAGTGGGGCACCTAAGTAAAAAAGAAGGGTTAAATGTGCATTGGTGTGAAATACGAAAAAGAAAAATGGAAAAGTTGGAAAATAATGAATGTTGTATGTGGGACTTAAGGAGGGATAGTCACTATTGTCCAAATTGTATCCTACCCTACCCCCTAAGCCAACATTACAAGCCTAAAAAGCCCTTTAAGATTTCCAACCAAATGAAATTGAGCCAATGTTGATTGAAAGTAGAGGCATGCCTATGGTGTTTTATTTATCTACACAAGATGTTCTTTTGTTGAGTGTGAGTGTTTTAGTCTTTGTCCTTTGTTCCTTGTTTATACTTGTGTGTTTTGGGGACTTTCTTTCTTTTTGTGAGAACATGTAAATTGACATGGATTGGTGATATTGATGCTTTTCTTAGTTTAAATCAAGTGGAACTTGTTAGTTGACTAGGAATTTGAGTCACTCCATAAGAATTTGTGTTGTCACTTGGTCATCCTTAGAAGTTCGCTTTGAATTAAAAATATGCTTTTGAAAAGTGAGGGAGTAACTTGATAGGCATCCATATACTTGTGCTAATTGTTGGCACCAACCATTGTGATGATCATGATTTAGATGTGGAAAGTGAGTTGGGATTGTTGTGCTTAAATCGCTAGCCTCTTGAATGGGGTTTTGTTTTTGCTTGAGGAAAAGTAAAGTCATAAGTTGGGGGTGTTGATGAGAACACAACTTGCACTCTTTTCTTACACTTATGATTTTGTGTTGTTAATTTCATAACTTGAGGCTAATTATGCTTTGAATGGTGTATGATTACAGGTACATATGGTTTAGATTTGGCTTTGCTGAGAAGAATTGAAGTTGGACGTAAATTGGAGCCAAGAGGACTGAAACTTCACAAAATGATACCTTGCAGTAGTTGCATACCACGAAAGTGGCCTTCAGGCTCACGATCGTGGAGTTGTGGTATGCAGAGAAGCACAAACGTGCTAGGCCAATGTGTGAAGGCAGAGCACCAAGAAATACAACCTCTGCCATCGTAGAATGCTGAGTGCGATCGTGGAATGTTACAAGGACCAGCGTCGGGGTAGTATTACAAATTCACCATTTTTATTCCTAACCCTCGTTCTTCACATAGAGATACTTGGAGAAGCGAATTCATACATTCTTAAAGAGAGAAAACACACCTTAGTGTAGATTTTATCTTAGGGTAAGGATTTAGAGTAAGTTTTTACAAATTATTTAGTGGATTGAAGAGTGTGGGTTTCACTTGTATTTAGATTTCACTCACTCTTTCTTTACTTGTTCTTGATTGCTTAATTTGTATATGGGTCTTAATTATTTCTCTTGCTTTCATGCTTTGTTTATAAAAATACTTGCAAAATGAAGTGGGTCCTCCCAAATTTCTTTGATTGTTTGAATTGATTTATGGGTTCATGCATATCTTCATGTTTAACTTTAGATTTGAGGTCATGAACTTGAATCTAGGTTAGATCTTCTATTATTGTTTTAGCGAGTATATTTGAAGTGGAGTATTGCATGATAGTCATGGATTTACGTGTTGAGAGCCTCAAAAGGGACTCAATGGCTGAGGTCTTGGAAGTTTTTCTTTGAGGTGGTAAAGCCAAGCATGTCTTTGAGTAACTCGTGTAAGAGGCCGTAGTTGGCTCTCGCAAAACAGTGTCTTTCTCCTAGCAGTGGTGATTACAAGAAACCTAGCCTACCCATAGAGTTAATTTGATGCTAAGTGTGATAGATCAATTGAGCATTGATTGATTCCTATATCCCCTATCTTTTCTCCCGTGCTTTATCAATCCTTATCCAGTCATTTCTTAAGAGTGCTTGTTAGCTTAGCTTCCGCCCATTTTAGTTAGAAGTCTTGCTTGGTATTCACTTGTCGAGTCAAAATCTAGTAGGCGTAGGTCCTAGCTCTATTCAATTGCCGACACATTATTCCCTGTGGGATCAACCCCGACCTCTAAAATTGGGTTATTATGTTGATGACGACCGCCCTTACTTCCTTTTAGTAGCCGGGTTGAGCGACATCAACCTTATTGGTGAACTCTTACGAATCTTTGTCCACCAAGGAGCTATGAAATTTTGACGAGTTCATTCTACTAAAATCTTAGACCCTTGTTTTCACAACCCATATTAGAAGGAGCTACCACTTCATGGTTTACTTGAGTTGTCATGGATTGGGAAAACACTTGAGTAGCATCTCAAAACTCGATGTTATTAACTTACTCGACCATCGGATCATTAGGGACTTAAAGGTGTTTGTACCTCATTAGCATTGATTTCTATCATGAACCAAGCAGGCCCTAAACATGGCATGATGATTAGAGCCCCAAAGGATATCAACCAAGCCACTTAGCATTTCTCACATACATAAAGTATAACGAATTGACAATGAAATAAATAGTTAAGAAAATAAGGTCTCAAAGAGAGAATCTAATAATAGAATGGAACCCAAGTAATGTGCCTAAATAAATGTACTTACAGATCAACATCTAAACATGCCTATAATCTCTTATGCAGGGGCATAGGATAAACCCTAGATCACCCTCAATACATGAATAAAATTGTTTAAACATAACAAGAACATCAAGGAGGTCATCCTCGAAGTGTGAGGACTTATCAAATCACTTGAAATAAAAGTTCAAATTTTTCCACGTGTATAGTTAGAAGGAGTGTTTGATCCTACATTATGATACAATGTAGGTAAAGGAAGTATGAATTAGTACTTTGAATATACTAAGTACATGAGTAATATGCATAATATATGCATGCAATAATATAGCATAACAATTATGAGATGTAAGACCAATAAGAATTTAGAGACATGAGATGAAAATCATGAAGATGTAACTTGTGGCCAATGCATCAATCTCATAGTAAAGCTTGAAATTTACTTAGTAATTTTATGGATATCTGCCCTAACCGACAATAAGATCATGTAAGCTATAATATGAAATTTGATGTAACTCCCACATCTATATGATAGAGGCTACATGCCAAGGTAGGCTCCATGAGAACCCTTGAACATCATGAGCTATATGTGGATCAACTAACTAGGCCAATATGGTAACCTACGGGGACACATTGTTTGGAACAAGGGGTTGCTACTAAGGACTCCCTTACAAAATCCCCACCAAAAAGTTCTCTTATTGCTAAGCCAAATGCCAGGGAAATAATAATTATTATTAATTAATAATTATTAAAAGAATCCATTAATATATAACCACATAACTTGAATGACAACCTTGAAGAAAACATAGAAATTGATAGAGAAATTTGAAGAACTCTAGCTTGATCTTTAGTGAAGCCATGGAGAACCTTCTAGAGAGAGAATTTTTAAATTTGGAGTGGTAATTTAGAGAATGAGGGAATCGATAAATAAGAATCCTCTAAATCCCACCTTAAATTACTCAGAATGACATAGTATAGCAGTTAGGAGGATTGGAAATGTCTACAATAATCCTAAGAAAAAAACGCATTACGAAAATTTAAACGAGTCCATATTTTTGACTCATTTGGAGCCTATAAAGTAAGGACATATTGTCCTCAATGTACTATTATTCCTCATATGCTACTAATCTATGTGTTTTTTGTTAGGATTGAGGATAAAAGTTCATGAAAGAGAAATTCTCAACAACACGGGACAAAGGAACAAAAATGCCTAAAATCGGTCAAATTTGATGTCGCCGACCCATTCGACGGATCACCGAAGGGCACACTGACCGCCTAATGGTACAGAGTCCAATCCCTCAAGTGTTGAGAAAAAAGGTGACACTAATGAAGGTTTGGTGGATTTCCAAATAGGATCGGTGATACACATTAGCATCACCTAAAGTTACAAAGATCAAGGCTTTCAACTGATGCATTAAAAGGTGGTCAAGTACACATTCGACGTACCATAGAAATTGCTCAGCGATGGTTGACCTGGACTGTCAAATAGTAAAAATGTGTATATAGTCAGAAATAATTTTACAAAGTATAAATAGATCTTGGAAAGGACCAATTGGTACACAAAATCATAGAGAACATACAGTAAGATTTGAGATAGTACAGAGAACCTTCCTTCGATAAAAAAGTACGTTACTCTTTGGAAAAAGGGTTTTGAAATTGAAGCTTGGGAAGAGGATTCTTAAAATTAGAATAAGAGATTCTTGCTTATTCTTTGTATTTTCTCTTTACCTATAACTATGGAAATAGACATTGGCATTGAATTCTTACTTTTAATTATGTCTAAGTAAAACTCCCATTGTTGGGGGTGTATTATGGACATGGGAACTTGATTTACAGTTTGGATCTTATCTGATTTGAATGTTTTGTTGTTAATTTGAGTGAGTTCATACTCTTTTTCAGGTTTAACTTATAATCTTGAGGCTGCAAACTCCGGTATCTTTAGATCTTCAACTATTGCATTAATTTGAATGGTTAGAGCAGGCAATGAGTGTGATAGCCTAAAATCTTTCTGGCTTTTGGTCGAATGCCATATTTTGGGTTCAATGGCTGAAGTAGTAGAATGTTTGCTTATAAATTACATAGGCCAAGCATGTCCTATAGTGATTTTACATGTGAAACTATAATTAGTTTATGTGAAACATTGCTATTAGTGGTTACAAGAAATTCTAGCTTATTCAGATCTAATTAACTTATTCATTCAAGTAATGAGACCCATTAGTTTAGATCTTGTCCTATGCTAACACACCCCTGACATCTCTCTCAATTATGAAATATAATCAGTTGATATGAAACACCATTATTATCTGACCTGAAATAGTGGTTACAAGCAATTCTAGCTTAGTCACATCTAATTAACTCATTCATTCAAGTAATGATACCCATTTGATTAAATCTTGTCCTATCTTAGAAAACCCTTGACCTCTCTCTGAATTTATTGTTTAAATCATATCTTATAATCGTTTGTTAGTTGAATGTTAGTTAAAAATCCCCTTTTTATTTCTATAATAGATTAGTTCAAATTAATACTTCTATAATCGAACAACTCTTCCATGTGGTTCAAACCCGACTCACTGTTAAGAAAATCATGCAATAACGACCGCTATTCCTACATACAATTTCTGAGGTACATTTTAAGGACTCGGATTTTTTTTATTATCTTTATCGGACCTTGTAATGTTATCTCGTGTGGAAATATGACCAAGTGTCACCTCAAGGGAGGTCCACATGGTCTTTGTGAGGTCGCACGACCAATGTGGCCTTCAGTGAGGGGGTACTTGGCCTTATTTTAGAATACGGGGACTTGACAGGGAGTTTCGAGCTAAGGCACGTAATATCGGGACCCCGAACAGACCATGTGACACTTCATGAACCGTGTGGAGGGCCATGTGATGGCTTTGAGCCTGGAAAACCAAGAATTAAGGCCAAGTGTGGTCACACGGACACCTTCACGGTCCGTGTGAAGGCTCATGGGCCGTGTGGCTTCTGACGTAAAAATCATTCTAAGTACAAAATCATCATCTCGTAACTTTCGTGCAAATATTTTCCTAAGTGTAAGTTGACTGCCACTTACACGACCCGTGAAACTCCACACGGGCTGTGTGGTCATCGATATGACAACTCTCGTGTCAAAATATTTTGAATATTGAATTTTTATTCCGGACCTCCGTTAGGCAAAATTTGGCTAAGTGTTGGTGCACGGGCATTGTTCACGGCCAGTGAAGTACTTCATGGGCCGTGTAACCTCCAGTGAAGTGACGACGAGCCATTCTTCTATCTGTTTCATTAATGGCATTTTTGTAAATCTGGTTTACCCTAATGGTCTTTTAAGACTTCATATACTATCTAAAGACTCCCTAATGCCCTAAACCCTATTCATAATACTTTAAATTCACTCATCACATCTTAACCCTCTCAAAAATTCTCTCCTAGTCTTTCTTTCAAGACTCAAGCTAGGATCCAATTAGGAGTCCAACTTTAAGCTCAATTCTTCTCCAATTTTTTCTTTCTAAGCAAGGTATGTAGGATTGATTTTTGGTCCCTTTCAACCAAGAAGACCCAAACTCTTTTCAATTGATTTTCATGGAATTTTGCTTACTTTAAATATGGGTTTTCAAAATTATTGTTCAATAAATTCAATTGATGTATGCGTTGTACTTTATTAATGATTTTAAGTTACTTTAAGCCCTATTATGATGATTACATTGAAGTTATGAACATGCATGTCCCCTTTTAAGCTTGATTTATGCATGGATGATTCATAATATGATTTAAATGTGGATTAAATTATGGATTTACGTCAATTTTGTATTATATTATTGATTTTAGATTGAATCTTAATTACTTGTTATTCCCACATCATTCATCACATATACATCTGTGGACATTGGATTTTATGGAAATTATGAAGTAGGTTAAGCCCGATTATGTTCTATGATATCATTTTTGTTGGAGTAGTAAAGTTTTGATGGCTGACAAAAGATAATTCAACAGGAAGCTTAAAAAGAGGAATTCTATGAGAAGAAGGAGTTTAATAAGAAGAAGGAGTTCTAATTCAACATGATGCTTAAAAAGAGGAATTCTATGAGAAGAAGGAGTTTAATAAGAAGAAGGAGTTCTAATTCAACATGATGCTTAAAAAGAGGAAATCTATGTGAAGAAGAAGTTCTATGTGAAAAAGGACTCCACTGGCGGTTATCATTAAAAGAGGTCTAGAGCAAATAAAACTCCAATTGATTACTATAAAGCAAGGAAGGACATCACAGAAAAATCAGAGATTAAGACACACAGAAAAAGAGAGAGACAGACGAAGAAAAAGAGAAGCACGGCGTGATAGCATAGGACTAAGGAAGATTTGTTTTCTCTTTGTAATTTTGAACAAATTGTGTAATCTCTCAGAGTCTATAACTGAGATTAGATTCTAGTCTTCAAGTTGGGGGTAACTCGAAGACGTGGGGAACATAAGCCTAGGGAGGTTTATGTGAAGTTAGGAAGTTGTTGAAGTAGTTTTGAAGTTTAGATTACTAGGAATTGTAATCGTTTGTTGAAGGCTCTTTTGAAGTAGTGAAGTTGAAGTTAAATCCTGTAGAGTACAGGTCGTGGTTTTTCACCCTTTTTGAGCCGGGGGTTTTCCACGTAAAACTGCTGCGCCCTGTTTATTTCTGCGTCATTGAAACACGTTCGATTAACCTGTTCCAATGACTAGGCAATATCCGTAGAGGGTGCAAAACCTAACAGTTGGTATCAGAGCAGGTGTTCTTATTAAAGGCTAGTACTTAAGAATTGATCCAGATGAATACTGCACCACCTTTAGCTAAAAAATTCAAAAAGTTTCTAAGGAACAAGAAAGGGAAGGATAAGAAAGATACAGGTAACAGGAAGTGGTCCGATGACGCTGGTAACAGGAAGTGGTCCGATGACAAAAGCAACTCTGGATGTTACAAATGTGGAAAAACTGATCATCACATCAAACAGTGTCCCCTATGGGAGATTGAGTGGAGAAAAGAAAGGGCTGAAAGAGAAATCAAAGAAAAAGCTGCTAAGCAAAAGGAAAAGGAAACCTATGCCATGATGGCCGCTTGGGGATCAGGTCTGGAAGATTCTGATACTGAAAATATTGATGAAACTGCTTTCATGGCTGCTGGAGATTCATATATAGAAGAAGATGACAGATCTGAGGAAAGTATTTCTGAATTGAAAGAAAAGTTGTATCTCTTTTCAAAAAGGAAGCTAATCTTGCTGATGAATGGATTGATAGACGATTTTCAAGAAGTAGCAAATGGAAAGGATCAACTAATTAAAGATTTTTCAGATCAAAAATTTGAAAATCTTGAGATAAAAGACTGTCTGGATAAAGTAAAAGAAATAAATGACAAGTTGAAGAAACAGGTTAAACAACTTGATTCACTTGTGTTGAACCTAAAGTCAGAAATCCAAAAGTTAACTGTTGCTGATAAGGGTGAAAGTACGATGAGTGAAGAGCATCAGAAGGTAGAAGCTGAGTTGAAAGAATGCAAAATTGAGTTTTTGTGTGAGAAAGAAAAAGTGAGAAAATTGACCCAGGAAAACTCCATTTTAAAACTGGATTTAGAAAAGGCAAACAGATGGACTCAGTCATCATGAATAGTGAACCATCTAGGAAGCAGGAGTCACATTGAGAAAGTTGGAATAGGGTTCTTTCAGGAGAATGTTACTACTACTGAGTTGTGCTACCTCTGTGGAAAAATTGGACATCCAACTACTGAGTGTCCAATTGCAAACAATGTTAGGAGTAAAAACACATATCATGTGCACAAAAGGAGGCATGAAAATGATAAAAGAAATAGGTCAAGGAACATGTTGCCTACTTGGGCAAGAAGGGATCTCATTCATCCGTTTTACAACTGGAAAGGACCCAAGCTAGTCTGGGTTCCTAAAACTAACCCTTGATCTGTCTTACAGGTTGAAGTGAAAGAAAGCAAGCATTGGTACATGGATAGCGCTTGCTCAAGGCACATGACTGGTTATAAGCACAAGTTTCTTTCACTTGCACCTTTTAAAAAGGGGAGGACAGGATGACTATGAGCTGGATTAGAGGAACAAGTTAGGTTACCTGGTCCATCCACTGGACAAGCAGAGGGAACACAGTCAGGGGGTACTATGGAAAGCTGGATCAGAGGAACAAGTCAGGCTACCTGGTCTATCCCCTGGACAAGCAGAGGGCACACAGTCAGGGGGAACTATGGAAAGCTGAAAATGAATCAGAACAGATGGATAGGCCTGACACGCAGAAAGTTTGTCATCATCAAAAAGGGGGAATTTGTTGGAGTAGTAAAGTTTTGATGGCTGACAAAAGATAATTCAACAGGAAGCTTAAAAAGAGGAATTCTATGAGAAGAAGGAGTTTAATAAGAAGAAGGAGTTCTAATTCAACATGATTCTTAAAAAGAGGAATTCTATGAGAAGAAGGAGTTTAATAAGAAGAAGGAGTTCTAATTCAACATGATGCTTAAAAAGAGGAATTCTATGTGAAGAAGAAGTTCTATGTGAAAAAGGACTCCACTGGCGGTTATCATTAAAAGAGGTCTAGAGCAAATAAAACTCCAATTGATTACTATAAAGCAAGGAAGGACATCACAGAAAAATCAGAGATTAAGACACACAGAAAAAGAGAGAGACAGACGAAGAAAAAGAGAAGCACGGCGTGATAACATAGGACTAAGGAAGATTTGTTTTCTCTTTGTAATTTTGAACAAATTGTGTAATCTCTCAAAGTCTATAACTGAGATTAGATTGTAGTCTTCAAGTTGGGGGTAACTCGAAGACGTGGGGAACATAAGCCTAGGGAGGTTTATGTGAAGTTAGGAAGTTGTTGAAGTAGTTTTGAAGTTTAGATTACTAGGAATTGTAATCGTTTGTTGAAGGCTCTTTTGAAGTAGTGAAGTTGAAGTTAAATCCTGTAAAGTACAGGTCGTGGTTTTTCACCCTTCTTGAGCCGGGGGTTTTCCACGTAAAACTGTTGCGTCCTGTTTATTTCTGCATCATTGAAACACGTTCGATTAACCTGTTCCAACGACTAGGCAATATCCGTAGGGGGTGCAAAACCTAACAATTTTGATAATATATTGGTTATGACAAGAATGTGATCACATATATGTCAATGATTTTGGCTCTTTGAGTATTTTGGGTGCTTGCACCATTCTGTTTATGTAGATGAGCTATACCTATGCATAAGTGTTTTTACTCAGAGTTATGATTTGGCATTTGAGCCTAAGTATGATTTATTATGAATGGTGTTTGGCTTTTGAGCCTAAATGTGCATGGAACGGATTTGAAATGACTATTGTCTCTAGAAAGCATTTATATATAAGTATATGTATTCTCGTGGGATGCCGACTTAACACCAATGGATTGAGGGTTCACTTTGTGCCTAGCATAGGTTATGCTAAAATCCTATCCAAAATCGGGTAGCCTATAAGGAAGGTTGCTTGGGGTGCCTGAAAGGTGAAGTATGATATGATATGATATGATATGATATGATATGATATGATATGATATGATATATGATATATATGAAAATCCTATCTGAAATGAGGTAGCCCATAAGTAAGGTTGCTTCATACGAAATGGGGTGCCCATAAGGTGAAGTATGGTTTACCTTTGGCAAGTAGACCGCCTCTTTACCGATGAGGGGATTTCATCGGGATTCCAAGTAATTGTTCGCTTGGCCTTACTCTTGTCGGTTGAGGTCACATCCCCACTATATATGAGCATTATGGCATTTCATGCATCATGAATTTCACGACATATTGTATATCATTCTTCTTTGGATATATGATTCTTTCTATATTATGTGCCCTTGTCATCTAACCTTGAAATGAAGGTTTAATAAGTCATATACATTACGCGCCCGCGTACTTAGTACATTCTAATGTTCTAATGCATGTTTTTTGCCTACATGATTTCACCATATAGGAGCAGAGGGCTACGATCATCTTCCGTTTGCTGGTTAGCTTGAACTTGAAGATTTGGTATTAGTGGTGAGTCCTATCTTCCGAGGACAAACCACCTCCCCCCCACCTATGTCCTTTTACATTTACGTTCTTAATTGAGAGTGAGCCTGGGACATGTCTTGGCCCCTGTCCTATCTTAAAGTAGAGGCATTGTTGGACACCCATAGACTATTGCCAACTCTTTACATTATGTGTGGCATATGAAGCTTTGCTAAGGTTACCTATTCTTATTGGTTATCATGTATATGTTACAAAATCATCGATTGATATGATTTGTTAAAATGGGAGTGTGAAAGGTTCTAAGCCCCATATTTCCTCCATAGAGTGAGTCCTACTTACCCACCCTTAGTCCTTGTGTGCTACGTCCTATATGTTTCCATGTTAATTTCTTTCCCTATTATATCCCCATAGCGTGAGTCCAACTTTCCCATCCCCTAGATTATGTGTTTACTATTTGAATATGCTTCCAAATCAATGATGTGGATTTGGATATATTGAGGCTTGTTTGGGCGACTCTCGGGTTCCCATTCACCATGTCACTTATAGACCCTAGGTTCGGTCATGAGAAAAATGGTATCAGAGCTCTAGGTTTGTAAATGATCCTCAGATTCGAACATGTCGCGTCAAGTAGAGTCCCATTCATAAGTGTGAAGTGCACCGTGCCTATGAGTGGGAGGCTACAAAGATGTTCTAGGAATTTTCTCACTTTTTCATTTATATGTAGTGTTATAGCTTGTATAATTGGATTTCCCTTATCGTGATGGTGTCGCTGCTCTGTTTTAGAATATGCCTCAAGAAAGGCCCCATCTACCAAAGCCAGCTCCAGCTAACAAGGACCAAACACGTCGAGGGCCTATGGATGAACTAATCTCCAATGGTGAATTTTGTACAGCCTTTGCTATGCTGGCTTAAGTGGTGATATCTCAGGATAGGTAGACCAACCTTCCACGGGACCCTACTCCGGCTTCTAGGGTGAGGGATTTCACGCGAATGGATCCTCTTGAGTTTTATGGATCGAAAGCTAATGAGGATGCTCAGGAGTTCATTGATGATCTCAACAAGGTATTGACTTTTATGGGGGTATCTTCTGAAGAGAAGGCTGAATTAGCTGTGTATCAACTGAAGGATGTGGCTTAGGTGTGGTACACCCAGTGGTCTATGAAGAGGGTTTATTGTGATGTTGTTAATTAGGAGGAGTTCAAGTTTGCCTTCCTGGATCGCTTCTTCCCACCTGAGCTTAGGGAAGACAAGATGACTAAATTCATCAACCTCAAGCAAGGAAGTATGAGTGTGAGGGACTATGCCCTCAAATTCACAAAACTCTCTAAGTATGCTCCGTCACTTATGGCTAACCCTCGTGCAAGGATACAAAAGTTCGTTTCTGGTATCTCTAATATTCTTGTGAAAGAATACCGCATAGCCATTCTCATACGGGATATGGATATTTCCAGAGTCATGGTATATGCTGAGCAGATCGAAGGGGAGAAACTTAAGGAGAGAAGGATGCATGATCCTTAGAGGGGCTGTTTCGATAGTGGATTCTCCGGTTCTTAAGGTGGTGTCGGTCGCTTCCAACAAGGCCAAGCTTATGATGCTCGGGTTGCTAATGCCAGAGTGCCTCCCCCCAGGGCACCGGATGGTAGTGGGCCATTGTATCTGATGTGTGGGAAACACCATACGGGTGCTCGCTAGCAGAATATGGGTGCTTGCTTTGGGTGTGGTGATAAGAACCACAAGATTGCCGATTATCCTAAGAGTCCTCAAGGAGGTCAAGGCCAGGCGGCTTAGGGTGGTCTAGGCCAGAAAAGAGCTCTTCAAGATGCTGCGCCGAGGAATAACAGGTTTTATGCTCTTCATGCCCATCAGGAGGTTGAGGAGGCTCCAAATGTTGTGACTGGTATGTTAAAAGTCTTTTGATTTTGATGCTTATGTTTTGCTTGACCCAGGTGCCAATTTATCTTTTGTGACTGCTCTGTTGGCTGTTAAGTTTGGTTTGATTACCGATATTTTAAAGGATCCTTTTTCAGTTTATACTCCCATGGGTGAATCTGTTGTTGCACATAGGGTCTATTGTGGTTGTCCTATTACTGTGTTGCATAAAATCTTCCCGTGTGATCTTGTGGAACTTGAGATGTTTGACTTTGGCGTGATTCTCGGGATGGATTGGTTCTATGCACCTTACACCGCTATTGATTGTAGAACCCAGAAGGTCAAGTTCCAACCTCCCGGTGAACCCATCCTTAAATGGAAGGGTAGTGACTCCGCTATTAAGGGACGGTTTATTTCCTTTCTCAAGGCCCGAAAGATGATCTCTAAAGTGTGCATTTATCATATTGTGAGGGTCAAGGATACAGAATCTGAGTCACCTACTCTTGAGTCGGTTCTGGTGGTGAATGAGTTTCTAGATATGTTTCCCGAAGACTTGCCCGACATTCCTCCCGATAGAGAAGTGGATTTTTGCATTGATCCTCTCCTCGATACTCAACCTATATCTATTCCTCCCTATCATATGGCACTGACTGATTTGAAAGGGTTGAAGGATCAATTGAAGGACTTGTTGGAGAAAGGTTTCATTAGGCCAAGTATATTGTCATGGGGTGCTCACATAGTAATTGTAAGGAAGATAGATGGATCTCTTCGGATGTGTATCAATTATAGGCAGCTGAATAAGGTGACCATCAAAAATAAGTACTTGTTGCCTAGGATTGATGACTTGTTCGACAAACTTCAAGGGGCTACTCACTTCTCTAAGATTGATCTCTGTTCTAGGTATCATCAGCTGAAGGTTAGAGAATGTGATATCCCCAAGACAGCTTTTTGGACAAGGTATTGGCACTTTGAATTTGTGGTGATGTTGTTTGGCTTAACTAATGCTCCAGCCGTGTTCATGGACCTTATGAATCAAGTGTTCAAGCCATTCCTCGAAAGCTTTGTGGTAGTCTTCATTGATGATATTCTCATTGATTCTCGTAGTGAGCAGGAACATGTGGATCATTTGAGGTTGGTGTTACAAACCCCGAGGGAGAAGAAGTTGTATGCCAAGTTTAGCAAATGTGAATTTTTGTTGGGTAAAGTAGCCTTTCTCAGTCATGTGGTGTCCGATGAGGGTATTAAGATTGATCCAAAGAAAACCGAGGTTGTAAGGAATTGGCCTAGACCATTGACCCCATTGGATATTCGAAGTTTTCTGGAGTTGGCCGGCCATTATAGGAGGTTCATTCAAGGGTTATAATCTATTCTATCTCTGTTGACTAAATTGGCACAAAAAATGCTACAGTTGTGTGGTCGGACGAATAATTGAAGAGTTTCCAGACGTTAATGGATCGGCTTACATCAGCTCCTGTTTTGACTCTACTTAATGGCTTAGAAGGGTTTGTGCTGTATTGTGATGCCTCGCAGATCGAGTTGGGTTGTGTACTTATGCAACATGGTAAGGTAATAACTTATGCATCAAGGCAATTAATGGTGCATGAGCGTAATTACCCGATGCATAATCTTCAGTTAGCGATAGTGGTGTTCGCCTTGAAGATTTAGAGACACTACTTGTGTAGGGTTCATGTTGATGTATTCACCAATTACCAAAGTTTAAAATATGTGTTCACTCAAAGAGATCTCAACTTGAGGCAAAGAAGGTGGTTGGAGCTCCTAAAGGACTATGACATCAGTGTCCTATATTACCCCGACAAGGCGAATGTTATAACCGATGCTCTTAGTAGGCAATCTATAGGGAGTGTGGCTCATGTTGGAGAAGTGAAGAAGGAGTTGGCAAGGGATGTCCACCGGTTGGCTAGGTTGGGTGTGAGGTTGGCCGACTCCAACGAGGGTGGTATTCGTGTTCAAAATGGGGTTGAATCTTCCGTGGTGGTTGATGTAAAAGCTAAGCAAGATTTAGATCCATCATTTGTTGAATTGAAGAAGTTTGTTGCCGAGAAGGAATTTGAGGCATTCTCCCAAGGGGGAGATGGTGTGCTTCGGTACCAAGATCGACTATGTGTTTTTGATATGGATGATCTTAAAGGAGTGATCATGAGGGAAGCCCACAACTCTCATTATACTATACATCTGGATCCACTAAGATGTATCGGGATTTGAAAGAGGTGTATTGGTGGCAGGGGATGAAGAAGGATATAAACAAGTTCGTGTCCAAGTGCCCGAGTTGTCAACAAGTGAAAGTGGAACACCAAAGGCCTAGTGGCTTGGCTCAGGACATTGAGATTCCCACTTGGAAGTGGGCAGATATGAACATGGACTTTGTGGTTGGGTTGCCCTGGACCCGAAAGCAATTTGACTCCATTTGGGTTGTCATTGATCGGATTACTAAGTTCGGTCACTTTCTACCGGTCAAGATTATCTATCGTGCCAAGGATTATGCAAAGTTGTACATCCGAGAGTTAGTAAGGTTGCATGGCGTGCCTATATCTATCATATCGGATTGTGGCACTTAATTCACTTCCCATTTTTGGAGGTCATTTCAAAAGGGACTTGGCACCAAAGTGAAGCTGAGTACCGCCTTCCATTTTTAAACCGATGGGAAAGCTGAGAGGACAATTCAAACCTTGGAAGACATGTTGAGGGTGTGTGTGTTGGAGTTCAAGGGTAATTGGGATGACCACCTTCCCCTCATTGAGTTTTCCTAAAATAATACTTTTCATGTCAGCATTGGTATGGCATCGTTTGAGGCATTCTATGCAAGGAAGTGTGGATCACCGGTGGGGTGGTTTGAGTTGGGGGAAATGGCATTGATTGGCCCGAATTTGGTGTTAGAGTCCATGGAGAAGGTGAAGTTGATTAGGGGAAGATTAAAGATGGCCCAAAGTCGTCAAAAGTCCTATTTCAATGTTAGGAGGAGGGATCTTGAATTTCATATCGGTGATTGGGTGTATGTGAAGGTTTAGCCTATGAAGGGTGTGATGTGTTTTGGTAAGAAGGGCAAGCTAAGCCCCTGATATGTTGGCCCTTATGAGATTGTGGAGCGGATAGGAAACGTGGGTTATAGGTTAGAGACGCCTTCGGACTTGAATTCCATTCACCCGATTTTCCATGTGTCCATGTTAAGGAAGTTGGTTGGAGCTCCTGACACTATCATACCTTTGGAAGGGATAGAGATTGAGGAGAACCTAACTCATGAGGAAGTTCAGGTGGTGATTCTGGATAGGCAAGTGAAGCAGCTCCATAACAAGGATGTGGTCTCGGTAAAGGTACTTTGGAGGAATCAAAATATGGAGAGTGCTATGTGGGAGGAGAAATTAGATATGATGAACCGATATCCCCATATTTTCCAATCTACTAAAGATTAAGGTATTAGGTTCTTCCTCTTCTAAGTGGTCCTACTTCTTTCATTCTTGAGTCTCACGACATGACATGCTTACATGTGCATTAAGGTAGTTTTAACGTTGTTTGAACAATTCCAATGTATTTATGCATATGTTTTAATGACTTTATGAACTTCGAAGGAGGAACTATGCATGGTATCTTATGTTTGGAAGCTTTATGTCCTAAGTCAAGCTTTTCAAGCCTTGTTATTGCACATTCGGGGATGAATGTTCCTAAGGGGGAGATGATGTAAGGACTCAGATTTTTGTAGCATCTTTATCGGACCTTGTAATGTCACCCCGTGTGGAAATGTGACCAAGTGTCGCCTCAAGGGAGGTCCACACGGTCTGTGTGAGGTCACATGACCAGTATGGCCTCCAATGAGGGGGTACTTGGCATTATTTTTTAATACGGGGACTTGACAAGGAGTTTCGAGCTAAGGCACGTCACGCTGGGACCCCACACCGACCATGTGACACTTCACGGACCATGTGGAGGGCCATGTGATGGCCTAGAGCCTGGAAGATCAAGAATTAAGGCCAAGTGTGATCACACGGCCACCTTCACAATCCATGTGAAGGCTCACGGACCGTGTGGCCCACCGTGTGGCTTTCAACGTAAAACTCATTCTAAGTACTAAATCACCATCTCATAACTTTCGTGCAAAAAGTTTCATAAGTGTAAGTTGACAGCCACTTACACGACCCGTGAAACTTCACACGAGCCATGTGACAACTCGCGCGTAAAAATACTCTAAGTGCTGAATTTTAATGTTGGACCTCCGTCAGGCAAAATTTGGCTAAGTGTTGGTTCATGGCACTGTTCACTGCCAGTGAAGTGACGACAGGCCATTTTTCTATCTGTTTTATTAATAGCATTTTTGGAAATCCAATTTACCCTAATGGTCTTTTGAGACTTCCTATACTATCTAAAGACTCCCTAATGCCCTAAACACTATTCATAATACTCTAAAATTCACTACTCACATCTTAACCCTCTCAAAAATTCTCTCCAAGTCTTTCTTTCAAGAGTCAAGCTAGGATCCAATTAGGAGTCCAACTTTATGATCAAATCTTCTCCAATTCCTCTTCCTAAGCAAGGTATCTGGGATTGAATTTTTGGTCCCTTTCAACCAAGAAGACCCAAACTCTTTTCAATTGATTTTCATGGAATTTTGCTTACTTTAAATATGGGTTTTCAAAATTATTTTTTAATAAATTCAATTGATATATGAGCTTTACTTTATTTATGATTTTCAGTCGCATTAAGCCTTATTATGATAATCATATTGAAGTTATGAACATACATGTCCCCTTTAAAGCTTGATTTATCCATAGGTGATTTATAATACGATTTAAATGTGGATTTAATTATAGATTTCTACTTCAATTTTGTAATATATTATTGATTTTAGATTGAATCCTAATTACCAATGTTATTCCCACATCATTCATGGCATATGCATCTATGGAAATTGGATTTTAAGGAAATTATGAAGTGGGTTAATCCCAATTATATTCTATGATATGATTTTGATAATATATTGGTTATGACAAGAATGTGATCACATATATGTCAATGATTATGGCTCGTTGAGCATTTTGGGTGGTTGTACTATTCCGTATATGTAGATGAGCTATTCCTATGCATAACTTTTTTGACTAAGAGCTATGATTTGGCATTTAAGCCTAAATATGATTTATTATGAATGATGGTTTGCTTTTGAGCCTAAATGTATGTCGAACGGTTTTGAAATGACTATTATCTCTTGAAAGCATGTATATATAAGTATACGTATTCTCGTGGGATGCCAACTTAGCACTGATTGATGAAGTGTTCAGTCTCTCTCCTTGAACTGTGTGCCTAGCATAGGTTATGCTAATCCTATCTGAAATGGGGTAGCCCGTAAGGAAGGGTCCCTCATACGAAATTGTGGTTCCAGTAAGGTGAAGTTTGATATGATATGATATGTTATATGTGAAAAAACTATCCAAAATGGGGTAGCCGTAAGGAAGGTTACTTCATATGAAATGGGGGTGCCCATAAGGTGAAGTATGGTTTACCTTTAGCAAATAGACCACCTCTTTACCGGTGAGGGGATTTCATCCGGATTCCAAGTAATAGCTCGCTTGGTCTTACTCTTTTCGGTTGAGGTCACATCCCCACTATATATGCGCATAATGGCATTTCACGCATCATGGACTTCATAGCATATTGTATACTATTCTTCTTTGGATATATGATTTTTTCTATGTTATGTGCCCTTGTCATCTAACCTTGAAATGCAGGTTTAATAAGTCATATGCATTACATGCTCACATACTTAGTACATTCTAACGTACGAACGTATACTTTTTTCCTACGTGATTTCACGATGTAGGAATTGAGGGCTACGATCATCTTCCATTTGCTGGTTAGCTTGAAATTGAAGATTTCATAACCACCTACCCTCCCTCCTATCTGTGTCATTTTACGAGGGTGAGCCTGTGGCATGTCTTGGCCCCCGGCCTATCTTAAAGTAGAGGCATTGTTGGAAACCCCATAGATTATTGCCAACTCTTTATGTTATGTGTGGCATATGAAGCTTTGCTAAGGTTACCTATTCTTATTGGTTATCATGTATATGTTATGGAATCATCGATTGATATGATTTGTTTAAATGGGAGTGTGAAAGGTCCTAAGCCCCTTATTTTCCCGATAGAGTGAGTCTTACTTACCCGCCCTTAGGCCTAGCGTGATACGTGCTATGTGTTTCCATGTCAATCCCTTTCCTTATGATATCCCCATAGCGTGAGTCCTACTTTCCCAACCCCTAGATCTATGTGTTTACTATTTGACTGCATTTCCGAACCGATGATGTTGATTTGGATACCTTGAGGCTAGTTTGGGTGACTCTCGGGTTCCCATTTGTTGTGTCACTTCTAGGACCTAGGTCTGGGTCGTGAAATACATAGAGGCAAAACATCAAAATAGTGTTGTTCCAGGGGAATGATGTTTGTTCTTGTTAGACATGTTTTCTTGAACTAAGATTTTGTAGTTTGAACTTTCCTACTTGTTTTTATATTCTTAGGTGTTGTTTAGGTTTGCTTTTCTTAGGTGAATATATGAGTACAAATGGAATCATAAATGGTGATGATGTGGAGAATTTAAACGATGTTGATTGGGACCAAGTGGACAACACTATAGCAATTAGTTGTGTTCCACATTACGAGTACAATGCTCCAACTGCTCCAATTGAAAGGATTATTTAGTGGTCTAGCTCATGAAGACCACATGAGAACATCCACAACTTCGTGGATGTTTGCTCACTATTCAGCTTCAGAGGAGTGACTCGGGAGGCTATTCGGTTGAGACTATTTCCATTTTCCTTATTCCTAGAAGCCATGAAATGGTTAGAGGAATTACCACATGATTTTATCACCTCTTAAGAGGAATTGCTTGATGCATCTTGAAAGATTCTTTCCTCCCTCGAAAATGGTGAAACTCAAGAGAAGTATTGAGAACTTTCAGAGGATTGAAGGGGAACCGTTGCATGAAACATGGTTGAGGTTCCGAAAACTCTTGCTCCAATTTCCAAATCATGGTGTTCCCAACTATCTTCTTCTTCAATATTTTTACGTGAGCTTGGATGTGGTTAATAACGGTATAGTTGATCAATTGGTGAGAGGCGGTAAAATGAAGCAAATATTTGTTGCAGCTTTTTAGTTGCTAGATGACATAATGAAGATAAATTGATCTTGTTGCACTAGTGATGGCCTCATTTCCTCTACGACAAGGAGACCATCCAAGGAGAAATTGGCCAAGGATCAAGAAAGAGATGGGAATATGGCCAAGATGATGACTCAACTTGATCTATTGATACAACATGTGATGGGCGATGGTCGAAGAGTGTGGATGTTACCATTAGTGCTATTGATTTACCCTTTGATAATGTGCCTTTTGATGTTGGATATAATGAGGAGGTGCACTATATGGGAAATAAAGTCATGGGTTCTCGGCCGGCCTTTCCAAGGCTAGCTAGAAATCAAGATTGGAACAATGGCAATGGTTGGAAAGAAAGAGAGTGATGAGATCGGTCAGGAGGATGGAGAGAAAGGGAAGGTGAGAGAAATCATTACATGCCACCTCATGATGGGATAAAGCCCATGGATCCTGTTGTGAATTCAGAAAGCTTCTGAACCGAAGATATGCTCACAAGAATTCTTGACAAAGTGTTAGCTTCGGATAAAGTGCTAAAAGAGTAAGGGTGAACGTTTCTAAATCAAGTCAAATGGCGGCATCCCACTCAGCCTCTATCAAGAAATTGGAAACACAACTTGGCACAATCTCAGCTCATCTCAACCAACGTTCAAAAGGAGGCTTACCTAGTGACACGACGGCCAACCCAAAAAGTAATAACCAACAACGCATGGCCATTACAACACGTAGTAGTAAGGTTGTTAAAAGAGTTGCACCTCCACCAGATATTGAGATAGGAAATGGAGTCAATGCTTCTTTATTTGAGGATGCTAAGGATCCGAAATTGGAAGATGGTGATGTGATTATGAATGAGTAAGGTAACACTCTTAAAAATCCTAGGAGTGATAGCATTGAGAAAGTTGGGGGTGATTCGATTAAGGCTAAAAGCATATTAGTCACAATCCAAGCCTAAGGCCTAGGTGTGACACGGTGAATAGGAACTCGAAGGGACCCCAAATAAGCCTCTTAAGTATACATGGCACATCCTTAGTTGTGGAAGTTTAATTAAAAAAGAATGTAATTCTAGGGAAAGCGAGACTTTAGACTCCTTCTATGGAGATGTTATAAGGAACAGGATTAGCATAATTACATAGAAAATAAAGTCTAAGGGATCGGTAAGTATGACTCACGCTATGGGGGCAATAGGGACTTAGGACTTCCATCTCATCATCAAAAAGCATTAACACATAGAAGAGGATAATAACTAACAGAAGTCTCTAATAATTACATAAACATAATAGGAGTCAAGCTCAAGACATACATATACATATCCAACAACACCACTAACATGAGTGGAACAAGGGCGAAGACATCTCCCACGCTCACCCTCCATAATTAGATAAGTCTTAACAAAAGCATGAAAGTAAGTGGATGTTACCTCGAGAATAAAGGAATCACTAATAGCAATATTCAACAAGCAGTCTAGCAATATGGAGGAGGATGATGAATAGGAGGTCCGGTCCCTGCATGGTTAGATCAAGTAGGCAAAAGTATATGTTATTACTTGGAATATACTAAGTATGCAAGGTGCAATGCAACAAGGACCATAAATTATAATTAAACAATATCCAAAATCATAATCAACAAATATAAGATCAATATGACATGTATGATCGATGCTTAAGTCAAAACATGCATAGAGATAGTAAAACTTGCATCATATATAAATACATATGTGGTAGGAGACCTTAACTGACATATAAAATCATGTAAGCTACTACATGGAGTCCCGATATTGCCTTCACACTGGAAAAGGAGTGGTCTACTTTCAAAGATAAACCATACCCCACCTTGGTGGGTAACTTATCTGAGTTGGATCCAATAGTAAAAGCCCATTTAGGGAATAACATGAACCTATGGTAGCACATAGTTAAGAGGCTAAGACTTTATATAAGGACTCCTTGGGTTGATCCCCCACCTTAAGCCTCTTCGGTGCTTAGTCCCTCAGAATACATAACATAATCATAAGAGTAATTATAACTTGAATAACATGTAAAAACATGTCAACATAATAAGAGTAGCTCTTTCATGAATTTGACCCCTTCAAGTGAGTATTAGCTTGTACAAGAGGGTAAAACACTTATCATACTTGGCCTCTTCATGTAGACTTTATTTATTCACAAGAAGGAAGAGATATAGCACAAAGGCTCAAATTCTTGTGTATCAATCATAGGAACCTTTCATGAGTTCAGTACATGCTTAGAGCCCATAATTTATCATATGGTACTTGTCTTGAAAAACATGCAATAGTCTTTCATCAATATAAGAATCCTTGTCATGTAAATGTAGTCAAACATGGTAGGTGTATGCAATTAGGCTTAAAATCATGAAATACAAGAGTAATGGACATGGATGAAGTAAAGACGAACATTAGAAAGGTATTAAAACAATCAACTGACAAAAATAATAAACCCCTTAGTTGGGTGTCATGAAATCCATCTAAAAAATCCATAATATTTCATAGTTTCCATAGTTCATATCATTCATAGCTTAAATAGTCATACAACAGGTCATAGAATAACCTTGAGTAAATGTTTATGCATAGTAATTTCAATTCTTGGTGAAATCAAACATAATTAATGTTTATAATGCATAATAAGAAGTACCCACAATGTTTCGAGACTTGAAATCATGAAATTTTAACAAAAAAGGAGAGTTGGGCTCCATGGATGAAGACCAACATACCTCAAATTTGAAATTTCTTAAAGGAAAACTTGAGATGACTTGTGGGATTCACTTGAATTCTTGAAATCCAAAGAGTGTTCTTGAGAGTCTTAAATTCAATTGAGGAATTTGATGAAGATTAAAGAGGATTTTTTGAGGTTTTTTGAGAGATTTAGAGCTTAAAAATCGCTGAACAATGAAGGATTCCCATCTATATAGGTATTGGGTTATTAACCAAATGCCCCCAACTTAAAAAGAGAAAATTAATAAATTTTTTACCTATGGTGTGACAAGTCCGCGACGCAGACTTGTCGTTGTGTAGGTAATTTTGTGCAAAGTTCAATTTTCCCTGTTTTGACCTAGGAATGAGTTTAGGCCATTTTTGTACTATGGAGGACCATGCCAGCGATGCTGACTGGTTGCATACCCTAATAGATAAGCCCAAACCACCCAAAAAAATAATTTTTGATATGGGTGACCTAAAAATCGAAGACCACCCCTTTCCTACACATTTTTGCCCCCTAAAAAAGAATGCTAAGTCAAGATTTGCAAAATCACACAAGGATTTTAAGATATTCAAGAAATATACTATAGGAAATTTTTCCAAGTCGTGTGAGAGGTGTTACAATATCTCTACCTTTATTAACGTCTGTTAGAGAAAGGGCCTAGGCCAATTTCCCACCACTTCTGTCTTTTTAGGATCCATCTTTATCTCTTCACCCAAAAATACATGCCCTAGAAAGACAAACTCTTTCAACAAAAATTCACATTTATCAAACTTAGCAAACAACCTATCCCTTAAGGTTTGCAATATTACCCCTGTAGACTCTTTTAGAAACAATGGACTCACTAATGGGGGTAAGTACCTCAAAGGGTTTACATAACAATTTGGGACACACATGAAGTCTATCAGCAACAAATGGAGTAATAAAAGAGAGAGTGGAACCGAGGTCCAATAAAGTAAGCACATCATAATAATAAACCTTCAACATACCAGTAACAACATCGAGCACCTCATCCACCCCTTGCCTCCCTTGAAGAGCATAAAACTAGTTGTGACATGGAGCACCTCCGTGTTGACCATCTTAGGCCCTTTGATCACCATGGTCACCTTGGCCCTGCGGACGACTTTCTCTTCCCTTGTTTAGAGCATGGGGACAATCAACAATCATGTGGCCGACCTTGCAATACCCATAGCAAGCATTCAAATCCCACAAATATTTGTCACGATGATTTCTTCCACATTTTAGGCATCTAGGATGAGTCATTCCACAATTTCCACCTTGAGATTTAGGGTTGGGCACCCAATCATTGCCAAACCTTTGGTTTTGAGAATTAGAGGACCCTTGTCCTTCGAACTTGTGGCCTTGTTGAAAACAACCACCCTTAGCACCTTGAAAACCACCATCATACCAAGCCCTCTTGAGATGTCCACCTCCTCTTTTTTCTAAGCTTCTCCCCTTCAAGTTGTTCGGCAAAAGTCAAGAGCCAAGACAAGTCCATATCACCCACAAGCATAGCAATGCGACATTATTCATTGACCTAGTTGGATATCCCCGACACAAACTTGTTCATTCTTGCCCTTGAATCAACAACCAAGTTAGGAGCATATTTTGATATCTTTTTTAACTTAAGGGAATACTCCCTCATGTTCATGGAGCCTTGCTTGAGATTCTTGAACTCCACCATCATTGCCTCCCGTAGTTCGATAGCAAAGAACCCATTAAGGAAGGCGGCTTTGAACTCTTCCCCAAGGAATAAGCTCATTATTCTCCCTCTCTAGCTTCCATTGAGAAAACCAAATTTGAGCAAGGCCTTTGAGTTGATTAACCGCTAATTCCTCTTTCTCCTCTGAACTCACCCCCATTATAGCAAGCATTTTGTACTCTTCATTAATGAATTCTTGGGGGTCTTCCTCAACTTTGGAGCTATGAATTCTAGAAGATTCATCCTAATAAAGTCTCTCGCTCTTGATGTCAGGGTAGGAGCATGAGGAGATTTTGCTTGTTGGTTTATTTGGTTGGTCACTGCTTGTGCCAACATAGTGACAACATTTTGATACTCGGCATGAGTGACCCTAACCTCATCTTAGGGAGCTTGTGGAGTCGGAGGGGCCGGTTCACCCTTGGGAGTAGGAGCTTTTTGTTCCACGCTTCTTTGAGGATGATCTAGAAGAGCAAAATAACAACCATTAGGAATAGGAAATCTTAATTTAATTCCTAAAGCACGACATAAAATATGGAGGAGTGAATCATTCCTAAAACGCCACATAGCCTCCTATTCATAGTTGTGGTGCGCTTCACAACCATGAACAAGAATCTACTTGATGCAGTCTGTTGGATTTTCAAGGAACATTTACCAATCTAGTTCTCTGATACAAGCTAGTCATCACCCAAGCCTATTTCCTAGGAGTGACACGGCGAATGGGAACTCGAAGGGACCTTAAACAAGCCTCTTAAGCATACATAACACATCCTAGAAGTGTAAATAAACAAAAAACACATAACTCTAGGGGAAAATCAAGCTATGGGGATGTTATAGGGAAGAGGATTAGCATGATCAAATAGCAAATAAAGTCTAAGGTATGAGTAAGTATGACTCACGCTATGGAGGCAATAGCGACTTAGTACTTCCATCTCATCATCAACAAGCATTACCATATAGAAGGGGATAAGGAATAAGGGAAGCCTCCAATAATTACATAAACATAATAGGAGTCAAGCTCATAAATAAATATTCATATCCAACAACACCTCTAGCATGAGTGGAACGGGGCCCAAGACATCTCTTGGGCTCACCCATAAAGGATAAATATCCATAATTACACAAGTCTTAACAAAAGCATGAAAGTAAGTGGATGTTGTTGTCACACCCCGAGAGGGTATGCTTGGCATGACCGGCACTTGAAGTACTATTGCGGATTCCCCAAGAAATCTGCCAAACGTCATCATCACATCGCACTCGTTAGCAAAAGAATACTCAAGAGGAAATATCAAATAAATAAATAAATAAATAAAACTCTGATAAAAATAGTCTCCAAGGGTCAACATTGGAAAAGTAAAAGTAATCATCAACATCTACTCAATGTCTATGAAACCTCTACTCTTATTTAGAAGCTGCAAAGACAACCCCGGGTTGCCTCAATAGAAATATACTAATAGTCAAATAAAAGAAGAAAAGAAAAGCTCCCCCGAAAAGCAAGGAGGGCTCACTAAGCTCTGAGAAGCAAGAAGCTAGACTTTAACGATGCACTGAGAAGCAAGAAGCTAGACTTCAATGATGTGCTGGCTGAAGTCCTCTATTACCAGTATTTGCATCATTAGCGATGCAGGCCTAAATTGATGTCAAAGCATGGAATATACTAGTATCTAAATTGGCCCGAAGAACAGTTAGGCTCAAAATCAATTAGTGAACTCAACTCGAAACTCAGCTCATCAACTCACGACTCAACTCAGTGAGAAATGCAGGTTTAAAGTTTGAAAATCATGCTTTGAAAATACTGTCAATTTCATGTAACTTAGTTTAAAACAGGATGTGCTCAATCAAGTATTACTTGGAAGTTTCTCTAACTGACATAACTCCAACCACCATGAGTTTGGTGATGCACAATGAAGTTGACATATTTACGACGCCTATCTTAAACTTGCCAAGGTAAAGGACATCATCCCCCCTCTCTCTCTCAGATCCAAAGAGAATGTCCATCTTTTGGGACGGAAGTCACTAGAGTTAACCCCATGACTATCTTATATTGGCAACGTAGTTCTGGGTGTTATCCTCTCACCCAACTCAGTACTCAATACTCCTTCCAAGACTAAAATGTGCTTATGCCAATATACTCAAAACTCATTTCTTTAGATTATCTCAAGTCAATTCAACTCATTTACTCATCAACTTAGCCAATTACGAAAATTAACCATGCAACGCAATCAAAACACTAACTCAAAGTCAAATAGTCATTTAGACTCCACTTAATACACATAATACAAGTAAGATGCTCAGTAGATATACACACATACAAGCAATATGCTCCTCAATTTACTCAACTCAAACAACCACATTCGTAGTCTCAATCTGATCAATGCAGCAGATATTATATAAAATAATGCCAAATAGGGTTCATACAACTGAATGCAAGTTATATACTCCAATTCCATAGGAACAACATATAACTCATTCATTTACTCATCAATTACATATAGAAATGTAAAATAAATGTAAATAACTCAAAGATTAGAATCATGAGACTTTTAATACTCATTTTTAACACCTGAACTCGACCGAGTAAACGAAAGGGCATATGGACAGACTCAGTCCTATGCTTTAGGAAGCCTTACGTACTTGGAACTAGGAAGAAAAATCAACCCTTTGACACTCCTCGGGCTCGAACTCTAAAACCCTCACTTTTCTTCCTCTTCGATGTTCTTTAGGAATGTCTAAGGGTATATGGAGAAATAATACACCTAGGGTACTGATAAAGGACAAAAAATAAGTCCAAATTTTCGTTGATTTAATTAAAGGGGATAGAAAAAGTCATGAATTCCCTTCTTAAAACTACCGGTGAGAACAACGAAACCCTGTCTACGATACATAGGTTCCACTTTCGTAAGTTACCTTTCGTAGGTAAGGGTGTCCCAAATGTGAGTTACTAGAAATTGACCTGAGACTTACGAAATATCTTCCTATGGGTCATTTGATGACTCATGCTTTCAAGGTTCAAAAACTTGGTTCACAGGAACATCAACCTATGAAACAAGAATTACGGGTCGTAAGTCAATTGATGGGTCATCTGATAAATCATAACTCAACTATCCAAAAAAGTAGATTTTTAGATTATCAACTCATGAAACCTATTCCACAGACCATAGAATTATGTATGGTATGTCTGACATTTAGTACATTGACCTCAAACATAGAAAAGTTTCACCAAGACACCTAGGCATCTACGAGGCCTCATCTATAGGTCTTAGATCACTCTATGGGTTGTAGGTGGCCTTCGTGGTTTGTTTTAGTGATTTTTCTCAGCTTTATCTAGGCATCTACGCAAACTAGGTAGAGAGAATTAGGAGGTGTTACATTATCTCCCCCTTGGGATCATTCGTCTTTGAATGAAGAGCAATCTAAGAACCTAGTAAACAACTCTCAACTCGCTCATGCAATAAATCAATGAAGCAGTTAAGCAAGTAAAGCAAGTAAACAATTGAAAAATCAGTTCAATCATCACTCAAACTGTAGGATACTACTATCAGTCATACTCGGAATAGAGGGGAACTTAAGAATTATGAAAGAATCATTACCATCAAACTCTCTTGTCATCGGTAGGTAGAAATAAATGTGGGTATCTTACCTTCATATCCTCCTTTGCTCCCCAAGTAGCTTCTTCTACCAATTGATTTCTCCACAACACCTTGACAGATGCAATCTCCTTAGTTCTAAGCTTGTGAACCTGAATTAAGGAATTGAATGGGAATTTTCTCATAGCTCAAGTTGTCCTCCACTCCAACACTCTTAACAGGCACAACCAATGTGATCATCCAAACACTTCTTAAGAACGGAAATGCGAAAAAATGGATGGATGGTCACTAACTCTGGTGGTAGCTCCAACTCATAAGCTACATGGCCCACTTTTCTCAAAATCTTATAAGGACCAATATACCTTGGATTCAACTTCCTATTCTTCCCTAATCGCATCAAACCCTTCATAGGTGACACCTTCAAATACATCCAATCGTTGACCTCAAACTCTAAGTCATCGGTGTAGGACTTTTATTGACTCTGTGCAGTTTTCAACCTTTCTCGCATGATCTTCATCTTCTACATGGCTTGGTGAACCAAGTCTCGCCCAATCAACTTTGCTTCACCCACCTCGAACCAACCAATCGATGATCTACACCTCCTCCTATACATTGCCTCATATGGAGCAATCTAAATGCTCGAATGATAGTTATTATAGGAAAAATCATTTAGAGGTAAATGGTCATCCCAGTTACCTTTGAAGTCAACAATGCAAGCCCTCAACATATCCTCCAAAATTTTAATTGTATGTTTTTCTTGGCTATCACTCTATGGGTGGAAAGCAGTGCTGAGATTCACCTTCGAACCTAAGCCTTTTAGAAAGGATCTATTTGAGATGATGGAAAAAGGGACTCCATGCATTCTGAAAATCTTCCTTATGTATAATCGGGCATAATCCACCACGGTGTAAGTCGTCTTTACTGCCAAGAAGTGCACAGATTTTGTCATCCAATAAACTATCATCCAAATTGAATCATGCTATCTGCGAGACGTCGATAAGCTTGTGAAAAAGTCCATGTTAATTATCTCCCACTTCCATTCTGGAATCTCAAAGTTCTGGGCCACTCCACATAGCCTATGGTGCTCAACTTTAACTTATTGACAATTCGGGCATCTAGAAACCAATTTTGTAATATCGCTCTTCATTCCACTCCACCAGTAGACCTCTCTCAAGTCATGGTACATCTTAGTTGACCTTGAGTAGATTAAATACCTAGAGTTATGGGTCTCTAGGATGATCCTTTCTCATATACCATCGATATTCGGAACACACAATCTGCTTTGATGCCTCAATACTGCATGCCCTCCTTTGGAAAAAGTCATTACCTTCTTCTTGTGAATATCCTACTTCAATCGCAATAAGATGGGATCTTGGTCTTTCTTCTCCTTCACCTCCACTACAAGAGATGATACCGACCCATTATGCACAAGAACTCTACCTTTATAAGATTCATTTAGTTAACTCCCAATCGGGTCAGTCTGTGAACCTCTTTTGCTAGTTCTTTCTTCTCTTCCTCCAGATGAGCAGTGCTTTCCATCGACAACCTACTAAGAGTATTAGCAACTATGTTATCTTACCTGGATGATAGAGGATGCTTATATCACAGTCCTTGAGTAACTTAAACCATCTCATCTGCCTCAAATTAAGCTCCTTCTAGGTGAAGACATATTGCAGGCTCTTATGGTCTGTGAAGGCATTGACATGTGCTCCATATAAGTAGCATGCTATATCTAGAGGGCAAACACCACTGCTTCCAGTTTGAAATCATGTGTGTGATAATTCATATTATGCACCTTGAGTTATCTTGAAGCATATGCAACAACTTTATCCTTCTACATCCATACGCATCCCAATCCCACTCTCGAGCCATCACAATAAATGATGAATCCATCAGTTCCTTCAGGCAAGGTCAACACTGGAGTAGTAGTCAACCTTATTTTTAACTTTGGAGACTCTTCTCACACTCATAGTACCATCAAAACTTGACCTTCTTCTGAGTCAGTCTAGTTAACGGTGTCGATATAGAAGAGACCCCATCAACAAACCTGTGGTAATAACCAGCAAGACCTAGAAAACTTCTTATATCAGTCGAAGAGGTTGGTCTAGGACAATTCTTAACTACCTTAATCTTTTGAGTATCCACCCAAATGTCATCGCCCAAAACTATATGGCTAACTAATGCCACAGGTTTGACACAAACTCACACTTTGAAAACTTTGCATATAACACATTATCCTTGAGTGTCTATAAATCAATTTTTAGGTGATTAGCGTGCTCCTCCTTGTCTCAAGAATACACCAAAAAATCATCAATGAACACAATCACGAATATGTCAAGGTACTGTCTAAATACTTTATTTATCAAATCCATGAGGTTGTAGGTGCATTATTCCACCCAAAAAACATTATCAAGAACTCGAAGTGACCATACCATGTTCGAAAAGTTATCTTTAATATGTCACATTCTCTCATCTTCAACTGGTGATAGCTTGATCTCATGTCTATTTTGGAGAAAACAATGGCACCCTTAAATTGGTCAAACAAATCATCAATCCTTTGGAGATGATACTTATTCTTCACTGTCACCTTATTCGACTAGCGGTACTCAATACACATTCTGAGGGAATCGTCCTTCTTTTTCACGAATAAAACCAGAGCACCCCATTGGGAAATGCTCAAACTAATAAATCCTTTCACTAGCAAATCTCTCAATTGCTTTTTCAACTCAGCAGAACCTTCCTATACGGCGAATAGGGTGGGTATTAGGAAGAACATCAATTCTAAAGTCAATCTCCCTATCAAGAGGAACGTAGGCAGGTCCTCATCAAAAATTTCAAGAAATTCATTCACAATTAGGATGGACTCGAGGGTAGAGGGCTCAATATCATTAGACTTAACTCGCACGAGGTGATAGATACATCCCTTAGAAATTCGCTTTCTGGCC
Source organism: Solanum rostratum (assembly GCA_029948455.1). Classification (NCBI taxonomy): domain Eukaryota; kingdom Viridiplantae; phylum Streptophyta; class Magnoliopsida; order Solanales; family Solanaceae; genus Solanum; species Solanum rostratum. The sequence goes on from CM057049.1 coordinate 54,800,031, forward strand.
TTAAGGTAGGAAATAAACCTACCCTTAGGTGTGACAGAATTTCCCTTCCACTCTAAGATAGGCTCATTTGAAAATTGAAATTTGACAGTTCGGGTTCTATAATCGATAGAGGCATAAAAGGAGTGAAGCCAACCTATGCCAAGGATCACGTCCAAATCAACCATCTCCAATTCTATCAAATCCGCTAGAGTATCCCTATGATAGACGAACATCACATTTTCCCTATAGATCCTTTTAGCCAGGATAGACTCACCAACAGAAGTAGAAACTGAGAATGGCTCAAGCAAGCACTCCAGAAGAATCTCTAATTTACTAGCCACATATGGAGTCACAATCAACAGAGTTGCACCTGGATCGAGAAATGCATAACAATCAGAAGTAAAGATTCGAAGCATACCTATCACAACATCTGGTGCAGACTCTTGGTCCTGTTGGTTCCCCATTGCATATAGACGGTTTGTCCCACCGCCCATTCCTGGTGTCGCACCTCTCTAGTTACCTTTGGTTAGTGGTGTAGTAGCAGAAGACTGGGCCTTATTATTCCACAATGGACTTTCCCTCTGAAAATAACATGTTTGGCCGCACTTATAACAACAATTACCTCCCTCTTTACACTCCTCCAAATGCATCCTACCATATTTCCCATTAGGTAGCTTCCCTTAGAGCTAAAGGTCTCGCTAGCCTGAGACTAGGAACCCTATGCTCTAGAGTTCTGCTAACCTAGGGACTTCTAATTATACCCGTTGTTAAGAGTTGATGCACTAGCCGAGGATAGTACATAGTTGTTTGATCTTCTCTGTACGTAGGACTGGTCTCTCTTACTCTGTTTAGGCTGATCAGACTCAGGCCCTACCAACTTAGCCTCTTCTATGTGTTTCTTCTTATCCTCCTCTACTTGTTGTGCATAGACCTTAAGCCTAGAGATGTGCATATTTTGGATCGGTAATGTTACCTTACACTCTTTCTTCACATGCTTATCCAAACCAGATATGAACTTTTTCATCCTTGCCCTCATATCTTGGATCATCTCTGGAGCATACCTGGATAGCTGGATGAACTTAAGGTTGTACTCCTTGATGGTAAACCCCTCTTGCTTCAGGTTTGCAAACTCTTTGATCTTCACCTCCCTCAACTCCTGTGGAAAGAAGTGATCAAGGAAAGCACTCTAAAATTCGTCTCACTCAGCAGGCTTAACATCTTCACCTAGACCCTCTTCCCACTGATTATACCACATTTGACATATCCTTAAGTTGATAACAGGCAAATTCAACTCCCTCAACCTCAGTTGGATGCATAGCCTTCAAAACCTTTCACGTCTCATCAATAATATTCTGGGGGACCTCCTCAATCTTTGGACCTGTTAAGATTAGTGGGTTCATCCTCAGAAAATCCCTAAGACTGGTTGCAGTAGTTGTCTCTTGAGAGCTAGAACTAGGTGCCTGTGAACTCCGATTCCTACTCTGAGCAGCTACCAGTTGGGTGAGCATAATGATAGCTCCTCTAAAGTCATCATCTATGGTGAGAACAGATGGGGAAATACGTACTGGTGGAACTCCAACAGCTCTAGCTAGTCGACCTCAACCCCTTGTCTCCATTCGAGTAGGCACCTCTGAAGTTGGGTTCTTAGTATTGTCAGTTGGTGTGCTTCTTCGGATGATGATACGCTTAGGAGGCATGATCTGCAAATGTCTAACCCACGAGTTAGAAAGGGGCTTTATAGAGTTAAACTCTATCGCACGAACTCAGAATATTAGAAAGTGTAACAATCTTTAATGTCCTATAGCCCCCTGCTTATAAAGTATGGTGCGCAACACACTCATAAACAAGACTTTACTAGACACGACTTCATAGACTCCCTAGGACACTTAAACTTTGTGCTCTGATACCAAGTTTGTCATGCCCTAGGAGGGTACCCTTGGTGTGGCTGGCATATAAAGAATCATTTTTTATTCCCTAAGAAAACCGCCTAGCCTCATTATCACATCACACTCATTAGCGAAAGAATACTCAAGTGGAGATATAAAATAAATAAATAAATAAATAAAAATATGATGAAATAGTCTCCAAGGGTCAAGTTTGGAAAAGTAAAAGTAATCATCAACCTCTACTCAATGTCTATAAAGCCTTTACTCTCATCTCGAAGGTGTCAAGACAAGCCTCGGGATACCTCAATATAAATAATGTGAGCACTCAAATAAAAGAAGAAAATAAAAGCTCCCCCAAAAAGCACCGACGGCTCACCAAAATCTGAGAAGCAGGAAGCTGGACCTCAAGGATACACTGGCTGAAGTTCTCTATCACTTGTATTTGCATCCCTAACGATGCAAGCCCAAATGGATGTCTGCACATGGAATATACTGATTTGTAGAATGGCTCAAAGAATAGTAAAGGCTAAAAATCAATCAGTCAACTTAACTCGGAACTCAGCTTATCAACTCATGACTTAAATCAATGAGAAATGCAAATTGAAAGTTTAAAATCATGCTTTGCAAATAGACTAAACTTCAAGTAACTTAGTGTAAAGCAGGATGTGCTCAATCAAGTGTTGCTTGGATGTTTTTTTAACCGACATAACTCCCACCACCATAACTTTTATGATGCACAACGAAGTCGACGTCGTTGCCAAGCCCGTCCTAAACATGCCAAGGTAAAAGACTTCATCCCTTCTCTCTCTCTCTCTCTTGGATCCAAAGAGAATGTCTATATTTTGGGACATAAGCCGACAAAGTTAACAGCATGACTATCCAACATTGGCAACGTAGTTCTGGGTTGTTATCCTCTCACCCAACTCGTTGCTCAACACTCCTTCCAAGAGTAAAAATGTTCTTATGCCAATAAATTCAAAACTCATCTCTTTAGATTATCTCAAGACAACTTAACTCATTCACTCATCAACTCAGCCAATCAGAAAATTTAACCATGCAATGCAATCAAAACTCAAACTCAAACTAAAACGCTCATTTAGACACCACTCATTCATGCTCATCACATAATACAAGTAAGCTGCTTTATAGATATACACACATACAAGCCATATGCTCCTTATTCTCAATTTACTCAACTCAAACAACCACAGTCGTAGTCTCAATTTGATCAGTTTAATAGATATATTTAGAATAATGCCAAGTAAGGTTCATAGTACTGAATGCAAGTTTTATACACCAATTCCATAGGACCAACATATAACTCATTAATCTACTCACGATTACGTATCAAAACTAAATATAAATGTAGATAACTCAAAGATTAGAATCATGATACTTTCAATACTCAATTCTTACACATGAACTCGACCGAGTAAATGGAACGGTGCAAGGATGGACTCAATCCTACGCTTTAGAAAGCCTTACATACCTAGAACTAGGAAGAGCAATCAACCCTCTAATGCTCCTCAAGCTCGAATTCCAAAACCCTCGTTTTACTCCCTCTTTGATGCTCTTCAAGAATGTCTATGGGTATATGGAGAAATAATACACCTAGGGCACTGATAAAGGACCTAAATTAAGTCCAAAACGTCGTAGGTTTTAATTTAAAGGGATAAGAAAAGTCAGGAATGCCCCTATTAAAACTACCGGTGGGAATTACGAAACCCCATCAATGGGTTGTGGGTTCTACTTATGGCCGTAAGTTACCTCTCGTAGGTAAGGGTGTCCCAAAAGTTGAGTTACTGGAAATTAACCTGGGACTTACATAACCTCTTCCTATGGATTGTAAAGTACCTTATGGGTCATTTGATGACTCATGGTTTCAAGGTTAAAAAACGTGGTCAGTTCAATAGAATTTCAACCTATCAAACCAGACTTATGGGTTGTATGTCAGTTGACAAACCGTTTGATAACTCATCACTCGATTATCCATAAAAGTAGATTTTTAGATCATCAACTTTCGAAACATATTCCATGGGTCGTAGAATTTTGTAAAGTCTATAAGAGATCTCGTACATGGACATAAGACTAAGAAAATTTTCAACAAGTTACCTGGGCATCTACGAGGTCTCATCTATGAGCCGTAGATCACTCTACTGGCCGTAAATGGCCTTCATGGTATCTTTTAGTGATTTTTCTTAGTCATCTTTCTCATCTTTCTCTAAGAATTTACTCAAAATAGGTGGAAGGAATTAGTGGGTGTTACAGTTTTCCATGATGGAGGACTCACCAATAGCAATCTTCAACGAGTTGTCTAGCCACGTGGAGAAGGAGGATGAATAGGAGCTCCGACCCCTACATGGTTAGATCATCTAGGAAAACGTATGTGTTAGTATTTGGAATGTATTAAGTATATGGGGTGCTATGCAATAAGGAACATAAGTCATAATTAAACAATATGCATAATCATAATCAATAGATATAAGATCAATATAACATGTATGATCAATGCTTAAGTCAAATCATGCATGGAGATAGTCAAACTTGCATCATATATCATACATATGTGGGAGAAGACCTTAATGGACATATAAAACCATGTGAGCTACTATATGGAGTCCCGATTATCTCCACACTAAAAGGAGTGGCCTACTTTCCAAGGTAAACCATACTCCAACTTGGTGGGTAACTTGTCCTAGATGGATCCACTCGTAAAATCCTATTCAGGGAATAACATGAACCTACAGTGGCATATAGTTAAGATACCAAGACTTTATATAAGGACCTCTTGGGTTAAGCCCCCACCTTAAGCCTCTTTCGATGCTAAGTCTAGTCCCACAGAATGGTTAACATAATCAAAAGAGTAATCATAACTTGAATATTTTGTAAAAACATGTCAACATAATAAGAGTAGCTCTTTCATGAACTTGACCCCTTTAAGTGAGTATTAGCTTGTACACGAGCGTAAAACATTTATCATACTTGACCCCTTCATGTAGACATTATTCATTCACAAGAGGGTAGAGATTTAGCATAATGCTCAAATTCTTGTTTATACATCATAGGAATTTTTCATGAGTTCAATACATGCTTAACAACCCATATTTATCATACCATACTTGTCTTGCATAACATGAAATAGTCTTTCATCAACATAAGAATCCTTGTCATGTAAATGTGGTCAAATATGGTGGGTGTATGCAATTAGTATTAAAATCATGAAATATAAGAGAAATAGACATGGATGAAGTAAACAGGATCATTAGAAAGGTTTTCAAACAACCACCAAAAAATGATAGTAAAACCTTAGTTGGGTCATGAAATCCATCTTAAAAATCCATAATGTGTCATAGTTTCCATAGTTCGTGTCATGCATAGCTCAAATAGTCATAAATCACGACATAAAATAACCTTGAATTAATGTTCATGCATAATATCACTTCTTGGTAAAATCAAATATAATTTATGTTTATAATGCATAATAAGACGTACCCACAAAGTTTCAAGACTTGAAATCGGAAAATTTTCATAAAGTAGAGTTGGGCTCCATGGGTAGAAGGATCCATGGATGAATACCCACATACCTCAAACATGAAATTTCTTGAAAGAAAACTAGAGAGGACTTGTGAGCTTCACTTGAATTCTTGATATCCAAAGAGTGCTCTTAAGAATCTTGAATTTAATTGAGGAATTTGATGATGATTACGGAGGATTTTAGAAGGGTTTTTGAGATATTTAGAGCTTAATATGGTTGAACAATGAAGGGTTCTGTCTATATAGGTATTAGGCTATTACTCGAATGCCCCCAACTGTAATAGACAAAATTTGGAAAACTTTGACCTATGGTGTGACAAGTCCGCAACGTGGACTTGTTGCAGTGTAGGTCATTTTCGTGTTAATTTTAATTTTTACCCTATTTTTGCATAGAAATGAGTTTAGGCCATCTTTTACTATAGTAGACCGAGTCCGTGATGCGGACTGGTCATGTACCCTACTGGATAAACCCCGAATAACTAAAAAAATTATTTCTTGATATGGGTTGCCTAAAAATCAAAGACCACCTCTTCCCTATATAATTTTGCACCCTAAAAAGAATACGAAGTCGAATTTGTAAAATCAAGCACGGATTTTAAGATATTCAAGAAATACACTATAGGGGATTTTTTAATTGCGTGAGAGGTGTTACCATTCCCCCTAAAAGTTTTGCCTCTTCCACAAAGTTGAAAGCTACCCAGGTAATGATTGACCCTCTGTTTCCCCATAGGCTGAGGAAGAAGGATGAAGACACCAAGTTCTAAAGGCTTCTCCCTATGCTCACTCTCTCTCTCTCTCTCTATCAATATCTCATCGGTAGAAACCCTTGTGGAGATGCCAAGTTATACTAAGTTTATGAAAGAGCTAATAGCCAATAAAAGGACCCTAGAATGTAAAACAGTCAATGTATCACACCATTTTAGTGCAATTTGGACCCATAACTTGGTGGTGAAAAAGGATAACCCAGGTACATTTACCTTTCCTTGTACCATTGGGGCTTGCAAATTTGGCAAAGCATTGTGTGATCTTGGAGCTAACACCTATCTTCCGTTGTTAGCCATTTTTGAAAAACTAGGATTGGATACTCCTTCACCAAAAACTATGAGATTGCTTATGATAGATTAGCCCATCAAAAGACTGGTTGGGATCTAGCACAATATGTTGATGAAGGTCAACAAGTGTCACAACCCGGGGTCAGGGCCTAGATGTGACACGACGAATGGAGACCCGAAAGTCCCCAAACAAGCCTCAAAATTTCAGAATTCGCATAGCAGATTCAAGGCATACAAGACAGATAACTAAATAGGGAATCTAAAGTCAAAAGGGAAGACCATTCATTTATGGATAACAAAATTAGAAAAGTTTATACAGTGCCCAACATATGCCTCTAGTCAAGGAACGGGGGCCGGGACAAGTTCCGGGCTCACCCTCAACAAAATATATAAGCATAGAAACACTAGAAGCAAAAGCTTGCCCTTGGAAGACGGGGCTCACCACAGATATATCTTCAAGAGGGACTATTCGTCCTGCGGCTGATACTCAAATTGCTCGGTCCCTACATGGTAAACTCATGTAGGCATAGAGTATGTGTTAGTATGTTTGAATGTACTAAGTATGCGGGTATGCAATCCAAATGACTTACCGGACCTGCATATCAATTTTAGATGACAAGGGCACATAGTACACAAGGATCATATAAGCAAGAAAATTTAATATACAAGATGCCATGGAATGCGGGGTGCATGCAAATACGATAATGCTCCTATATACATATAGCGGGTATGGACTATAACCGACAAACCAAATCCATACGAGCTATTGCATGAATTGGACCAATTTGCACCTCCCACCGGTAGGGAGAAGATTACTTGCCAAGGGTAATCTACATCGCACCTTACGACCATGCTTTCGGTGGATGGTCACCTTCCTTACGACCACGCTTTTTGGAAGGATTTGCAAGAATAACATCAAGAAATGTCATATCATAAACATGTAGACGAACAATATCCGTCCCTATGCTGGCTCATAGTTCAAGAAAAAGGAGAGGGCCCCTAATCCATCGGTTCTAAGTCTTACACATCCCACAAGAATACATATATACTTATACATATGCTTTCAAGAGAGTCCAGTGCAAGTTTCAAAGCGTTCAAGGCACATTTAGGCTCAACGCCAAATTACTAGATCATATACAAGATGCCAATGCAAGGAATAGCTCATCTACAAGTACAAGATGGTGCAAGCACCCAAGATGCTCAAAGAACCAAGTCATAGACATACCGGTGATCACCTTTTTATCAAGTCCCATAGCTTACGAAAAATCATATCATAATTCCATATTACCAAGATTTCCATGCACCAAAGTCATGAATCTTATGCAAATGAAAATATGTAGGGATGGCATGGGCAATGTAGAGTATATCCAAAAATTTGCAGTATAATGTAAAGACTAAGAAAATCCATAATAAATTCATATGAAAATGTAGTACAAATCACCCATGCAAAATGACCTCTTTAAAGAGACATGCATGCTCATATTTTCATAATCCAAATAGTTTATAAACTTATCATAACTCAATTTTCAGAATATAATAAAACACATGCATGGTTCAAGTTTACCAAGAACAAGTAGTAGTCTTTACATTTTAAGTAGACAAGTGTATAAAATAGTTTGAGAAGAACTTGGGTCTTCTTGGTTGAAAGGAACCAAGAATCAAATCCACATACCTAATTTAGAGACAACCTTGAGAAGAAAATGGACTCAAAATTGAGAACCTTGACTTGCCAAATCCTAGAGAGAAGGTGGAAGTCTTGAAGGAGTGAACTTTAGAGAGAGAGTGAGTGAGAGTGAAATGGCTGAAAATTAGAGTGTTTAATTTATATAGGGAGCTTAGGAGGGGTGGGAAATGACAAAATGTTTGTGGGAATAGGCCAATATTTCAAAAATGTTGTGATGTGGTCCCAGACTTAAAATTTTCAGAGGCAAGATTTTCTGGACTAAGTATCACGACACGGACCGGTAAACGAACCACCTGGGGTCACACGGACCATGACCCTGTCCATATAAAAGTGACTCCATGATTTTCTGAACTAAGTATCACAACACAGACCGGTAAACGGACCACCTGGGGTCACACAGATCATTACCCCATCCGTATATAGGCGACTCTCAGCATTGAGGTCAGACGGGGGACAACACGGACAATTTAAAGTCACACGGGCCTGTGACTTGGTCTTTGTGAAGGTGGCCTTACGGAGTTCACCATACGGGAGGCCAAATGGGCCGTGTGGCCTTACATGGACCGTGTGGTGGCCCGTCTACCCTCCACTCTCCCAGGCGTCACTCCACGGGAGGCCACACAGACCGTGTGACTTCACACGGGCTATGTAGGCCCTCCGTGAGGTGATGCCTGGCAAAATTTCTGGGCAGGTTTTGTTAACCTCAAAGTGACGTCGATGATCCGGGGCCTTTCATCATCTCCCCCTTAGGAACATTCATCCCTGAATGTTCAAGAACAAGGCTTGAAAAGTAAGAGTTTAGGCAGGATAGTTCCGACTCAAGACACAATGCACAACTCAACTCAAATTACAAGGTTTGTACAAAAAAGTTTTTTGTCATAAATCAAATTATAGTTCAAAACCAAACTCATGTCAAGATTGTATTCAACTCATTTGCCAAGAAAAGAAAATCCTTTAGTGTACACATATGCATGTCATGCCATGAGACTCAAGAGGGCAAGAAAATGACACAATTGATAAGGAAGATTCCTAGTACCTTAGGCTTGAGTAGATTGGAAGTGATGGGGGTATCGTTTCATCATGTCCAGCTCCGCCTCCCAAGTAGCACTTTCCACTAGCTGATTTCTCCAAAGTACCTTTACCGAAGCCACATCCTTGTTGCGAAGCCGCTTTACTTGCCTATCCAAGATTTCCACCGGCACCTCCTCGTAAGTCAAGTTTTCCTCAACCTCAATTCCCTCCAATGGCACATTAGTGCTAGGATCACCAACAAATTTCCTCAACATGGACACATGGAAGACCGGATGGATGAAACCCAAATCCGGAGGTAACTCCAACTTGTAAGCCACATCTCTAATCCGCTCAACAATTTCATAAGGGCCAACATATCGGGGACTTAACTTGCCCTTTTTTCCGAAACGCATAACACCCTTCATAGGAGAGACTTTCACATAAACCCAATCCCCGACATGAAATTCGAGGTCCCTTCTCCTACTATCTGCATAGGACTTTTGGTGACTTCGGGCCGCTTTCAATCTCGACCTAATCGCTTTTATCTTCTCCATAGAATCCAACACCAAATCCGACCCAACTAGAGCCGTCTCACCCAAGTCAAACCACCCCACTGGGGATCTACACCTCTTCCTATACAAGGCTTCAAACGGCGCCATGCCAATGCTAGCATGGAAGCTATTATTATAAGCAAACTCGATGAGCGGAAGATGATCATCCCAATTCCCCTTAAACTCCGATGCACATGCCTTCAACATATCCTCCAAAGTTTGAATAGTCCGCTCCGCTTGGCCATCGGTTTGAGGATGGAAAGCGGAACTCAACTTAATTTTGGTCCCAAGGCCCTTCATAAAGTATTTCTAAAAGTGGGAAGTGAATTGAGCACCATGATCCGATATGATGGATCTAGATACGCCGTGCAACCTCACCAACTCTTGAATGTACAACCTTGCGTAGTCCTCGGCACTGTAGGTAGTCTTGACCGGTAGAAAGTGAGCCGATTTCATCATTCGATCCACAATAACCCAAATGGAGTCAAATTGCCTTCGGGTCTGAGTCAATCCAACCACAAAGTCCATATTCACGTCCTACCACTTCCATGTAGGAATTTCAATGACTTGGGCCAAACCACCAGGCCTTTGGTGTTCAACCTTTACCTGCTGACAACTTGGGAATTCAGACACGAACTTGGAAAAATCCCTCTTCATTCCATGCCACCAATATACCTCTCTCAAATCCCAGTACATCTTGGTACCCCGTGCGAAAAGAGTAGAGAGAGTTGTAAGCCTCACTCATAATCACCTTCCTAAGGTCATCCACGTTGGGAACACAAAGCCGGTCTTGGTACCGAAGTACACAATCTCCCCCTTGGGAGAAAGCCTCAATCTCTTTTGCAGCAACCAGCTTCTTCAACTCAGATAACGATGGATCTAGATCTTGCTTAGCCTTTACTTCACTCACCACACAAGATTTTGCCCCATTCTGAACCCGAATACCACCTCCGCTGGAATCAGCCAACCTGACACCCAACCCAGCCAACCGGTGGACATCCCTTGCCAACTCCTTTTTCCTATATTCAACATGAGCCACACTCCCCATAGACAACCTGCTGAGAGCGTCGGCTACAACATTAGGCTTGCCCTGATGATACAACACACTCATGTTGTAATCTTTTAGAAACTCCAACCACCTCCTTTCCCTGAGATTAAGATCCCTCTGGGTGAAAACATATTGCAAACTTTTGTGATCGGTGAATACATCAACATGGACCTCGTACAAATAATGCCTCCAAATATCCAAAGAAAACACCACCGCTGCCAATTCAAGGTCGTGTGTGGGATAGTTCAGCTCATGCACCTTCAACTGCCTTGATGCATACGCTACTACCTTACCATTCGACATAAGCACACAACCCAATCCGATCCGTGAAGCATCGCAATACACCTCAAACCCTTCTGAACCAGTTGGCAAGGTTAGAATGGGAGCTGATGTAAGACGATCCTTTAAGGTTTGAAAACTCCTCTCGCATTCATCCTACCATATAAACTTAGCCTGCTTCTGGGTCAACTTGGTCAATGGAGATGCAATACATGAGAAACCTTCCATGAACCATCTGTAGTACACGACCAACCCAAGAAAACTGCGGATATCTGAAGGAGTGAATGGCCTAAGCCAATTTTTCATAGCCTCTACTTTCCTTGGATCCACCTTGATACCATCTCTGGACACCACATATCCGAGGAAAGCCACTTTGCCCAGCCAGAACTCACACTTGCTAAACTTGGCATACAATTTCTTTTACCTCAGAGTTTGGAGAACCATTCTCAAATAATTTTCGTGCTCCTGTTCACTTCAGGAGTAAATGGGAATATAGTCAATGAAGACCACCACGAAGTTGTCCAGGAAAGGCTTAAACACTTTGTTTATCAAATCCATAAATGCGGCCGGAGCATTAGTTAGACCAAACGACATCACTACAAATTTGAAATGCCCGTACTTGGTCCGAAGAGCTGTTTTGGGGATATCATGCTCCCTAACCTTCAACTGATGATACCTAAAACGGAGATCATTTTTTGAGAAGTGAGTGGCACCTTGAAGCTGGTCAAAGAAATCATCAATCCTCGGCAATGGGTACTTGTTCTTAATGGACACTTTATTCAGTTGTCCGTAATCAATACACATACGGAGAGACCCATCCTTCTTCCTTACAAACAACACGGGAGCACCCCATGGTGATGTACTAGGCCGAATAAAACCCTTCTCTAATAACTCCTTCAACTGCTCCTTCAACTCTTTCAATTCTGCAAGGGCCATCTGGTACGGAGGGATAGAAATAGGCTGGCTGCGTATCCGGAAGAAGATCTATGTCGAAGTTTATCTCTCTATCTGGAGGAATGCCCGGTAAGTCCTCGGGAAACACATTCAAAAATGCATTCACCACGGGGACTGACTCGAGAGTAGGCGCCTCAATATCTGCATCCCTGACCCTCACCAAATGGTAGATGCACCCCTTAGAAATCATTTTGCGCACCTTGAGGTAGGAAATAACAATCACTACCCTTCCATTCAAGAACTGGCTCATCGGAAGGTTAGAACTGGACTTTCCGGGTTCTACAATCTATGCAAGCATAAGATGCATGCAGCCAGTCCATTCCAAGGATCACATCAAAATCAAACATCTCAAGTTCCACGAGATCACATGGAAATGTTTTATGCAACACAGCAACACGGCACCCATAATAGACTCTATGAGCAATAATAGATTCACCCACAGGGTGTAGACTGAGAAAGGCTCTCGTAGAATCTAGGGTCTCAAATCGAACTTAACAGCCAATAGCAGAGTCACAAAATACAAGTTTGCACCTGGGTCAAGCAAAACATAAGCATCAAAATCAAAGAATTTTAACACACCCGTCACAACATCTGGAGCTTCCTCGACCTCCTGGCGAGCATGGAGTGCATAGAACCTGTTGTTTCTCAGGACAACACCTGGAGGACCTCTCTACTGACCCTGCCCGCCTTGGGCTACCTGACCTCGGCCCCCGCGTGCATTCCTCGAGCAATCAACAAACTTATGATCTTTACTTCCATATCCGAAGCAAAGCCCTAAATCACTACGGCAGGCGTGTGGGGCCTTCCACACTTGTCACACATGAGATATCCTCGTCCGCCACCCATCTGTACCCCGGGAGGGGGTTCCCGAGCATTAGCCACCCGAGCTCCCAAGCCTTGTCCCTGTTGGAAGCAACCAAAACCAATATTCTTAGCACCGGAGAACCTGCTATCAATGCGGGCTCTATTGGGATCATGTGCCCTCTTCTCCTTGAGTTTTGCCCCCTCAATTTGTTCATCATACACCATGAGTCTGGCAATATCCATGTCCCCAATCAGTGTAGCAGTCCGGCATTCTTTCACCTACAAGTCATAAATACCGGAAACAAATTTGTGCATTCTTGCACGGGGGTCGGCCACCAAGGACGGAGCATATTTGGATAGCTTGGTAAACTTGAGGGCATAATCCCTCACACTCATATTCCCCTGCTTGAGATTAATAAACTCGGTCATTTTGGCCTCCCTCATCTCAAGTGGAAAGAAGCGGTCGAGGAAAGTAGATTTGAACTCTCCCCATTTAACATGACCATCACAGACCCTTTCCATAGCCCACTGTGTATACCATACCTGAGCTACATCTTTCAACTGGTAAGCAGCCAATCCAGCTTTTTCCTCAAAAGAGACGCCCATAATGTTTAGTATTTTTGAGAGTTCAGCAATGAAATCCTGAGCATCTTCATCAACCCTTGACTCGTAGAACTCCAGAGGATTCATCCGAGTGAAATCCCTTACAATGGAAGCGGGTGTAGGGTCTCGTGGCAAATTGGCTTGCCTTGCCTGAGCAGTCACCACTTGTGCAAGCATGGCCAAAGCAGTGCGGAATTCACCATTTGAAATAGGCTCCTCCACAGGCTCGTGAGGGGCCTAATCTTCGACAGCCGGAGTCGGCCTAGGTAGTGGAGGTCTTCCTCGAGGCATTTACTAAAAAGGGATTAACAACACCGACAAGTAAGGAGATTCATAAACAAGCCATAGCACGATACAAGACACAAAGAAGGGAGGAATTTCCTAATACGTTTTCATAGCCTCCCACTCATAGGTATGGTGCACTTCACACCCATGAATAGGACTCTACTCAATGCGGCACATTGGACTCCGAGGCCCAATATAGCTTAGGGCTCTGATACCACCTGTTGTCATGACCCGGGGACGGGGCCTAGATGTGATACGGCGAATGGGGACCCGAAAGTCCCCAAACAAGCCTCAAAATTTCAGAATTCGCATAGCATGTTCAACATATATAATACGGATAACTAAATAGAGAAATCTAAAGTCAAAAGGGAAGACCATTCATTTATGGATAACAAAAAGAGAAAAGTTTATACAGAGCCCAACATATGCCTCTATTCAAGGAATGGGGGCCGGGACAAGTTCCGGGCTCACCCTCAAAAAAATATACATACATAGAAACACTAGAAGCAAAAGCTTTCCCTCAGAAGACGGGGCTCACCATAGATATATCTTCAAGAGGGACAATTCGTCCTGCGGCTACATGGTAAAATCATGTAGGCATAGAGTATGCGTTAATACGTTTGAATGTACTAAGTATGCAGGTATGCAATCCAAATGACTTACCAAACCTGTATATCAATATTAGATGATAAGGGCACATAGTACACAAGGATCATATAAGCAAGAAAATTCAATATACAAGATGCTATGGAATGTGGGGTGCGTGCAAATGCGATAATACTCCTATATACATATAGCGGGGATGGAATATAACCAACAAACCAAATCCATGCGAGCTATTACATGAATTGGACCAATTTGGACCTCCCACCGGTAGGGAGAAGATTACTTTCCAAGGGTAATCTACATCGCACCTTACGACCATTCTTTTCGGTCGATGGTCACCTTCCTTACGACTATGCTTTTCGGAAGAAGTTGCAAGAATCACATCAAGACATGTCATATCATAAACAAGTAGACGAACAATATCTGTCCCTACACTGGCACATAGTTCAAGGAAAAGGGGAGGGCCCCTAATCCATCGGTGCTAAGTTTACACATCCCACAAGAATACTTATATACTTATACATATTCTTTCAAGAGAGTCAAGTGCAAGTTTCAAAGCATTCAAGGCACATTTAGGCTCAACGCCAAATTACTAGATTATATACAAGATGTCAATGCAAGGAATAGCTCATCTACAAGTACAAGATGGTGCAAGCACCCAAGATGCTCAAAGAGAAAAGTCATAGACATACCGGTGATCACCTTTTTGTCAAGTCCCATAGCTTACCGAAAATCATATCATAATTCCATATTACCAAGATTTCCATGCACCAAAATCATGAACTTGATGCAAATGCAAATATGTAGGGATGGCATGGGCAATGTAGAGTACATCCCAAAATTAGCAATATAATGTGAAGACTAAGAAAATCCATAATAAATTCATATGAAAATGTAGTACAAATCACCCATGCAAAAGAACCTCTTTAAAGAGACATGCATGCTCATATTTTCATAATCCAAATAGTTCATAAACTTATCATAACTCACTTTTCGGAATATAATATAGCACATGCATGGTTCAAGTTTACCAAGAACAAGTATTAGAATCTTTACATTTTAAGTAGACAAGTGTATAAAATAGTTTGAGAAGAAGTTGGGTCTTCTTGGTTGAAAGGAATCAAGAATCAAACCCATAAACCTGATTTGGAGACAACCTTGAGGAAAAAATGGACTCAAAATTGAGAACCTTGACTTGCCAAATCCTAGAGAGAAGGGGGAAGTCTTGAAAGACTAAACTTTAGAGAGAGAGTGAGTGAGAGTGAAATGGCTAAAAAGTGGAGTGTTTAATTTGTATAGGGAGCTTAGGAGGGGTGGGAAATGACAAAATTTTCATTGGAATAAGCCAATATTTCAAAAATGCCATTAATGAAATGGACCAGAAATTGGTTTGTCTGGGGCATACGGTCCGGTACATGGTCCGTGTTGTGTCACACAGACCGTTTATTATGCCATGGTCCCAAACTTAAAATTTTCAGAGGCAAGATTTTTCGGACTAAGTATCACAACATGGACCAGTAAATGAACCATCTAGGGTCACACGGACCGTGACCCCGTCCATATAAAAGTGACTCTAAGATTGTCTGTATATAGGCGATTCTCAACATCGAGGTCAGACGGAGGACCACATGGACCGTTTAAAGTCACACGGGCCGTGACTTGGTCCGTGTGAAGGTGGCCTTACGTAGTTCACCATACGAGAGGCCACACGGACCGTGTGGAGGCTCATCTACCCTCCACTCTCCCAGGCATCACTCCACAGGAGGCCACACAGACCGTGTGACTTCACATGGACCGTGTAGGCCCTTCGTGAGGTGATGTCTAGCGAAATTTCTGGGCAGATTTTGTGGACCTCAAAGTGACGTCGATGATCCGGGGCCTTTCAACAAGTTCATTTTGCCAGCTAATTTTGTTATCCTCGAGGTGGATGTGGAAATGCCCATGATCCTTCGTAGACCATTCTTGACTACCAAAAGGGCATTGGTTTGATGTAGAGAGAGGAGATCTGATGTTTAGAGTAAATGAGAAGGAGGTGGTATTTTACATTTGTAAGGAAATAAAGAAATCGAAGGACCTCCATGTGGTGTTGGGGATTGATCATTGATGGAAATCATTATTTTGAGAAGGACTCCATCGTGCCATAACATTAAATACAACGCTTCTTGGGAGGCAACCCAAGATAAAGGTAGTTTATAAATAATGGGTGTTACTTGTGCAAGTACATAAAATGAAGAATTTGAAGTGGGTAAAAAAGGGTGACACATTGTGACAATAAGCGGATCGTCGAGTTGGAATGGTGACCACTAGTTTGACTGCTTTTTAAGTTTGTTGTTGACTCTTTAGTTACTATGAAATTAGGTGGTCAAAGTTGCAATTTGGTCGACCAATGAGTTGGTTGGCAATGCAAAGTACCACTGCCTTTTGGAGCTGAGGAAAAATGTTTGATCACTGTAAGAAAATACAGTCAGGAATGTCGCTAAATGTGTTCGATGGGGTGAGTCAGCATTGCCGAATTACGCACCTGACCAACCTATATGAGGCTTTTCATATTTTTGCTCCCCTTCACCCTTCACTTTCTTCTTTTTCACTTCCTAAGAGACTAAGGGACCTTTTGGCTCCTCGGTTCTTTCTTTTCATTGGGATTGTAAGTGAAAAGCATTAACAAATCAATTTTTGTTCATCTCATTATCTGTACATCATCATCAAGGTATATTTTCAGCCCTTTGTTTTTATTTTTGAACTATTCTTGAGTTGTTAGGGCTTGATTATGGTTGAAGATGCCTATGAGCATGTATGATTGTGAGTTGGTAGGGTAGTGAGGATTTTTCCCTCGTGTTTGTGTGATGTGCTTGAACTTTGGATTTTGGGGGAAAGCATGGCCTTGCCAATCATTTTTGGAGATGATCATTTTGACCACTGAAATTGACTCGATGATGTGCCAAGTTGTCACACATCACCTTTTATGACTGGTTCTTAATGCTGAGTGTTGTCACTTTCGACGATGGTATTTTTTTATCGTCGAATGCATACATCCATCATTGAATATTACAGTGATTTGAGGTCTGAAAGCTGTAAAGAAAGGTAAAGATCAATTTGACCGCTGAAGTAGTTTCGCAATTAGCCGAACATGTTTGGCGAACAAACTAACCTGTCTGCATAGCTTATTATCCTGATGCTTATTTTTTATTTCTTCTTTCAGACTATTGATTCTCCCATACATGATTAGCTAGTTTTGCAGGTATATCCAAACAAAAACATATTGCGACTCATGGAGGATCCAATTCAAGCCAAGCAGCCCCCAAAGCTGCCAACCCGGTCGAGCAAAGAGCGTAAAAAACCCATAGGAAAGTACGGGGAAGGGGCAAAGGAAAGGTGAATGAATCAAGGGATCCCCAAAGTTATAAGAGGGGTCTTTCAATTTAACCTGGACAAGTTTAATGATGATTAAGCGGTGTCCAAATCCCCAACACATGAGCCTCAATCTTTGGAGCTGAGTCACAATCAAAGCCGAATCGAGGAAAGGTCCAAGTCTCTAGATAATCCTCTCTTCCAAACCTCACATATAATCCAAGAGACAATATCCCCTCGACACTTGAAGAGGTTGAAAGCAACGGGGCTCAAACTATTCTGGAGGAGAGAAAATTGCCACAAATAGGGTCATTGATAGGTACCCTAAGGTGTGGGACACTTTCCGTCGATTCCAACACTTCACCACACCCCGGGATCTTTATATCCCAAGTTAGGTCTGGGAGTTCTATGAGGCAAACACCAATATCATTCTGAAGAGTAGAGGCTAGAACAAAATTGCTCCATAGCTGGTCGACATTATTGAGGTGAGAGGTGTGTCTGTCCTATGCAGTAAGACAGATATAAGTGATTTATCAGAGTGTACCTTTTATATTTGACATGACCTAGCTGACATGGTTGAGAAAGAGACCCTGGATGATTTAAAGGCTTGGTTGTCCCCGATGATTGGTATACCAGCTCCCTCGTAGTTGGGAGAGGGAGTAGTGATTAAAAAGAAAGAATTGAATATTCTAGCGAGCTCGGGTCTATCAGTAGCATCGTCATGCCATCCCAAAATAAGTCGATCCTTAGACATCCAAAAGCAATGTTAATTTGATGTATTATGGACCGTCAAAAATTAATTGTTGGTTCAATAATTACACCTGATATCCTCACAAGAGCAAAGCGGATTAAGACCTCCCTTCTATTTCCTAGCCTTATCACGGCACTATACCGATGAGCCGGAGTTCTATTTGACCAAAAGAATGATGTTGAGATTACTCCATTAGCCTCCACTGATATCCAGCGTATTGAGGAGGACAGGGCTAGGAAGAAGTCGGTGGACACTATACCGGTTGTAGATGTTAAGACTCTTGAGTCTGGCACTGCAGAGCCGGCACCCGAGGCAGGTATACCTTCCTCTCCCTTACTTCCTTCCTCCTCTACCCTAGCTCCTTCCACTTCTGCACAAACTGATCCATTGGCTTCAAAGAACTAAACCCCAATCACAACGAATACCATTTTTAGTATTGGTTGGTTAGCCAAAGTGGCTGACATTAGAGCCACAAAGGTTGAGTCTTCCTTGCCTAAAATGATTGAGAGGGTCATAACTACTGCATTGACCCTTAGAATTAAGGTAGAAAAGAAACATATAGAGTTTTCAGAGGCATAAAAATTGAGGATGGATAGGCTAGAGGTAACTTAGGAGGATCATGGGGCAAAGTTAAAAGATTTGTTTGATAGAGTGACTACTATGGAGAAAAAGGCAGGTCCCAGTGATGGTACATCAATCATAAAAGCCGATATTGATGTTTGAAGAAGGAGGTGGCAGCATTAAAGTCCACGAACATCTCTTCACTATAGGGCGTGGGCGACTCTCCATCTAGGGTTGATAAAAATATGGCTCCTGAGGGTACTGCAGGTATTGTTCTTGGAGAGGGTACTGAAGGAGATGATGTACTAATTTAGTTAGAGACAAACGAGGAATCCTTGGGAGCTGAGCCATGGCCATTGGGGCTTGTTGATTTGAGAATGGTAGAAGAGGATGTTGTGTCCATGGTGACTAAAGAGTCCCTCGAAGACACGTCCATGATTGGGATGAGTCGCACGTCCAATGCATATGAGCCAGAGCCCTGAGGCCGCAGATTGACTTAGAGTCTCCTACATCTGCACATACTTTAGAGGCTACACCACAGGACTTGGGCATGGATGCCTCCATGACCTCTTCTTCAGCTCCAGCACCACTACCACAGCATGATTGAGTGATCAGGGGGATTCTAATTCTCACTCCTTCTTTTTTAGCATTATTGGTGTTGTTCTTATACATTGAGGACAAAGTTTCTTTTTAGTTGAAGGTGAGTATGTAGAGTCCCATTACTTTTTTATGATGATTTGTTTTATTTTGGTTATGATATGTTTGGGATGAGACAATAGTTTGGATGTTTTAGTTTTTACTGATAATTTGAGACAATCCTTTACTTTTGGGTTTGTAAATATTTTTATTTTGGGTTGTAATAGATTGTAATTTCTTTTAATTTTATTTTTGTTTTTGTTTTTGTTCTTGTTTTGAATGGATATTTGTGAATGATGTGTGTCAATGATGTACTTGGATTTTTGCAAACCCGTGCATATATGAAAAGTTCTCAAAAGCGTTTTATCATGTCTTTAGTCCTTAGCAATCCAAGTATCGATCGCCAGTATCTTTGATTCGAATAGTGTCATGGACGAGGAGAATAGTGTCATGGACGAGGAGAATGTTTCCTTTGATCCTCACTCTTTTTCTTTTCCACATGAGAGCAAAGAGTGTGTGTAGATTTCAAGGAGAGATGAGCCACTATACCCATATGCCATCCTACCCGTCCTCAAGCCTACATTAAAATCCTAGAAAAGTCCTTTGTAATCCTAATCCGAGTGAAATTGAGTGAACATCGATTGAGAATAAGGGCAAGGTCACGACTCAGACCTAGGGCCTAGCCATGAAACGGCGAATGTGACACCCGAAGGCATCCCATCCAAGCCTTGTATTCATATCATAAGCATTCACAAGGTAAAATAAGCATACATAAAAGAAGAGCGGGAGTACATAAAGTGAGAATATCATAGTTCCTATAAGGGATTATATATCAATCCATTAGGTCTAAATCATACTTCTACATCATAGATCTTAGCAGGGTCTAGCACATAACTCACTGGCTCACCCTTAAGATATGTATCAAAGGGAGAAATTGGTAAATTCTCAACATAAAGAAAAGCATCATAAAGGGCTTGTTCTGAGAGAATGAGGCTCACCAACAAGTCTTCAAGCCAAAAAAAAATGACAGAACGGAATGGTCACCTCATCGTCTGCCTCACATGGTTTGATCATGTAGGAGGAGAAGTATATGTTACTATAGAATGTACTAAGTATATAGGTATGCCATGAATCAAAGGACATCACAATGATATCAATATGCATAATCATAACCAATGGAATAAGGATGCAATATGCATAAGCATACAAGTTTAAAATCATGGAAAGAAGTATCATAAAATTCTTTTATGACCTTAACATACATATGTAGGAATAGGAACATAACCGGCATATAAGGCAATGGGATTACTACATGGAATCTTGATGTTCACTCTACTTTGCCAAGGTAGACTCGATCCTCACCCTATAGGCTCTATCCTAGCACGGTGAGAACTAACATTTAACCCTGCCCTTTTAGGCTCTATCCTAGCACGGTGAGTGTCCATTAAAGCTATATGGATCCATTAGCATAGCTTTAAGGCATAAAAATATGAACTTTATTCCTATGGTGGCGCATACCTATGGGACCATGGTATCTACAAAAGGTTTCTCAGTGGTAAGTTATATCCCACTGAATACACAAATCTTGCATATACATGACTATCAACATAGTTCATACTTCATTAAAATCATACCTTCATAATTCGTAAATAATCATCATAGTTTTCATGAAAACATCATGTCATAAGAATAGTCCATCTACTTTGCTTTTCAACATAATGTAGGTAGGCATTACAACTTTAACATCATCATGAACATTTGGGTTTTCATCACCCTCTTTATCATAGTATCGTCATAGCTTTCATAACATCATCATTAAATCATGTTGTTACACTCGTTAGTTCATAGTCATAAAAAGTCATAGCTTCATCATAAGAGACTAGGGCTAAGTATGGGTCCATGGACATGTCACGACCCAAGCCTAGGTTCTAGACGTGACACGGAGAACGGGAACCCAAAGATATCCCAAACAAGCCTCTTAAGCATGCATAGCACATCATTGGTTTCACGGAAGCATAAAGAGCAACAAACATGTAGTACATAATTTCTAAAGGTAAACGGGGCTTTGGACTCACGCTATAGGGATGTTGTAGGGAAAAGGATGAGCATGGATCACATAGCAAATATATCAAAGGGGCGGATAAGTATGACTGATTCTATGGGGGAAATTAGGGACTTGGGATTTTCATCTCATCACTATCATCATACAACAAGAACATAAGGGAATAGGGGCTAAGAGAAACCTCCAATAACTACATAGCATAATGAGTCGGACTTAATAGTACATAGCCGAAAAAATATCCAACAGCACCTCTAATCACGAATAGAATGGGAGCCAAGACATCTCCAGGGATCACCCTCACAAGATAGTATCCAGAAGTAGATAAGTCTAAGTAAACGCATGATAGTAAATGGTTGTCGTCACCGAAAGTGGAGGACTCACCAATAGCAATTCTTCACCCGAATCGACTAGCCTCGTGAAGGAGGAATATGGAAAGGAGCTCTAGTTCCTACATGGTGATATCATGTAGGAAAAAGTTAAGTGTTAGTACTTGGAAGGTACTAAGTATGTGGGGTGCAAATGCAACAAGAACATAAGCCATAATTAGACAATAGGCATAATCATAATCAATGGATATAAGCTCAATATGAAATAAATGTTCTATGCCTAAGTCAAAAACATGCATGAGGGTTGCCAAATCACAAAACATATCATACATAGATAGGAAAGGACCATAACCGACAAATAAGACCAAGGGAGCTACTACTTGAAATCCTGGTGGTCACTCCACACCGAATAAAGGAGTGGTCTACTTTGCCAAGGTAGACCATCCACTCACCTTACGATATAACCTTTTTGAAGAGTATTACAAATGTCCCTACTTTACAACCTGGCCTTTTCGGTAGGTAAAATAAGATGTCCTTACCTTACAATACATCTTTCGATAGGAGTTAAGAGATATCCTTACCTTATGATACAATCTTTTCCATAGGAGTTAAGAGATGTCCTTACCTTACAATACAATCTTTTCCGTAGGAGTTAAGAGATGTCCTTACCTTAAGATACAATTGTTTCGGTAAGAATTAAGAGATGTCCTTACCTTATGATACGATCTTTTTGGTAGGAGTTAAGAGATGTCCTTACCTTACTATGTAATATTTTTGATAGGATTTACAAAATCTCCCATGGTGACACATAGGACAATGGTTACCAACGAAGGTCCTCTTGGTGTTAGGTCAACAATCCCAAGGAATACTCAATTTATATACATAGCCATATTATACAAAGCTTCCTAATTCATGGTGGTATCATAAGAGTATCTGATCAAACCATTACATCATAATATCACTGAAAAGGACTCCATATTATTTATAGCATCCTAAAATTCTCATGAGCTCATAGCATGCATAATAGCCCTTCAACATATACAATATTTGTAATTCACATGTCATACAATAAGACTTTTGTCAACATAGGATCTAGTCAAATAATTTAGTCAAAATGTGGTGGGTAATATACACATAAGCTTGAAACCATGCAATTCAAGAGTATAGAACATGAGAGGAGTAAAATCAATTCATTTAAAGTCATTCAAATCAACCTACCATCATTGTAGTAAAACCCTCATTTTGGTTATCATGAAATCCAACTAAAATCCACAAGTTCTTTCATAGCTTTTCATAGCATCATAGAGTACATAACTTTTAATATCATAAAATCCATCACAATGTCAAACCCAAATGGTATTTAAGCATAATAAAATCATTACTTAACGAATTCAAATAAATCATGTGTACAATACATAATAAGAATTACCCATAAAGTATTCAACCTTAAAATCATGAAATTTGATAAAGAGAGAAGGATTGGCTTCATGGGTGGAAGGATCCCCATGAATGAAGCCCACATACCTTATCAACGTAATGAAGAGAAAATTCGATTTGGAGGTGAAGAAACCAAAATCTTAGCTTATTTCCTTCTTCTTGAAAGCTTAAAGACTTGGGACTATTTTGAGAGGATTTCGGACTTGGGCTACTTTTAGAATGAGAGGAATGAGAGAGATTAGAGTTATGAGGGCTGATAAGGAGTCTCTTGAGGGTCAAAACGATGTTGCATTGGCCATAGGGTGTGAGGAAAGGACAAAAACACCGGTTTTTTAAACCTGGTCGGATAGTTTACATGAAAGTCCGTTTATGGGGCCATAAGTAAATCCACAGACCGTAGAGTGGGTCGTAAGAACTAACAGCCTAATAGTGCTTCACTAAAATGGGCATAATTTTCTGGTCTGAACTCTGAATGAGGTGAAACCAGTTGTGCTAGAAAGATAAGTTAAAGAGCTTTCATTTGGAGGTCCCTCCAGCATCTAATGCATTGTGTTCTAAAAGATATGGTCATTTAAAGTAGAAACATATATGAACTCGTGCTAGAACTTAGGCGATTGGAATCATTTGCACTCGACTTGATGAGAGAGGGGCTTGGAATTGCATGAGGGGTCATGGAGGGGCTAAAAGAGGTTTTTAAGGGAATAGAAAAGGTTGGAACTGCCCCTTATAAAAATTCACTAGACGGGACCACGAGACCCCATTTATGGGTCGTGGTCCATTCTATGGACTTTAGATAAGGGCTTCGTCTGATAGCTTTTCCATACCTTTAGAGACCCTTCTCTGATTTACATTCCAAGACACGCTCTACAGATTATAAAAGATTTTACTTGTTGTGTGATGAATCATATATTGAATCCCTAAAATATCCCGATTTCACAAAGTCTACCCCAGGTTTCGCGGACCAACTTATGAGCCGTACAATGATTTATAACTCGTAAAACCCCCTCGTAGAAGCGGACACTTCCAAAAAGTTTCCAAAGCGTATTTTCATGTTTTTTCATACTCCTCATAGGTAGTGTCTTATAGGATAATTAAGTCAAAATCAAGCAATGGGATAGAATTCATAAAGATTACATGCAGTTAAAATCAAGTTGGATCATTAACTAAGAAACCCACATCAAGACATTAAGCCCTAATCATGCATACTTGAAATCACATATTTTTGCTTGAAAATTATATACAACACAAAATTCATCATAATTCATGCATAATTAGTCATAATCATCATATGGGAATCATAATCCATGCATTTGGAATTATAGCTTAAAATCCCATAGGAAATCATCATGAAATTTTGATTTTAGAAAAAGGTTTTTGATTGGCCTTTGTGGATGAAACTAATCCATGAATGAAATCCTACACACCTCAAGTAGAATCCTTAAGTTTTTTAGGAGAAAAACATCTGAAAATCCTTAGTCAATCCTTCAAGCTTTAGCTTCAATGGAACCCTTGATTTAGAGAGAGAAATATTGAGAACCCTTGAGAGAAATTTGAGGATTAAAAGCTTTGAATAATCCAGGAATAGGATTTATAAAGGTTAGGTTAGTTGATTCAGTTAGGGTAGCCAAAACAACATAGTCTAAGGCTTAGGAAAATTAGAAATGACAAAAACACCCTTCATTAAAAGATGCTAGAGCCGTCCACAAAAACCTTCCCATGGGTTATGATTTAACATATGGTGCATACCTCGGTTCGTAAAACCTTGTTCCACAAAAATCAGGTTTCTAAAATGTGAGACCCCTTGTTTCTCGTCTTCCATCATATAAATAGTGTGGCGTTGTATAAGGCACATGTGGTTTTTGCTAGTACCTTGGGACAATATGGCTGCCAATAAGTGGTAATATCAAGGACCTAAAGTTTTAAGCCAAAGGAAATAGCCTAAATACACGTTCGGGACTTTAATGACCCGAGTGGCACCTCGCCCTTTTTGGAAGGTTTAAACTAGGTTTAACTTTTTGGATGGAACTAAAAGTGTATACTTTGCTAATAATGGATTTTTAAAATCTATTTTAATAGCACAAAGGTCATACATTAAGTTTTGAAATCAAGAAAGCTGCAAGATAAAGGTTGGCCAACATTACCGTAAGTTTCTTTATGAAATCCTTCTTAAATTTGGGTCAAATTTATCAGGTCATATCTCCCAAACTATAAGGATTTAGAAGGTGAATAACCTATCCAATTAAAGATCTATGAGTCTAGTTTGCAACTCATAAAACCGCGCATCAAACCGACCTCAGAATAAAGAGTGATGACCGTTTTACCAGGAATGTCCGAGCTGGAAACTGGGCCATGGGTCGGGTCGGGTTGACCCAACTTAATGTCGGCTAATTTGAGCTTTTTAAAGCTCAAGTCACTTCCATTTCGTCCCCAACAGCTTAGAAACTGAAGGAAAACTCCCCTCAAGGTGCCAAAGGGATTTGAGTAATTTCTTTTGCATTTTTACCGTTAAAATTTGTTCGTGTGCCTAGAAATGTGTGTCTTACGCTTTGCAATTGTTTTTCCAATGTATTAGCTGTGTTTGGAGCTATTTTTGGGATGTGAAAAAAAGTCGTTTCTTGCTGGAATTGTTGGTTTGCAGCTGCTATGTTTAGGTAATAATTTTGAAGCTCTTTTACGGTCATTTTTACGAAGTTTTACGGACATTTCCTCGCGTAAATGCTCCTTGCCGAATCTGGTCATTAATGCTGAATTTTTGACTGTTTATAGGTTTCTTTAAGATGCGTATATATAGTAATTGCAAAGCTTAGGATGTACGAAACAACTTTTGTGAAGGAACTTTTGGCAATTGGACGTTCGTTGGAGAGATATGTTAAGGCTAAGCTTCGTCCCTCCTTTTAGCACGAAATCCGAAAAGTTTCCCAAAACGTCAAATGTGATATCTTATTATTCTGTTGCTAGAAAGACCTTCTGTGAAAGGCATTGGGATTGCAGCTAAGTTATATTCACGATGGTATTAGGTTGAAATTCCATTCATTCTCTTAAACTGGACATGTTATTGTGGGTTGGTCCTTTTGTGTCTTTCAGTCTCTAATCATAAGATTGGCATGTATATATGGTGTGTCCCTGTACCTCTGTGGTGGCAGACTTGTCGGCTACTTAATGTACGTGATTTACTGTTGACCAGGTCATGACTTAAAATGTCCAGGCTTAGTCTTTCAGACGTTATGCTGCTCGATTTTCTTCTGGATCCCAGTTTAGTTAACTAGCATGTTTAGTGGCTTAGTCGGCCAATAGCAGTATCGGGTGCCAGTCGCGCCTCCCCTCACTTTGGGGCATGACATAAAATTTGCAACTCTCAACCTACAAATATGCGAGACGACTCGTGGATCCATTTACGGGCCATAGGTCCTTCCGTAGAAGTAGTTTGGACCTAGAAAAATTTAGGTTCCTCAGGATCGATTCCTATGACACCTGTTGACAGGTCATGGATACTTATATGGCCCATCTGGTAACATGTAAGTCACCTTCTAGAAATCTTTTAATTTTCCATTTTCACTGGCCTACGACCCATGGTTGCTTTTACGGGTCATAGACTGGCTCATAGGATCAAACCATTAGCAAAGTTATTGTCTTTTAGTTTTCCAAGCCTAAAAATAGAAGGGGTGTTACAATATCTCCCTCTTGGGATCATTCATCCTAGAATGAGATAGAATCACTCTTGAATAGAGTAGGAACATCTCATCATGATAACATCAATGTAAGAATGCAAATTTATCATCATTTTCATGAAATCATCAAACTTATGCATCAAACATCATTCCAAAACAGTTTCATGGTCATGCATGCATGCAACTTTAACAAGGTATACGCATTCGCAAGAATTTTGAAAGAATGGTTAAGTATCTTAGGCTCGAAGAGAAGAAGAAGAGGTAAGGGTATTGTTTCATCATATCCGGCTCAGCCTCATAAATATCACTTTCTATTTTTTGGTTTCTCCATCATACTTTGATGGATTCAACCTCTTTATTCCTCAATTTCTTCACTTACCAGTCCGAAATTTCAATTGATACTTCTTTGTAAGTCAAATCTTCCTCAATAGACACATCTTTCAATAGAACAATAGAATTAGAATCACCCAAACATTTCCATAGCATTGAAAGATGAAACACTGGCTGAACCATAGCTAACTCCATAGGCCACTTTCCCGATTTTCTTCACTATATCATAAGGTCCCACATATCTAGGACTTAATTTTTCTTTCTTACCAAAACACATCACTCCTTTCATTGGGAAAACCTTCAAATACACTCAATCACCTTCATCAAACTCCAGTTCTCTTCTCCTAACATCGGTATATGGATTTTGACGACCTTGGGCATACTTCAACCTTTCCCTTATGACTTTCACCTTCTCCATAACATCAATACCAACCCTGGTCCAATTGAGGACATTTCTCCAACCGCAAACCATCCCATTGATGATCTACACCTCCTACCATATAATGGCTTAAACATAGCCATGCCAATCTTGAATGAAAACTATTATAAGCAAATTCAATAAGAGGTAGGTGATCATTCCAACTTCCTTTGAAATCAAGCACACAAGCCATCAACATATCCTCCAACGTATGTATTGTCCTTTCGGCCTGTCCATCTATTTGAGTATGAAATGTGGTATTTAGCTTCACCTTCGTACCAAGCCCTTTTTGGAATGACTTCAAAAAATGAGAAGTAAATTTAGCACCTCTGTCTGATATAATGGACAATAGTACCCCATACAGTAATATTGTAAGGACTCATAGTTTTGAACAACTTTATCGAACCTCATAATGCCGCCCTATGAGAAATTTGATCAAGTGTCATTTCATGGGAGGCCCACACAACCAGTGTGAGTTCACACGGACCGTGTGGCCTCCAGTAAAGGGTGACTTGGCAAAACTTTCAATTTCGGGGACTTGACAGGGAGTTTCAAGCTAAGTATGGACACACATCTATCCACATGGTCTGGTGATATGCAACGGACCGTGTGGCCCCTCATGTGACTCTCAATGTGAAATTTTTCTAAGTACCAAAATCACCATATTATAACCTTTTTGTGCAAGATTTTTGTAAGTGTCGTTTCAGATCCTTGACACGACCTGTGTAGTGGTACACGGGTCGTATGGCCGTCCCTATGGCACCCCTTCACTTCAGAAAATTCTAAGTGTTGAACATTTGCAAATATTTGTTTAAGTGTCATCTCACGGGTACTATTCATGACACGTCAAGTGCCTCGCGGACCGTGTCAGTGCCAATGAAGCCATGACAGCCCGATTTTTCATCTGTTTCATCAACGGCATTCACATAAATACAATTTATTTTAAATGCATTTTATGATAATTTTTACATATCCTAAACCCCTAAATCAGCTGATATCCTTCATTTTAATCCATTCTCATTATAAACGCTCTCACTCTAAAATCATTCCTAAAAGTCCTATCTAAGTTCTTCTCTCAAGACTAAAGCTAGGGTTCAATTGGAGTTTCAACTTCAAGCTAACTTTTTCTCAATTTTAGCTTATCAATCAAGGTATGTGAGATTGATTCTTGGTCCCTTTTAACCAAGAAGACCCAAACTCTTTTCAATTGATTTTAATGAATTTAAGCTTACTTTAAATGTCGATTTTCATTATTTGAGTTTATTAAATTCAATTGATGTATGGGTTGTACTTTATTTATGATTTTAAGTTATTTTAAGCCCTATGATGTTGATTTACATTGAGGTTATGAAGTTATGAAGATGCATGTCCCTTTAAGGCTTCATTTATGCATGGGTGATTTATATTATGATTTAAATATGGGTTTAATTATGGATTTACTTAAATTTCACATTATAATGTTGCTTTTAGCTTGAATTAATATTACCCATGCTATTCTCACATCATTCATTGCATTGCATTCATGAACATTGGTTTTTATAGAAATTATGAAGTGGGTTAGCTCAATTATGTTTTATGACATGGTTTTGATAAGATTATGGGTTATGACAAGAATGTGATCACATATATGTCTCATGATTAGGGTTGTTTGAGAATTTTGGGTACTTGCACCATTTTGTATATGTAAATGAGTTATTCCTTGCATTAGTATTATGAGCATGATTTACGGTTTAGCATTAGAGCCAAAATATGCATTGAATGGTTTTGAAATGAATTTTTGTATCTCTTGAAAGCACGTAAATGTATATGTATTCTCGTAGGATGCCGACTTAGCACCAATGGATTGAGGGCGTTAGGACTATCCCCAAGGGTCCTCTCCTTTTCCTCGAACTATGTGTCTAACATATGTTATGAGAATCTTATCCGAAATGGATGATGTTCCCGTAAGGAAGGTTGCTTTATACGAAATGGGTGATGTTCTCGTAAGGTGAAGTATTATGTTATATGATATAAAATCCTATCTGAAATGGGTGATGATCCCGTAAGGGGGTTACTTTCTACGAAATGGGTGATGTTTCCGTAAGGTGAAGTATGGTTTACCTTTGGCAAGTAGACCACCTCTGTACCGATGATGGGATTTCATAGGAATTCCAAGTAATAGCTTGCTTGGCCTTACTCATGTCGGTTGAGATCACTTCCCCACTATATATGAGCATTATTGCAATTCATGTATCACGACTTTCATGGCATATTATATACTATTCTTCTTTGTATATATAATTCTTTCTATATTTTGTGCCCTTGCCACCTAACATTCAAGTGTAGGTTTAATAAGTCATATGCATTGCATGCCCGCATACTTAGTACATTCCAACGTACTAATGCATACTTTACGCCTACATGATTTTACCATGTAGGGACCGAGCGCTATGACTATCCACCGTTGGATGAGTAGCTCAAATCCGAAACTTGAACATGTGGTGAGTCTTATCTTCCAAGGACAAGCCACCTTCCTTCGACTTATTTTATCCTATATTTACTTTCTTACTTGAGGGTGAGCCCGACACATGTCTTGGCCCCATTCCAGCTTCTGACTAGAGGCATTGTTGGACATCTTATAGACTCTCGTAGACTCTATATAATATGTGTTGTAATTGGAGCTTATGATTTAGGTTATATATTGGTTGTGGTTATTATGGATTGATCATGGGAATTATGATATGTATGTACGTTTGATGTGGAATCGTGGAAGGCCCTAAGTCCCTTATTGCCCCTAGAGTCAGTCATACTTACCCCCCCCCCTTAGTGCTTATATGTTATGTGCTATGTGACCCATGTAAACCCCTTTCCCATCGATATCCCCATAGCATGAGTCCTACTTTCCCATCCCTTAGAACTATGTGTTTACTTTTGAATGCGCTTACAAACTGATGATGTGGATTTGATTACCTTGAGGCTTGTTTAGGAACTCATGGGTTCCCATTCGTCGTGTCACTTCTATGCCCTAACCCAAGGTCATGACAAAAAATGGTATTAGAGCCCTAGGTTTGTAAATGATCGTGGGAGTCCAACATGTCGTGCCAAGTAGAGTCCTATTCATGGGTGTGTAGTGCACCATGCCTATGAATGGGAGGCTATGAAGACGTCCTAGGTATTATCTCACCCCTTCATACCTTACGTCATGTTATGGCGCATATATTTGGTCTTCTTATCTTGACGGTGTCATTGCTCCATTTTAGAAGATGCCTCAAGGAAGACCCCACCTACCAAGGCCAGCTCCAGCGATGCTTGCCCAGGTGATGACATCTCACACTAGGCAAGCTAATCTTCTACGGGATCCTATACCAGCTTCTAGAGTGAGGGATTTCACCTGGATGAATCCTCTTGAGTTTCATGGGTCGAAGGTTGATGAGGATGCTCAGGAGTTCATTGATGAGCTCACCAAGGTGTTGAACGTTATGGGTGTCACTTCTGAGGAGAAGGTTGAATTGATTGTCTATCAATTGAAGGATGTAGCTTAGGTGTGGTATACCCAATGGTCTATGGAGAGGGTTTGTTATGATGATGTCAATTGGGAAGAGTTCAAACTTGCATTCCTGGATCGTTTCTTTCCACTTGAGCTAAGGGAGCCTAAGATGACTGAATTTGTCAACCTCAAGCAAGGAGGCATGAGTGTGCGAGACTAAGCTCTCAAGTTCACTAAGTTCTCCAAGTATGCAACGACACTTGTGGTTGATCCTCATGCAAGAATGCACAAATTCATTTTGGGTATCTCTGACTCATTTATGAAAGAATGTCATACTGCCATGCTCCTATGAGATATGGCTATTTCTAGACTCATGGTATATGCTGAATAGATCGAAGGGGAGAAACTCAAGGAGAGGAGGGTGTACGATGCTAAGAGAGCTCGTTTTGATGGTGGATTCTTCGGTTCTCGGAGTGGTGGTTTTGGTCATTTCCAGCAAGGCCAAGGTTCGGGTACTCAGGTCGCTAATGCTATGGTGCCTCCTCCTAAGGCATCGATTGGTGGTGGAATAGGGTATCCTCTGCGTGGCAAGTGTGGGAAGCCCCACACAGTTATTTGTTGGAGGAATTTGGGTGCTTGCTATGGGTGTGGTGATAAGAACCACAAGGTTGCTGATTGTCCTAAGAATATTCATAGAGGTCAAGGTCAGGCGGCTCACGGTGGTCAAGGCCAACAAAGAGCTCCCCAAGGTGTTTCCCCAAGGAACAATAGGTTCTATGCATTTCATGCCCGTCAAGGGGTTGAGGAAGCTTCGGATGTCATGACTGGTATGTTAAAAGTCTTTGATTTTGATATTTATGTTTTGCTTGACTTAGGTGCAAATTTGGCTTTTATAACTCCTTTGTTGGCTGTTAAGTTTGGTTTCAGTCCCAAGATTTTGAAGGATCCTTTCTCAGTTTATACCCCGTGGATGAATCTGTTGTTGCACATAGAGTCTATCGTGGTTGTCCTATTTCTGTGTTGTGCAAAATCTTTTTGTGTGATCTTGCGGAACTTGTTTGATTTTGACGTGATTCTTAGGATGGATTGGTTGCATGCTTCATATTCCTCTATAGATTGTAAAACCCAGAAAGTCAAGTTTCAACCTCCCGGTGAGCCTGATCTTGAATGGAAGGGTAGTGACTTTGCTATTAAGGGTTAGTTTATTTCCTACCTCAAGGCCCGGAAGATGATCTCCAAGGGGTGCATTTACCATATAGTGAGGGTCAAGGATATGGAGGTAGAATCACCTATACTTGAGTCGGTTTCGGTGGTGAATGAGTTTCCAGATGTGTTTCCCAAGGGCTTGTTCGGTATTCCTCCCGAAAGGGAAGTAGAGTTTTGTATAAATCTACTCTCGGATACTCAAACTATCTCTATTCCTCCCAATTGTATATCACCAGCGGAGTTGAAGGAGTTAAAGGATTAATTGAAAGACTTGTTGGAGAAAGGCTTCATTAGGCCAAGTATATCTCCATAGGGTGCCCCGGTGTTATTTGTAAGGAATAAAGATGGATCCCTTCGGATGTGTATTAATTATAGGAAACTGAATAAGGTGACCATTAAAAATAAGTATGCGTTACCCAGGATTGATGACTTGTTCGACCAACTTCAAGGGGCTACTCACTTCTCAAAGATTGACCTTCGTTCTGGGTATCATCACTTGAAGGTTAGGGAGTGTGATATTCCCAAGACGGCTTTTTGGACAAGGTATGGGCATTTTGAATTTGTGGTGATGTCGTTCGGCTTAACCAATGCTCTAGCGGTGTTCATAGATCTCATGAATTGGGTGTTCAAGCCATTTCTCGACAGTTTTGTGCTTGTCTTCATTGATGACATTCTCATTTACTCCTGAAGTGAGCAGGAACAACGAAATCATTTGAGAATGGTTCTATAAACCTTAAGGGAGAAGAAGTTGTATGACAAGTTTAGCAAATGTGAATTTTAGTTGGGTGAAGTAGCCTTCCTTGGTCATTTGGTGTTTTGGGGTGGTATGAGGGTGAATCTGAAGAAGACCGAGGCCGTGAAGAATTGGCCCAAACCATTGACTCCTTCAGATATCCAAAGCTTTCTGGGGTTGGTTGGCTATTATAGGAGGTTCATTCAAGGGTTCTCATCTATTGCATCTTCATTGACTAAATTGACCCAAAAGAAGGTTAAGTTCGTATAGTCAGATGAATGCTAGAAGAGTTTCTATGTTAGGATAATAGCCAGCTGCAAGCATTTCATCAAATAACCGACGTGCCATCTCAACTTTTTCGGTCTTCCCAAAGCACTCAATGAGAGTGCTATATGTAACAACATCAGGATTCAAGCCCTTTTCCTGCATCTCGATGAATTTCATGCGCGCTTCATCAATGTCTCCATTCTTCCCTAGACAATTTATTAAGGAGTTGTAAAAGACAATATCAGGTTTACAATTGCTATTCTCAAGTTCTTCAAAAATCTTGAGAGCTTCCTCAACCTCTCCTGCTCTACCAAAGCTAGACATCAAAATGTTATACGTAAATATGTCTGGTGAGGGGCCATCCTGTTTCATCTTTTCATAGAGATCATGAAAATGAGGAATCTGCTTTAATTTCCCGAGAGCAGAGAAGACAATGTTATATATGAAGTTGTCTGCTTTTACTCCATTTTCATTCATGCTATTCAGCAAATCAATAGCCTCAGTTACTTTCTTAGCGTTGCATAAAACATCAGCTCCCGTCTTGACCTTACCAAATGGCTTGGAGGGATTTGTGGTGTATTGTGATGCCTTACGGATCAGGTTGGGTTGTGTACTTGCAGGATTGTAAGGTGATAGTGTATTTATCAAGGTAGTTGAAGGTGCGTGAGCGTAATTACCCAATGCATGATCTTGAGTTGGCGATAGTGGTTTTTATCTTAATGATTTGGAGGCACTATTTGTATGGGGTTCATGTTGATGTATTCACCAAGCACAAGAGTTTGCAATATGTGTTCACTCAAAGGGATCTCAACTTGAGGAAAAGGAGATGGTTGGAACTCCTAAAGGACTATGACATGAGTGTTCAATATTATCCCGAGAGTGCCAATGTGGTAGTCGATGCTCTTAGTAGGCTATCTATGAGTAGTGTGGCTCATGTTAGGAAGGAGAAGGGGGAGTTGGCAAGGGATTTCACCGACTTGCTAGATTAGGTGTTAGGTTGGCCGACTCGAATAATGGTGGTATCCATGTTCAAAATAGGGCAAGATCTTCCGTGGTGGTTGATGTAAAAGCTAAGCAAGATTTAGATCCATCGGTGTTTGAACTAAAGAAGTTTGTTGTTGGATAGGAGCTTTAAGGTGTTCTCCCAAGGGGCAGATGTTGTACTTCGGTACTAGGACCGATTGTGTGTTCCGGATATGGATGGCCTTCGAAGGGTGATCATGAGTGAAGCTCATAACTCTTATTACTCCATCCATCCGGGGTCTACTAAGATGTACTGGGATTTGAAGGAGGCGTATTAGTGACATGGCATGAAGAAGGAGATAGCCTAGTTCGTATCTGAATTTCTAAGTTATCAACAAGTGAAGGTGGCGCACCAAAGGCTCGGTGGCTTGACCCAAGATATTATGATTCCCACTTGGAAGTGGGAAGATGTGAACATGGACTTTATGCTTGATTTGCCTCAGACCTGAAGGTGATTTGACTCCATTTGGGTTATCATTCATCGGATGACTAAGTCGGCTCACCTCTTATCGATCAAGACTATCTTCAGCGCTGAGGATTATGCAAGGTTGTTTATTCAAGAATTGGTGAGATTGCATGGTGTGCCTAGGTCTATCATATCGGAGCATGGGACCCAATTCACCTCTCACTTTTGGAGGTCGTTTCAAAGGGGACTTGGTACTAAGATTAAGTTGAGCACCACTTTTCATCCTCAAAGCGATGGGCCAGCTGAGAGGACAACTCAAACCTTAGAGGATATGTTGAGGGCTTGTATGTTGGAGTTCAACGGGAATTGGGATGATCCCCTTCCACTCATCGAGTTTTCTTATAATAATAGCTTCCATGCTAGCATTGGTATGGCACCATTTGAGGCCTTGTATAGGAAAAGGTGTAGGTCACCGGTGGGGTGGTTTGAGTTAGGGAAAATGGCATTGATTGGCCTGAATTTAGTGTCGGTGGCTATGGAGAAGGTAAAGTTGATTAGAGAAAGGTTAAGCATGGCCCAAAGCCGCTAAAAGTCCTATTTGGATGTTAGGAAGAGGGATCTTGAATTTTATGTTGGTGATGGGTGTATGTGAAGATTTCGCCTATGAAGGGTGTGATGCGTTTTGGTAAGAAGGGCAAGCAAAGCCCCCAGTATGTTATCTTTTATGAGATTATTGAGCGGATTGGAAATGAGGCTTATCGGTTGGAGTTGCCTCCGTACTTGAGTTCCATTCACCCTGTCTTCCTGTGTGTCTATGTTAAGGAAGTTAGTTGGTGATCCTAGCACCATTGTGCCTTTGGAAGCAATCGAGGTTGAGGAGAACTTATCTTATGAGGAAGTCCCGATGGAGATTTTGGATAGGCAAGTGAAGCGGCTTCCTAACAAGGATGTGGCTTGGGTGAAGGTACTTTAGAGAAATCAACACGTGGAGAGTGCTACATGGGAGGCGGAGTTGGACATGATCAAGCGATATCCCCATCTTTTCCAATCTACTCAAGCCTAAGATAATAGGTTCTTCCTCTTCTAAATAGTCCTAATTCTTTCACTCTTTAGTCTCTTGACAGGACATGCATACATGTGCACGAAAATGATTTTTATGATGTTTTTAATGATTTGAATACATTTTGATATGGGTTTTAAAGACTTTATGATCTTCGAATGATGAACGATGCATTGTACCTTGTGCTCGGATGTTTTATGTCCTAAGTCAAGCTTTTCAAATCTCGTTGTTGCACATTCGAGGATGAATGTTCCCGGGGGGGATGACATAAGGACCCGGAGTTTCGAACGACTTTATCAGACTTCATAATGTCGCCTCGTGAGAAATTTGATCAAGTGTCACTTCATGGGAGGCCCATACAGCCAGTGTGAGGTCACATGGATAGTGTGGCCTCCAACGAAGGGTGCCTTGGCCAAAATTTTGATTTCGGGGAATTGACAGGGAGTTTTAACCTAAGTATGGGCACACGGCCATCCACATGGTCCGTGTGGTGTGCAACGGACCGTGTGGCCCCTCGTGTGACTCTCGACGTGAAAGTTTTTCTAAGTACAAAATCATTGTCTCATAACTTTTTCTAGCAAGATTTTCTAAGTGTTATTTCACGATCCTTGACATAACTCGTGTAGTGTCACACGGGTCGTGTGGCCATCCGTATGGCACCCTTTCGCTTTGAAAAATTCTAAGTGTTGAACATTGCGAAAATTTGTTTAAGCATCATCTCATGGGCACTATTCACAACCCGTGAAGTGCCTCACAGACCGTGTTAGTGCCAGTGAAGCCATGACGGCCCAATTTTTCATCTATTTCACTAATGGCTTTCACAAAAATACAATTTATTTTAAATGTGTTTTATGACCTTTTTTTTACCTATCCTAGACCCCTAAATCAGTTGATATCCTTCATTTTAATTCATTCTCATTGTAAACACTCTCACTCTAAAATCATTCTTAAAATTCCACTCTAAGTTCTTCTCTCAAGACTCGAGCTAGGGTTCAATTGGGGTTTTAATTCAAGCTAACTTCCGCTCAATTTCAGCTTCTCAATTAAGGTATGTGGGATTGATTCTTGTTCCCTTTCAACCAAGAACACCCAAACTCTTTTCAATTGATTTTTAATGAATTTTAGCTTTCTTTAAATGTGGATTTTCATTATTTGATTTTTATTAAATTCAATTGATGTATGGGTTATAATTTATTTAAGATTTTAAGTTATTTTAAGCCCTATGATGATGATTTACATTGAGGTTATGAAGTTATGAAGATTCATATCCCCTTAAAAGCTTGATTTATGCATGAGTGATTTATATTATGATTTAAATATGGGTTTAATTATGGATTTACTTAAATTTCATATTATAATCATGAGTTTAGCTTGAATCTATATTACCCATGCTATTCTCACATCATTCACTGCATTGCATTCATGAACATTGGTTTTTATGGAAATTATGAAGTGGGTTAAGCCCAATTATGTTATGACATGATTTTGATGAGATTATGGGTTATGACAAGAATGTGATCACATACATGTCTCATGATAATGGCTTTTTGAGCATTTTGGGTGCTTGCACCATCTCGTATATATAAATGAGTTATTCGTTGCATGAGTATTATGAGCATGATTTACAGTTTAGCATTGGAGCCAAAATGTGCATTGAACGGCTTTGAAATGAATTTTTGTATCTCTCAAAAGCACGTATATGTATAAGTATTCTCGTGGGATGCCGAGTTAGCACCGATGGATTGGAGGCATTAGGGCTATCCCCAAGGGTCCTCTCCTTTTCCTCGAACTATGTGTCTAACATATGTTATGAGAATCCTATGCGAAATGGGTGATGTTTCCGTAAGGAAGATTGCTTCATATGAAATGGGTGATGTTCCCGTAAGGTAAGTATTATGTTATATGATATGAAAATCCTACCCGAAATGGGTGATGTTCCCGTAAAGGGGTTACTTCCTACGAAATGGGTGATGTTCTCGTAAGGTGAAGTATGGTTTACCTTTGGCAAGTAGACCACCTCTGTACCGATGATGGGATTTCATAGGAATTCCAAGTAATAGCTCACTTGAGCTTACTCATATCGGTTGAGGTCACGTCCCCACTATATATGAGCATTATTGCATTTCATGCATCATGACTTTCATGGCATATTGTATACTATTCTCCTTTGGATACTTTCATGGCATATATTTGTATACTTTTATGGCATATTGTATAGTATTCTAAATTACGTGCCCTTACCACCTAACATTCAAGTGTAGGTTTAATAAGTCATATGCATTGCATGCCCACATACTTAGTACATTCCAACGTACTACTGCATACTTTATGCCTACATGATTTTACCATGTAGGGACCGAGCACTGCGACTATTCACCATTTGACGAGTAGCTCAAATCTGAAACTTGAACTTGTGGTGAGTCCTATCTTCCAAGGATAAGCCACCTTCCTTCTACTTATGTTATCCTATGTTTACTTTCTTACTTGAGGGTGAGCCCGGGACATGTCTTGGCCCTCGTTCCATCTTATGGCTAGAGGCATTGTTGGACATCTTGTAGACTCTCGTAGACTTTGTATGCTATGTGTTGTAATTGGAGCTTCTGATTTCGGTTATCTATTGGTTATGGTTATTATGGATTGACCATGGGAATTTTGATATGTATTTGATGTGGAAACGTGGAAGGTCTCAAGCCTCGTATTGCCCCCTAGAGAGAGTCATACTTACACGCCCCTTAGTTCTTATATGCTATATGTTATGCGAACCCATGTATACCCCTTTCCCATCGATATCCCCATAGTGTGAGTCCTACTTTCCCATCCCTTAGAACTATGTGTTTACTTATGAATGCGCTTCCGAACCGATGATGTGGATTTGATTACCTTGAGGCTTTTTTGGGAACTCTTGGATTCTCATTCGCCGTGTCACTTCTAGGCCCTAACCTTGGGTCGTGACATTTACCAACTCTTGCATATAAACCTTAGCATAGTCTTCAGCACCATACAAAGTCTTTACTAGCAAAAAGTGGGTTTTTTTCGTCATTCTATCCACAACCACCCATATTGAGTAAAATTGCTTTCTAGTCTTTGGCAAACCCGTGATACAATCTGTATTCAATATCTCCCATATCCAAGTTGGTATCTCAATATCTTGAGTCAAACCACTAGATGTTTGATGTTCCACCTTCACTTGTTGACAATTTGGACGTTCATCACAAACCTTTCTATATCTTTCTTCATGTCATTCGACTAATATACTTCTATCAAATCCCTATACATCTTGGTGAATCTTCGATGAATAGAATACTTGGAATTATAAGTTTCATCAAGTATCTTCTCCCTTAGTCCATCCACATAGGGTACACACAATCTCCCTTGGTAATGCAATACTCCATATCCCCCTTATGAAAAGACCTCTACCTTCTTATCAACCATCAATTTCTTCAATTCAACCAATGTACGATCCATGTCTTGTTTTTCTTTGACTTCTTCCATAAAAAATGATTCCGCCTCATTTGGTATCAACACACCACCATTACTCAAGCTATTTAGATTCACACCCAAACAAGTCAAACAATGCAGTTCTTTGACCAACTCTTTATTCCTACTCTCAACATGTTTCATGTTGCCCATAAACACTCTACTCAATGTGTCAGCCATAACATTAGCCTTGTTGGGGTGATACATCATACTCATGTCATAATCCTTCAAAAGTTCCAACCACATTCTTTGCCTTAAATTCAAATCTTTGGCTAAACACATGTTATAATTATGATTGGTGAAGATATCAACATGTACTCCATAAAGGTAATGTCGACACATTTTCAATGCAAACAGAACAGCTAAAAACTCATCATGCGTCGGATAGTTCTTTTCGTACACTTTTAATTACCTCAAAGCTAAGGCAATTACATTTCCATGTTTCATAAACACACAACCTAATCCTACATGTGAGGCATCATAATACATACACAAAACCATCCGGGCCTTCGGACTATGTCAAAATAGGAGCCAAAGTAAGACGATCCTTCAATAATCTGAAACTCTACTCACATTTATCAAACCATTGGAATTTTACCTTCTTTTGGGTCAACCTTGTCAAAGGAGAAGCAATGGAGAAAAATCCCTCAGCAAACCTTCTATAATATCCGGCCAAACCCAAAAAATTCTAATATTGGATGAAGACAATGGTCTAGGCCAATTATTTACAGCCTCAGTCTTCTTTGGATCAACTTTAATACCATCACCCAAAATAATGTGACCAAGAAAAACCACCTCTCTTAGCTAAAATTTACACTTGCTAAACTTATCAAAGAGTTGTTTGTCTCTCAATGTTTGCAACACAATTCTCAAATGGTTTTCATTCTCCTTTACATCCCGTGAGTATACTAATATATCATCAACGAACACCACCACAAACATATCCATATATGGTTTGAACATCTTGTTCTTCAAATCCATGAAAGAGGCAGGAGCATTTGTTTGTCCAAATGATATAACAAAAAATTCAAAATGACCATATTGAGTTCTAAATTTCGTCTTTGGAGTTTCATCTTCCTTCACCCTCAATTGTTGATATCCAGACCGAAAGTCAATCTTAGAAAAGCAGTTTGCACCTTATAGTTGATCAAATAGGTCGTTAATCCGTGGAAGTGAACACTTGTTTTTTATGGTTACTTTATTCAATTGTCGATAATCTACACACATCCAAAGTAAACCATCTTTCTTCCTTACAAATAATACGGGAGCACCCCATGGTGATACACTAGGCCTTATGAACCCTTTATCAAGCAAATTCCTTAATTGTTCCTTCAATTCCTTCAACTCTGCAAGGGCCATACAGTATGGAGGTATAGAAATAGGTTCGATGTCGGGACAGAGATCAATACCAAAATTAATTTCTCTTATAGGAGAAATATCAGGTAAGTCATGGGGAAAGACATCGAGGAACTTATTAATGATGGGGACCGAATCAAGAGTAGGGACATGAGACTTAATAACCATAACTCTAACAACATGATATAGAGAACCTTTGGAAATCATTTTCATAACTTTCATATAAGAGACAAACTTCCCGTTGAATACTGAATCAGCTCCCTTCTATTCGAGAAATAGGCTCATTAGGGACTTGGAATGTGACCTTACAGGTCCTACAATCAGTAGAAGCATAGGATGCATGCAACCAATCCATACTAAGAATAACATCAAAAGTGGTCATATCAAGCTCAACTAGATCATATGGGAAAACTTTATATAAGACCGATACGGGACAATTTCGATAGACTTTCTTGGGTAGGATTGAATCACCAACATGAGTATGGACCGAATAAGTTCTAACAAAACATCTGGAGACACATCAAATTTTATGGAAACATAAGGAGTAACAAAGGACATATTGGCACAAGGGTCAAGGAAAGCATACACATCATGATCAAAAACATTTAACATATCGGTAACCACATCAGGAGATTCATCAACCTCTTGCATAGCATGTAGAGCATAGAAATGATTACCACGTGGACCACCACTTTGAGCTCGGGCATCTTGTTGCACTTGCCTTTCTTAAGTTACTTGACCTTGTGGACGCCCTTCTTTGCCCTTATTATCCACATCATGACACTCGGTGATCTGATGTCCTATCTTTCCACAACCAAAGCATGTATTGGTACCTCTTAATAATTCACCAACATGGTTCCTCCCACACTTGGAACATCTAGGAGGATTAGCACCACCTTTCACAACATCACCTTAAGCCTTAGGATTGTCTCCTTTCTCTTTGTCAAACCTTGGAGTAGCACCTTTCCAAGACCCTTGGCCTTATTGGAATCGACACCAGCGGACATACCATAAGAAAATCCATCATCATATTGAGCCCTCTTAGACTCCCTTGTCCTCATCTTTCGCTACTTCTTGCTCTACACTTATTCAGCATCTATCATGAGTCTAGAGATATCCATTTCCTTAGTAAGCATGCAGCCTTGCTTTCCATCTTTACCAAGTTGGACACACCCAAAGTGAATTTATTCGTGCTATCCCTTGAGTCGGCTACCAATGAAGGAGCAAATTTAGACAACTTAGTAAACTTGAGAGGATACTCCATCGCACTCATGATGCCTAGCTTCAAGTGTATGAATTTTATCACCTCCGCTTCCCTTAGATCAAGTGGGATGAAATGATCAAGGAATGTGGCCTTGAACATCTCCAAATCAATAGCACCTTGATCAATGGGAATTTAACTAAGTAAACCAAACTTGAGCCACTCCCTTAAGTTGATAAGCCACCAATTCGGTCTTCTCTTTTGAAGACACCCTTTTAATATCCACTACCTTATACACCTCATCAATGAACTCTTGTGGATCTTTATCCACCTTCAAACCATGAAACTCCAGGGAATTCATCCTAGCAAAATCTCTTATCCTCGAAGCCAGAGTAAGAGTCTTTGGAGAAGCAACAGCTTGAGCCAACATAGTAATTGCGGCTTTAAACTCATCACTAGACACTTAGTCCACTTGAGAGACTTGAGGAGCTTGAGGAGTCAGAGGAACATGGATCGCATTAACATCATTTCCGTTTGGAAATTGAGCACGTTGTGGAGCCATTTCTCAAAAGGTCAAAGGATGAGTGTTAGTACGTAGGAGCTTTGAAGGCACGACATAGATTACAAAAGAAGCGATGTTTTCCTAAACGTCTTATAGCCTCCTATTCATGGATGTGGCGCTCTTCACACCAATGAACAATACTCTACTCGACACAACATTTTGGACTCACTAGGATAATTTCAAACCTTGTGCTCTGATACCACTTTTGTCATGACTCAAACATGGGGCCTAGATGTGACACGACGAATGCAACACCCCAAGGCATTCCATCCAAGCCTCGTGTTCATATCATAAGCATTCATAAGGTAAAATAAGAATACATAAAAGAATAGGCAAGTAGGAGTACATAAAGTGAGAATATCATAGTTCCCATGAGGGATTATAGATCAACCCATTAGGTTCAAATCATGCCTCTACATCATAGATCTTGACAGGGTCAAGCACATAACTCACCAGCTCACCCTCAAGATATGCATCAAAGGAAGAAAATGATAAAGTCTCAACATAAAGAAAAGCATCATAAAGTGCTTATTCAAGGAGCATGGGAACTTTCCAACAAGTCTTCAAGCCCAAAATTCAAATATAGCAATGGAATGGAATAGTTTCCTCATCATCCATCCCTACATGTTTAGATGATGTAGGCAAAGAAGTATACATTAGTACATGGAATGTACTAAGTATATAGGTGTGCCATGAATCAAAAGGACATCACAATAATATCAATATGCATAATCATAATCAATGGAATAAGGACACAACATGTATGAGCATGAAAGTTTAAAATCATAGAAAGAAGCATCATAAAATTCTTTTATAACCTTAACATACATATGTGGAAATACAATAATTGACATATAAGACTATGCAAACTATTATATGGAATCTTGGTGTTCACTCTACATCAAGCTAAGAAGAGTCTACTTTGCCAAGGTAGAGTTGATCCTCACCCTATAGGCTCTATCCTAGCATGGTGAGAACCATCATTCGACCCCACCCTTTAGGCTCTATCCTAGCACAGTGAGTGTCCATTAAAGTTATATGGATCCATTAGCACACCTTTAAGGTATAAAAACATGAACATCATTCCTATGGTGGCACATAGTTATGGGACCATTGTATCCACCATAGCCATCTCGATGTTAAGTCATATCTCATGGAAAATATAAATCATGCATATACATAGCTATCAACATAGGTCATACTTCACTAAAATCATACTTTCATAATTCGTAAAGAGTCATCATGGCTTTTATGAAAACATGTCATAAGAATAGTCCATCTACTTTGCTTTTCAACATAATATGGTTACACATTCCCACCTTAACATCATCATGAACATTTGGGTTTTCATCACCCTCTTTATCATAGTATCATCATAGCTTGCATAACATCATCCTTTTCATAACATCATCATTGAATCATGCTTTTTTATATTTTAGTTCATAGTCATAAAAATTCAAAGCTTCATCATGAAAGACTAAGGCTAAGTGTGGGTCCATGGACAATTAAGTCACAATCATGTAATGGGATAGAATTCATAAAGAAAATATGTAATTAAAAATTAAATTGGATGATTGATAAAGGAACCCACATCAAGTCATTAATCCCTAATTATGCATACTTGAAATCACATACTCTTACTTGAAAATTACATACATCATGAAATTCATCATAATTCATGCATAATTAGTCATAATCATCATATAGGAATCATAATTCATGCATTTGGAACCATAGCTTAAAAGCCCATAGAAATCTTAAATTTTTTATTAAAAAAAAGGTTTTGGATTGGGCTTAATAGATGAAACTAATCCATGTTTGAAGCCTACACACCTCAAGTAGAATACTTAATATATTGAGAAAAAAATCTGGAAATCCTTAGACAAACCTTCAAGTTTTAGCTTCAATGGATCCCTTGATTTAGAGAAATATTAAGAACCCTTGGGAGAAATTTGAGGATTAAAAGCTTTGAATGAATTAGGAATAGGATTTATAAAGGTTAAGTTGGTTAAATCAGTTAGAGTAGTCAAAATGACGTAGTTTAGGACTTATGGGAATTGAAAATGTCAAAAACACCCTCATTAAAAACTACTAGAACCATCCACAAAACCCTTCCTACGGGCCATGGATCAACATACAATTTGTACCTCGATCCACATAACCTTGTGCCACAAAAGTGAGGTTTTTGTAATTTGCAACTCTCAACCTACAAATATGCAGACGATTCTGGATCAGTTATGGGCCGTAGGTCCTTTCGTAGAAGTAGTTATGGACTTAGAAAAATTTAAGTTTCTCAGGGCCGCTTCCTACGAGACCCATTGACGAATGGTTACTTATACGGCTCATTTGGTGACATGTAAGTCACCTTCTAGAAATCTTTCAACTTTCTA
The DNA here is from genome assembly GCA_029948455.1 of Solanum rostratum. Classification (NCBI taxonomy): domain Eukaryota; kingdom Viridiplantae; phylum Streptophyta; class Magnoliopsida; order Solanales; family Solanaceae; genus Solanum; species Solanum rostratum. The sequence goes on from CM057049.1 coordinate 54,844,991, forward strand.
TTTTCACGGGGTGCATTCAACGAATCCACCTAGGACTAAAGGTTGCTTCTACAGGTCGTAGACTAGCTCATAAGACCAAACAATCAGCAAAATTCTTATCTTTCAGTTTTCCAAGCCTAAAAATGGAAAGAGTGTTACAGGCAATACTATGGGTAAGAAAATTACATGTCATTTCTCACTTGTGAGTACGAGTGATGATTAGATCCTTGGAAATAATATCCAAATCTTGTGTGTATAAGTTTGTTGTGGGGGAAATGGTGATACTTTTAGGTAGTGATTTGCAATGGCATTGGCAATTGAGAGCATAATCTTGCCTTGAGCACTATTTAGTCATTTCTTGAGGCTTCAAAATCACGTAAGTGGTTTGTGGAAGCTTTGAAGATGGATGACAAAGGGGGATTATATGTGTTTTTCCTAATGGCCTTATTTGCAAGCTTTGAGCTTAGGAATGATTGGTATTAAATTTGGTTGAGGCCAAGCAAAAGTTCAAGTTGGGGGTGCTGATGAGTCTATATTTTGGGCTCATATAGAGCTTAAAAGGCAAGAAGATACTATCCTCAATGTACTATCATGCCTAAGGGTGTCAAAATGAGCCCAAATATAGGTAACCCGCCCAACTCGCCCAAGTTTTATGGGTTGGGCTCAAGATAATGTTAATTAGGTTCAATCTCAATTCATTCAAGCCTTAACCCATATCAAAAGAAACTTCAGTTGAGCCCAATTTATTCTCTAATTTCAATCCATTCCAAGGCTCTTTACTTGCATTGATATAATGTATATATTTTATCAATTTTATATTTTTTACCATTTATCTATAAATTTGTAACTTTTTATTTTTATATTTTGAGTTGAAATTCAAATTGTGATTATAAAAAATAAATAATAATAATATTATGTTAGAATAATTGAGATTGAGCGGGTCAAATTGAGCGGGTCATGACCCAACTCGAATTTTAGCCCAATTGAGCCCAACTCATTTGACCCCAAAGTAAGTTTGGGCAGGTCATATTCCAACCCAATGTCTATTTCAACCCATTCTAACATTCTCAATTTTAATCCAACTGGCCCATTTGACACCCCAAATTATGCTTGATATGCTTATTTATCTGTATGTTTTATGCCACGATTGAGGATAAAAGTGCAAGGATGGGAAATACTTAACAACACAAGACAAAGGAACAAAAAATGCCTAATTGGTGGTCAAAATAGGTGTCGCCGACTCATTCAGCTGATCACTGAAGGGCAACACTAACCACCTAATATTAAAGATTCCAACCCCTTAAGTGCTGAGAAAACAACGATGCTGGTGAAGGTTCGGCAGATCACCAAACAAGATCGATGTTGCACAGTAGTGTCGCCTAAACTTGCAGAGACTAGGGATTTGGAATAATGCATTAAAAGGCAGTCAAGTGCACATTTGGTGTACCGATGAAGTTGATTTAAACAACCATTTGAGAGAGATGTCAGGGATGTGCTAACATGGGACAAGATCTAAACAAATGGGTCTCACTACTCGAATGACTGAGTTAATTAGATGTGAGTAAGCTAGAATTACTTGTAACCACTACTTCGGGTCAGACAATAAAGGTGTTTCACATGAAATAATTATAGCTTCACATAAAAAATCACCATAAGACATGCTTGACCTAAGCAATTTATAAGCAAATCTTCTAGTACTTTAGCCATTGAACCCAAAATATGGCATTCAACCAAAACCCCAAAAGACTTTAGGCTATCACACTCATTGCCCACTCCAATCATTTAAATTAATGGAATAATTTAAGATCTAAAGATAACTCAGAGTTTCCAACTTCAAGATAATCAGTTAAATATGGCAAAGTGTATGAACTTACTCAAATTAATAGCAAAACACTCAAATTAGATAAGACCCAAACTATAAATCAACTTCCCATATCCATAACACACACCCCAAAAAATGGGGTTTTAGCTAGACATAATTAAAAGTAAGAATTCATTACCAATGTCTACTTCCATAGTGGTGAGGTAAAGAAACAATATAAAGAATAAGCAGGAATCTCTTCTTCTAATCCTCTTCCCGATCTTTAATTCCAACACCCTTCTTCCCAAAGATGAATGTACTATTTCTCCAAGAAAGGTTCTTTGTACTCTCTTAATTCTTAGCGTGTGATCTCTCTGATTGTGTGTAGCAATTGGTCCCTTTCAAAATCTATTTATGCTTCATACAAATATTTCTGACTTTTTACAATGTTTTCATAATTCGATAGTCAAGGTCGACCATCATTGAGCGCTTCAGCGGTATGCCAAATGTGCACTTGATCGCCTTTTAATGCATCAGCTGAAAGCCCTGGTCTCTGCAACTTTAGGCGACACTACTGTGTATCGCCAAACCTGTTCAGTGATCCGTCGAACCTTCACCAGCATCGCCTTTTTGCTCAGCACTTGAAGAGTTAGACTCTGTAATATTAGGCAGTCAGTGCCGCCCTTCGGTGATATGACAAATGAGTTGTCGACACCAATTTTGACAACCTTTAGGCATTTTTATTCCTTTGTCCAGTGTTGTTGAGTATTGCCCATTCTTGCACTTTTATCCTCAATCCTGGCATAAAACATACATATAAATAAGCATATGAAGCATAATAATACATAAAGGACATTATTTTCTTGCCTTTTGAGCTCTATATGAGTCAAAAATATGGACTCATCAACACCCTGGAACTTGAACTTTTTCTTGCCCTCAAGCAAATCTAATACCAATGATTCCAAAGCTCAAAGCTTGAAAATAGAGCCATAAAGAATAGGACATAATGCAGTGATGTGAATTGCTATATTTTTCTTACCATGATGTTGGAACTGTAGAATTTTGCTAGCCTTCTCCATTGTTGATTTCTTGGCATGAAAAAATTTAGTTATGGTGTCCTACCTCTGGGCTTTTTAGGATGCAATTTCGATGCTTTAAATTGTAAAATTGGTTGGATATTTGAAGTTAAATTAGAGTGTGTTGTATGGGTGAAAATTCTGTGTTGTTGGGGAAGATATGAGGGTGATTAATTTTGTTAGAGTATTGCTAAAATGGAATACCCTCTAAGTGTTAAACAAAATGCCCCTTAGAATCTGAAATTTTTGTTGGGTGATAATTATTCTCTGCGAACGCGGGCACAGTGTCGCGAACTTGGAGTTTTGGGGACTCTTTGTTCTCTAGGAATATTGAGTACCTTGAACTCCACAAACGCGGAGTACAACTGGTTACGATTCCAAAACAGCAATTTTTTACTGATTATTCCAAACCTTTTTTCCATCAACTTCCTTGGCCTAAATAATTCTAAAAATATTGTTTTAAATATCTTTATGATGTTTTTAATATGTTGGATTTGTTTGTACGTCCATTTGGTGATAACATGGATCCCAAACACATATTCTATGATGCAGAAATCCTTCCGAAGGTAGGGGAAGAAGAATACTTTGATATCAGCAAATTCTTATTAGTTCAGTGTGCTCAAAATACGATGACTACTTGGGTTAGAAGGTTATCAGAGAAAAAAGGAATTCGCTTATAAGAAGTCAAGGAGAAGAAGTTGGATTTCTTTGGCGAGCTTTAGACTTTGGGTTAAATATGCTTTGTGAATGAGCCGATTAGAGCCAACCACACCATAGTTATGGAGTTTTATGAAAATGGCTTAAAGACAAACTTTGGAGAGGTAGCGGGTCTGAGAAGTACAAGTTGACTTTAGCCCGGCCATGATGAATGCTACATATGTGATGCTGGATGCAGATAACCGAGTCTATAGGAAGAGATTCCAAAATTTGGATACCTAATGGTTGGTGGACATGTTGCACAATGTGGTCCCTCCGAAGTGGTTCACTACACATAGAGGAGTTGACTCTCATGAGTTCACGGCTAAGGCCAAATCTTGGCTTTCCATTATATGTGTCAGAGTCATCCATTTACATATGACACTGAGGTAACTCTTGATCATGCCCTTGTCATAGCTGCTCTTCTGAATAGACAATAGGTTAATGTCGGGTAGCTGCTTGTAGACCAGATACCTAAGGTGCCCCAAGAGAGGGCCAAGAGTTTGGTATACCTCTCATTGATTACTAGGTTATGCTATGAGGCAGGGATGGCCGCTCGACTGACTGATGAGGAGAAGAAGACAGCAAAGGAGATACACCCGCTGAGGAAGGGAGGTGGCCTAGAGGGATAGAAGAAAAGGAGGATTGCTGTGTTGGATCCCTTGTTTGGCTAGTTTACAGAGCTAGGTTTAGAGGAAGGAGGGTCATCCACAGGTGTTGCAGGGCCTTCTAGATCTAAAGGACCACTTCAGTTTGGTCCTCCTACTATGTAGTACCTTTCCTCCCAGATTCATGGGATGGATGCTCGGATTCAGGAGCTAGTTGTAGGCCTTCATACTAGCCCACCAGGAGCTACTTTAGATGATCGGTCTTCACTTGCTTCAGTTGCAGCTACTCATAGGGCGATGAGTTATCAGCTCGAGCATATGAGCCAGAGAGAGTGGAAGATAGTGCAGTATTAGAGGAAGTTCAGGAGTATGAGAAGAAGAAAACAAAGTTCTTGAACAAGATAATGAGCAAGTTGAGGCAGTTGTATGGGTCTAGTTCCTCTGATCCTGATGATGAGTTGACCTTCTCTGGTCACGACCCAAGCCTAGGCGTAGGAGTGACATGGAAAATAGGAACTAGAGAGACCCTAAACAAGCCTCATAGCATCCATCATACATCATCGGTTCGGAAGTGGATGTATAAACAGTAAACACATAGTTCTATGGGATGGGAAAGTAGGACTCGTGCTATGGGGATGTCATAGGGATAAGGGATTAGCATGGATTCACATAACACATAGCACATAAAGACTAAGGGGTGGGTAAGTAGGACACACTCTATGAGGGAAATACAGGACTTAGGATCTTCCACATCATAGCATGAATCCATAACATAAGCTCATAATCAATCCATAATGACCATAACCATTAAACAACCATATCCATAATCGTAATCTCTGAATACAACACTTAGTATATAAATGTAAAGGAGTCTATAAGATATCCAACAATGTCGCTAATCATAAAGTAGGAAAGGCCTTAGACATGTCTCAGGCTAACCCTTAAAGTAAATAATATAAAAAAAACATCATAGGTTGAGGAATGATGGTCTATCATTGAAAGATAGTACTCACCACAACAAGTATCTCAAGATCCAATCTAGCCATTGTATAGTGGATGAAGGTAATCTCTGGTCCCTACATGGTTAGATCATGTAGGAAGATAGTATGTGTTAGTACGTTTGAATGTACTAAGTATGGGGGCATGCAATGCTCATGAACTCATTAAACTTGCATTCAATGTTAGATGACAAGAGCACATATATAGAAAGAGATATATAGCAAAGAAAAGTAATATAACAATATGCCATGAAATGCATGATGCATGAATGCAAAAATACTTTATATATAATGACGATGGGACTATAACCGACTTAAGACCAAGTGAGCTATAACTTGGAACTCCGTCGTCTTCCCCACAACGGATAAAGAGATAACCTACTTGCCAAAGGTAGATCCTTAACATTTTTTTGTTTCTTTCCCCAAAGGGGCATAAACATATACCTATGTTAGGAACATAGTTCAAGAGAAAGGAATATGGACCCTTGGGGATAGCCCACCCTACCTCCAATCCCATCGGTGCTAGGTCATCATCCCATTAGACTACATATATGTATACGTGCTTGTAAAAGAGGCATAAGTCTTTCAAAACATAACACTGCATACTTAGGATTAATGGTCGAACTCACATTATTCATAAACATGCATCCTTAGGCTAAAAAGCCAAAACATACTTCATACAATACTTTCATGCATAGGAATAGCTCCTTCGGAGCACCTTCTTGAGAAATGAGTATGGACCTTGGGGGATAGGCCACCCCATCTCAAACCTCAGTCGATGTTCCCTAAACATAACGGGTAAACATCCATAATTGCTCAAAGAGCCATAATCATAAACATTTATGTGATCACATTCTTGTCATAATCATAATCTTGGCAAAATCATATACATAAACATAATTGGGTCTTGACCACTTCATAATCTTTGTAAAAACCATAGCCATGTATGCATATGCCATGAATAAGATGAGATTAGCATGGGTAATGGAGATTCAAACTTAAATCAACAATACATTATGAAATTCAAGTAAAGACATAAGTGAAATGCACATTTAAATCATAATATAGAATTACCCATGCACAAATCAAGCTTTAAAGGGGACATGCACTTTCATAACTTCAATGCATTTTATCATATTAGGGCTTAATTAACTTTAAAAATAATAAATAAACCTAGCTCATACATCAATTGAATTTAATAAACCATATTCTTCAAAACCCATATTTTAAAGTAAGCTAAAATTCATAAAAATCACTTGAAAAGAGTTTGGGTCTTCTTGGTTGAACGGGACCGAAAATCAATCTCACATACCTTAGCTAATTGAGAAGATTCTAGAAGAAATTTAATGAAGAAAAGAGTCTCCCTTGATTCACAAGCTTAGTCTTCACAAGAGTCCTTGAGAGAGCTCTTAAGAGAGAGTCAGAATAATCTAAGTGTAGGAATGAATTTGAATGAGAGGAATAGAGTTTAGGTCATTAGGAAGTCTTAGGATAGCATAGGAAGTCATACAAGACCCTTAGGAGAAGCCATAATTAAAAATAAAATTAATGAAGCAAATAACATTTCTTGCCAGGGGTCCTGTAAAAAGGCATCATGGTATGTAAAAGGTTTCTCGAACCGTAAAACCCTCCCATGAGTCCATATTAAGCTAACCCACAGGAAACTCGACTCGAACAGGCTTTAGGAAACTGGGCATAACTTCTTTCTCTGAACTCAAAATGAGGTGAAATCGGATACGTCGAAAACAGTTTGATAGGACGTGGGCTACCCAGTTCATTTTGTGCGAAGACATATGACCATTTAAGTTGACCCTACTATTGGTTCTTGTGAAAAACTTAGCCAATGGAATTCCCTTTGAACTTGGCTTGATGAAGGAGGCTCATGATGACCCTAAACCACATAAATAAGCATGAATTAAGGGCTTGAAAGTGAAATTAGCTTGAGCTTGAATATTCCATACTTAGAAAATTTAGACGAAAGCGCCCTAAACTGTTGGTCTCATGGTCCGTACCACACTATACCAACTGTGTACTCCTTTGTACCACTTCACTTAGAAAATTCTTCATGACAAAGTTTTGAGATGGTGATCTAATACTTAGAAAATTTCCACTCTGGCACCTATACGGGGGACCTCACGGACCGTGAGGGGTCATACAGTCCGTGAGACGGTCTGTGTGACATGCCTTGGCTTAAAAACGATGAAGTTTCAAGGCTAAGGCCACCATATGGTCCGTGAAGCCTCACATGGCCATGTGGGGTCCATGTGTGGTATGCCTTAGTCCCAAACTTCATATTGAATCCCACACACACCACACAAGGCCAAGGGCCACTCCAAGGAGGCTCCACACGATCTGTATAGCACCACACAGATCGTGAAGGCTTCTATGGAGTGTAACCTTGGTTTAAAACTTTTCGAATTCAAATTTTCAAGCTCCATTGAGGTCGTACAAAGCTTGGGTCCTTATATCTCTTCTGGATCTTGTACAGAGTGATGATTTTAGGGAGTCCCTCATATTCTTTTTTACTTTGTAGTTATACTATGAGGATATAGTACCATTTTCAGTTGGGGGTGCTCCTTAGGTGAGTTGTGATTTGATTTTATATTTTGATTCGGACTCCTGGATTCTTGACTTGTATATTCTAGATTGGTCTGTATATGTAGATTCTTGAGATATGTGTTTTGATATTGATGTTCCCTTGTCGGGATTTGATTATTTTGATTGTGGTATGCCCTTGTCGGGCTTGCAGAGATTGTGATGGGATTAGATGTTTAGTTAGATTTAGTAGCTTTTTCATTCTAGTTGTTTTATTTCATCTTGCATTAGTTGGTGTATACGATTGGTGGTTCCCGATGATGGATTACGTGACGACATTCTTAAGAGTCAATCATCAATTGGTTGTGAGTGTGGTGTTAGTTATTATCTTTAATAAAGTATGAGTGTTGACTTTGTTGGTGCTTCATTGTGAGATTATGACTTGTGTAGTGCCAATAGATTTAGTCAAGTGTGGTGGATTGTAAAAGAGGCACACCATTCCTATTTTTTATTTTAAATGAATTTGGGACAACACTTTGTCTCTTTTTATGACTCTTACTTGCGAGATGTATATATATTGATAAATAAGTTCCTTGTATTTGACTTGAGAGTGAAATTAAGCCTTTACAGATTGGTTTACATGTCATGTGTGGTAATTTCTTGCTTTTGTTCCTTGTGTTCACTTGTGTCACCTAGAACTTGCCCGGTTAATCTTGAGATGATGGTCTTGATGGATTTTGGTTGGAAAAATGACCTTAGGCATTCTTTGGTTTATTTTGAGTCCATATAGCCTAAATAGCCCACCTTTGCATGATTATATCCTTAGTGTCCCCTTTTAAACATAAACCTTTTTATTGGCAACCTAAATTACAAGCCTTGACCCTTTTTTAAAAAATAACCCTCTTTTGAATCCTTGTCCCTCCTTAAATTTGAGTTGCTAAGTTGAGGGTGATGTAGGAATATGAGGAAAGACGTCTACCACTTGAGCGCTTGTTAAAAAAGAAAGAAAAGAAAAGGAGTGATGAATGGAGGAAAGAAGAGAAAAGAAAATAATGCTTTAAAAAATAATAAGAAAAAGTTCTTGAATGAAGTGATTCCTCCAAAAAGTTGAAAATGGTTGCAAGTGGAACATCAAGGTTGGAAAAGAAGAGTTGAAATGTGCATTGGTGTTAAAATTGAAGAAAAGAATGGAAAAGTTGAAGAACATGGATGTTGTGTGTAGAGTTTAAGGAGGGTTAGTCGCAATTATCCAATTGAATCCCACCCTACCGCAAAATCTACCTTACAAGCTTGGAAATCCCTTTGAGATTTCTAACCAGGTGAAGTTGAGTCAATGTTGATTGAAAATAAGGGCAAGTCTATGGTGAGGCATTTGAGTGCATGAGGATGTTCTTGGTTGAGTGTGAGTGTTTGGGTCCTTCTCCCTTGTTTATTGTATATATATGTGTGTGTTTTGGGGACTTTCTTTCCTTTTTGTAATGACATGCAAATTGAAATGGATTGGTGAAGTCATACTTTTCAAGGTTGAGTCAAGAAGAATTGTTTAGTTGATTAGAAGTTTGAGTCATTTCTTGAGAATTTGTGTTGTTGCTTGATCATTCTTGAAGGTTGATTTTGACTTCGAAAATGTGCTCTTAAAAGTGAGGAAGATGCTTGTTACACAATCACTTGCTTGTGCTATTTATTGGTACCAACCATTTTCATAGTCATAGTTTAGTTGAAGGAAGTGAATTGGGATTGTGTGTGCTTAATTTGATAGCCTCTTGTGCTTGGTATTGTTTTGCTTGAGGACAAGCAAAGCCTTAAGTTGGGGTGTTGATGAATGTTGAATTTACACTCATCTATTGCTCTTTTTCTTATGATTTTGTATTGTTAATTTGATGAATTGAGGCTAATTATACTTTGAATGGTGTATATTTTAGGTACTATTGCTTTGAATGAATTTTTGTTGGGAAGAATGGAGGTTGAAACTGATTTGGAGAAAAAAGAAGCTGACAATGAAAAATGTGTACTTGGCATCCTATTGTACTTTGCGAACATGATGTCGCCCAAGCTACACCTTTTTTTAAGGTTAAAGCGGTCATTGTCAAGATATATAACCCAACTGAGGTTAGGGTAGACTTAGAAGAATTTCAAGAAATTTGAGTGGATTAACCTACTTATCTCCCCGGGGGGGTGTTAAAACTATGGAAAGTAATCCTAAACTAAGACAAGTATGAAATCAGTATGAAGAGTAAATAAGATATTGTGTTTCCCATGATTCCCTAACTTGGTATTACCAAATAATCGAATTCTTTTCTAGTGTGAAGCATGCAGAATGGTAAGTTAAGTTCACTAAACCCTTTGATCCAGGTGAGCGGAAAATTTCACTATGTGATTTGACCCATCCCTGCAGTGTGACATTACTAACCCTTACCAACCTCCCTTTGATCCAATTTGGTTGATTAGACGAGACACATCAATAGAATCCTGTTAATTAATCTCGTTTCCTATTCATTACTACCTTGATCCATTCAGTAACACTAGGCAGTTCTAACATTGGCCACCATTAAAAAGCATTAAAACCAAAGAGAATTAATTAATACATGTATGCACACTTTTCAAGAATTACGAATTATCTGATTTTACCTTGTTAGTTCTTCATGGTTTCCATAACCCTAGTCGTGGATTTAGCTACTCATTATCAGTGTAGATGCAAGAACCATGATTTCGAATAACATAATTGAGCACTTACACAATAGAATTAAGAACAATAAATCCAAGCTCTTAACCAAGAATCACAAGATTAAATTAAGCACACAAAATAATATTTCACAAGTGTCCCACAATGAATCTCTCAAGTTTTGTACTGTTCACTACAAAAAAAGCCTATTTAAAGTATTTAAAATACAAAACCAAAATGAAATAGGAGAACTAGGGCGTCAGGCTCTACGATCACTTCTATGGGTCGTATAACGTTTTACGGCCCGTAGTCAAGGCTTTGTGGACTCCTTCAGCAATTCTGGGGATGACTTCTATGAGACCCATCTACAGGTCGTATAAAGTTGTACAGCCCGTAAAGGATTTCATTTGATGACTTTTCAGCAACTCCCCACTTTCTGATCCTAAGGGTATGACACCATGTCTACGGCTCATTTGTATATTCGTGGACTCAACTTCAGAAAATCACCCTTCACTGGATTTTGGTACGAAACAAACTTTACGGTCCGTAAAGAGTATCGTATATCAGCAATTTCTGCAACTTTTGCTCACTTAGCCCAAAAGTCATGCCAACCCTATATTCATGTAAAACAAACATAAAAACACATCATCTACAAATATCGCTTTGAGAACATACAAAATCCCAAGTTTTAAATATCAAATATGTTGTATTTTGACAGCACATCAGAACAAGGCCTTCAGGCTCGCCAATTTGGCCATCGGGTTTGTGAACGCGGAGCATAGAAAAGTTGTGAGGTGCGAACGCGCTTAACACTAGTATATAGGCAGAGGTGTAACTCAATACTCTCCGCGAACGCGCACAGGTAAGGCGCAGACGCGGAGGTGTAAAATAGTTTGACCTCCATGAATGCAAAGTACTAAAATGACTGGAGTCAGGGCAGTTGTGGAAACTCACCATTTTGATCCCAAATAGAGTATACACGCACTCTCATCTTATAATTCATCAATATTTCACATCTTGGAATATTGTTCATACAATTTTAGAGAGAAACACACCTTAGATTAGTACTTTAGTTTTGGGTAAGGATTTAGAGCAAGTTTTTTATAATTTCTTGAGTGGATTTAAGAGTGGGAGTTTCCGTTGTAAAAGTTCTTCACTCACTCTTTCTTTCCTTGCTTTCAATTTCATAAATTGTAGATGTAATAAGATTTGTATTCGAGTTTGTTTATGGGTATTGATCGAATCTCTTGCTTTTACACTTTGTTGATTATATTCTTGCAAATCAAGTGGGTTTCTCACTGAATTGCTTTGATCGAGCTTAATTGATTTATGGTTTCATGCTTACCTTCACATTTAACTTATGATTTGAGGTCGCAAAGTTGAGTCTAGCTTAGATCTTCAATTATTTCATCAAAATATGTAATTCAAGTGGAGGGTTTATGTGATAGTCACGGGTTTATATGGTTGAATGCCTTAATTGGATTCAACGACTAAGGAATTAGGAGGATTGCTTATGAATTGCTTAGGCCACGCATGTGCTATAGTGATTTTGTACATGAGGTTGTAATAAGTTCATGTGATATGCTATTATGTTCCTATCAGAAATAGTAGTTATAAGCAACTTAGCCTACCCGTAAAGTTTATATGATGCTATGTGTAATGGATCTGTTGAATTCTAATTGATATCCCATTTTCCTTATCCTTTGCTCCCTTTCTTGATAAATCCTTACCCCGGTTTCTTTGTAGTAGTTTGTAGCTTAATCTCCTCCCATTTAGTGATAATTGTTACGTTCTCTTGTTGAACTAGAGCTAGTATCTCGTAGTCCTTGATCATTTCAATAGCCCTCATATTATTCTCTGTAGGATTCGACACTGACTCTTAGTTAGGTTATTATGCTACTAACGATCATCTATATTTACAAAAGAGAAGTATATTTGAACATTATCAGTGAGTCTCGAGTAGCTATCGCTAGTCCCATAACTACGTAACCATTGTAGATTTGCCTTAATTGGCCTAGCTATTTGATCCATATATTGTGAACGTTATGACCATTTATGAGATAGAGTCTACCTTGGCAAATAGTCTCTCTTTTCTCCTCTGTAGGGGCAACATAGGGATTCAATAATATAACTCACATGGTCATATTGTTGGTAAAGGTTGATATTTCATAAATGGTTATGAATATTTATAAGTCATTCCTTTCAATGGTTTTCTTTATGATTTTCTTATTATGCGCTGACCATACTTATGTTTTAATTATGATTCAAATGAATCCCTTATCTCGTTCCTTATTGTGGTCAATTGCATATCATAATATTTAACATGTTGAATTCTCAAATACTTGGTACATTCTATAGTATTGATCGAAACTTCTTTTGCCTATATTATTTTATAATATAGATGCAGACATTTCTCCTCCTACGCGTGGCTAGTTGCTGTACCTACAAGCGTTAGAGTTGATGAGTTCTTATAGTTCGAGGATGTGCTTTTGTTCACTTTTAGATTGTTTCTTTCTTTATTTCAGTTTACGTTCATTCGAATTAGCTAGGATCTATGCTAATAACTTATCTATGATTTAGAGGCTTTTTCAGATATATGATATAGCTTGGAGTCTGTGTTGTCTTTTGCACTATTTCTATTCTCCATTGAGATTAATAGACTTCCCTAGATTTATTTCTACATTCTTAATGTCTATACCTACCTTATGTATGCATAAATGCAAAGAGGCTTGGTTGAAGCCTTTGGGGTTCTAATTGTTGTGTCATGAATAGAATTTGGCTTAGGTTGTTGCAATAAAAAGATCAGATTTCGTGAGATATTGATTCAAGATTCTCAAAATTATTTTCTCACAAAAAATATTTAGGGTCTGTTTGGAAAGACACCTGGTAATTGAATTTGGTGTAATTGGATGTAATTACATTGGCTGACCTGTTTGGTTGGGCAGGTAATTATTTAGTCAGCATGTAATTTGATGTAATTGGCAGGGTATAATTACACTCTCTTTTTTATTTCTATTATTTTAAATTCTTTTTATTTATCTTATTCTAATATTTTTAAAAAAATATTTTCTCTTATAATATTTATTTTTCATTTTCTTCTCATTCTCAACCTTTACTTCATGTGATTCCATGTAATTTTTCGTATTATCTTTTTTATTTATTTATTGTATGTTTTTTTATTAGCATGATTTTATTAGTATTCTAATTTTTTAAATTAAAGTTGAATTCATTATTCAATAAAGTTATAACTTACCTTTTTTTAAATCATGTATATGTAAGTTATGTTGACATTTGACATAAGAGTATTATATTAAATTTTTTATTCTGAATGTTGGACTTATGTTATATTTGTAATTTTATTTATTTTAATAGTATTGACTTGATATTTCACATTACAAGTCATTTACTTACTTTATGTTTATTTATTTTTTATTACCATGATTTTATTAGTATTCTAATTTTTAAATTAAAGTCAAATTCATCGTTTAAAGTTATAAACTTACCTCTTTTTATAAATCATGTTTATGTACATTATTGTAATGATCTCAAAGGTCATTTTGGTTTTTTTTAAATTAAATTACCATTTTGTCCTTCCCAAAAGTTTTCTTGGATCATTTGTGGATACACCTAGAAGTCGAATTTTGAAAATATAGTAAAAAGTTGGAGTTTTGCAAAAGAAATAGTTTTGAAAAAAGGCTTAGAGTTGGAAATCTTGAGTTTTGTGGTCATTTTGAGTTTCTAGTATCGAAATTTGATTACGTTGATTCCATCAGTTCTGGAATGTCGAATCTGGTGTAGGAGAACTTGCATAATTGAATTCGGAGTTAAAATAGAGATTTCAGGCCCAAAGTTACATTTTCAGTTCATTTTGGATCATAGATTTGACTTTGATCAACATTCGGAGTTTAAGAGCTCGTATCAAAATTCCGTCAGTCTAGTGGTTCTGAATGGTGAAACTAACACTAGAAATGCCTTTGTTGTAATTTTTAGAGGTTCTGAGAATATTTTGAGTTTTTAGGTCTGAAATTAGTTTAAACGATCTTTCTCGGGTTCGAGGCCACAGAGGTTCCAGATTCAAATTCTGAAGATTCCATTGAGTCCGGGTCGTCGTTTTTGGTGGGGTTCTATATTTGTTTTATGTTCACGGGGTTTCAAATCAATCCCCCAGGGTCCAGTTCCTATTTTCAATTGTGTTGATGCTGAGGTTTCTGGTGCATCTGGCACTAGTAATCCGTGTTTGCGCTTCATGGACCGCATTCTTTGATGCCCAACAGCCAGACCTTCGCATTCGCGGAGGGTCTTTTCCCTCTAGCTTCCACGTTGGGGGAGCATTGCACGTGTCTGTCCAGTGAACATATTTAAAAGACGTGATTTAAACCCTTTCCACCATTTTTTGACATTTCAAGCTTCGTTCCAAGAGAGGATTTTCTAGGTTTTCAAGGCAAATTGATTAAGTAACTATTTTTTAACCTATGTTAACTATTTCCAGTGATTAATTTGTGTTTTCACTTCTAAATTTGGGGATTTAATGGTGGGATTTAGAGGTTTTCGGAATTGAGTTTTCTAAACTTTAACTGTTGATTTCTCCCTCATCTTAGCTCCATTTTTGAAAATTGTTTTCACCATTGAATTCCTTATTACATGGAGAATGTTCTCATACATAATTTTCAGTTTCCGACTACATTTTTCGATATGAGATTTTTTACCATTTACCCTTTCTCTCTGAATAATTGATTTTAGTGTCAATGAATTCGTTATGTAATTGTGATGCCATATTTGAATAGATTGTGGTGATTTGAAGTATCGTAAAAGGAGGAAAGCGGCGATTTCGACTTGATTCGAGACTTTATTTGAGGAAAGTGGACTTCTAACCTTTCGTTAAGTATGAATGAACATTGTATGTTCTTATGTGCATGGAATTGAGTATTTGGAGGTAGAATCATACCATTGTAGGCTTGATCATGACTTTTCATACTGAATAATTGCTCATATGGTGATATATTGCGTTATAAATGATTTGTGCATTCATGATCTATGTCACTCTATGAACCATTTGACATTGATGGCAAGATGGTGTTTATTTTGTGGTGATAATGAATTACTAATGATGTTGAGACCCTGATGATATTAAGGCACTGTGATTTTGAGATACCGATGATATGATATATTGATGATATTGAGACACTCATATTATTGAGATATTGATGGTATTGAGAAAATGATATCATTATGATGTTGATAATATGATATAATTGTGATCATGCACCTTGCATCTATTATTATTTGTGCATTGATACTTGTGATGGCTTCAACCGAGATGTAAGTAAGATAAAAAGTGGATTGGTGTCCTAGATCTCTACTGATCAAGCCGAGGTAATATGCTGGTGGTCCAAGCTCATTTTCAGATGGTTCGAGGTCATTTTCAGACAGGTGACATAAGCTGAGGTCATTGCCGACCATGATCACAGATACATGGTCCATGTGTGGCCCCATGGGTTTCATCTGAGGCAATAATCTAATCATTGGATATGTATTCTAGGACAGACATGCATCATGATTATTTGACATTGCATTGCACTATATACATCTCATGACATCCATTTCATCTCATATCTGATTGATATAGATGTCTATTGTTTATGAGATTGTGTACTTATTATATCCCTGATTTTGATGTAAGTGTTGTATCTATTTATATACTTGTATATTGAGATACTATGCTAGATGATGAGTATATCTATACTCGGTGATCGGTATATTATATTGTGCTGAAACTTTTCTGAGTGCAGGGTTGTAGTTCGATGGATTGCGGTTGGGATTTAAGGAGTTTCTTGTGTTCTTCGATGCTTTACTTTAGGTTAGTTCTATTTGCTGAGTACCATGTTCTTTGGTGTTCACCCCTTGCTATATTTTATAGACTGTGAGCCCGATCCATCCTGCTAGACTTCTTTCGTGTTGGATCAAGCTTTCGGATTTCTTGCGAGCTAGTTGTCTATGTCTTCAGCAGGCCTTGAGGATTCCATTTATGTTCTTGTTCTATTTGAGGACTAGACATGATGTTATGTATTTCCGTTGAGCATTCATATTTAGAAGTTTGTACATACGACACTAGTTCTTGGGATAGTAGTAGTTGGTTATCTTTCGCTTATCTATATTATTAGACTGTTATCTTTCGATTTTGTTGCTATTGTTAAGTTGTTTGGGTTTGGGTTGACTTGCCTTGGTAGGTTAGGTTAGTGTCATCACACCCGGATTTCGGGTTGTGACATTTATGTTGAAATCTGACATAAGAGTATTATGTTAAATTTTTTATTTTGAATATTGAACTTATGTTATATTTTTAGTTTTATTTATTTTAGTAATATTGACCTGATATTTCACATTCAAGTCATCATTTTTTTTTATGTTTATTGTTTTATTAGCATGATTTTATTAGTATTCCAATTTTTAAATTAAGTTGAATTCATCATTCAAATAAAGTTATAAACTTACTTTTTTTTAAATCATGTTAATGTACGTTGAAATCTGACATAAGAGTATTATGTTAAATTTTTATTTTGAATGTTGAACTTATGTTATATTCTTAGTTTTATTTATTTTAGTAGTATTAACTTGATATTTCACATTATAAGTCATTTCTTTTTTTAGTTAGATCGATAGATTATCTTTTTGTCAAATTTTTCAGCAATTTTACTATGACATTATATTTATAATATTTAAATTTTTTTGTCTAACATGCATTTCATGTTATTCATATAAATTTTGTGTTTTTAATTTTTATGATTAATTTCATTTAAATGTACAAATTTGAAAAATATAAATTGATTTTTCTATGATGTTAGTAAAAAGCATATATTTACAAATTAATATGTTTTCAAAAGACAATATATATCTTGAATATTTAATTTAATATTATTTATAAATATTTTATTTGTCTAATATAACTTTTTATTTTAGATAATTAACTTTTATTTGTAATACAAAATCTTGTAATTACACTTGTACAACCAAACAACACTAGTTGCGTAATTACATTGTGGCAAACAAACCGACCATTGTGCAATTACTAGAATGATAATTACTATCCTAGTAATTACACCAATTCCAAGTGATTTTCCAAACGGACTCTTAATTTTTAAAATGCAATATCTAAACAAATAAATAGTAACAACAAATTTTGATTTGAATTGTTTTAAAAAGATTTTTCATTAAAAAAAGCTTCTACTTTATCACAAATAGTTACAAAATCCTTGCCACAAGCAGTGATCTTGAAACAAAAACAAGATATCTACTTTTCCATCTGTTTTCCCTCTTCTTCCCTTCTCTCATTTTTGTATAGTAGAAGTGGTGGGGTGCTCGAATAAGGAGAAAGGGGCGGGGATGGGGATGGGGATGGGGATGGGGGTTCGAAAAAGAAGAAAGAGGTGGGGTGGTGGCTGAGTGTGCCGGAGTTTGAAGGAGGAGAAATGAGATGGGCAGGGGGTGGGTGGGTGTTTGGTGGAGGGGGGAGTTCAAAAAAGGGGTGGGACTGGGGTATTTGAAAGAATGGAGTAGGTGGTGGTTGAGGCTGCGAGGGGGGTGAGGAGGTGTGAGGAAGGAGGAAAGAAAAGTTATTGGCTGAAAAGGAAAATAAGGGTCCAACATATTTTTTCTCTTTAGTTTTTTGTAATTAATTTTTTTTAGGAAATTTTAAGCAAATATACAAGTTTGAGCACTGAAATTACATTTTCAAAATTATTTACTTAAATACCCATAATTTTACATATTTACCATGTCCTATATTTTGACTTTTCCTTTAATAAAGCATTTTTTTTTATTTTTCTGACGCGTCTGAACGGAGCAATTAATGCAAAGCAATTTTTTTTTTTTTAAATTTCTGACGCAGCAATTAATGCAAGGACGGCTATTTAAATAGCTATCATTTAATGCAACTGATTTTTTTTTTAATTATTACGCTTTTAATTTAATTAATGAGAATGAAATATTCTCTCACACGCATTAATTATATACACTGACAGACGCGACTGTATGGAATGATGCGCCGGTCTGTCAGCGGCGCGTCTATTCACGTCATTAAAATTGATTTTTGGCCTTCTTCTTTGTAATATTGTTTCATTTTGACAAAGATTTCATTTTCTTCTTCTTCATATTTTGCGTTTTGTTCTTATTCTTGGTAGCATTTTTTGTTTTCGTGAGAGATTCCATCTTCTTCTTCTTCATTACCATTCAACTCGCGGATTTTGAGGTATGTGATTGTGGTTTATTTTTTTATTTTCCTTTTGAATCCGGTTATTCAAGTAATGGTTTATTGTGTAAAGTTTATTTGAGTTTTCTTGCCTCCCATGTAGTTTTCTTGCCTCCCATGTATTTTTTCTTCCTCCGAAGTCCCCTTTTTATGTATTTTCGTTTTTATTGATTTTTTTTTTCTTTTTTTGGTGTTATGTATATTATCCTTCACTGTTGTGATTTCATTGTTAGATGGCTTTTTAATTTTTTGTTTGCAAGTGCTAATTATGTGGTCTTTGACTTTAGCATGTCATGTTTATCCTCTTGCTTGTATTTAATTTTTTTTGTGGGGCATGAAATGTTTGTTTGTATTGCAAATTTTGGGGAAATTTTTTTGGTATTAGGCATGGCTTTGAGTACGTATTTTTTATGGTGTCAAAATCTGGATGCCGGTTTTGGGATAATGGTATTACTGATGGTAAGCTAGTATGCTAATGTGGTAATTGCATTTTTTTTTGTTATGTATGATGTTGTGGTACGTATGATGGTAGTTTGTATGTTTTTGTTCATGTTTAGTGAGTTTTGGTATGAAAGATGTAAATTTTTGGTGTAGTGTATGGTATCATTCATTATTGTCACATTATGGTATTCTTCATTATTGTCACACTTGGTATGTTATATGGTATTTGCTGGTGGCAAGTTTGTATTATAATTTGTTAATTGGATGGTTTTGGTTATGTTTCCTGTTTTGGTATGCTTGATGGTAGTTGGTTTGGTTTTGGGCATTTTTACTGTTTGGTGGAATGGAAGATGTAATTTTTTGGTGCATTTTATGGTATTCTTCATTATTGTCAGATTTGGTATGTTATATGGTATTGCTATTGGTAAGGTTGTATGCATTCTTGGTAATGGGATGGTTTTGGTATGTTTTTTAATTTGGTATGCATGATGGTAGTTTATATGGTGTTTCGTCTCTGTCTCATGGTAGTTGGTTTGGTTTTGGGCATTTTTACTGTTTGGTGGGATGGAAGATGTAATTTTTTGGTGCATTTTATGGTATTCTTCATTATTGTCAGATTTGGTATGTTATATGGTATTGCTATTGGTAAGGTTGTATGCATTCTTGGTAATGGGATGGTTTTGGTATGTTTTTTAATTTGGTATGCATGATGGTAGTTTATATGGTGTTTCGTCTCTGTCTCATGGTAGTTATTTGGTGCATTTTATGGTATTCTTCATTTTTCTCAGATTTGGTATGTTATATGGTATTGCAGATGGTAACTTATATTGGTAATTTGGTAATACCTGATGGTTTTTGTTATGTTTGTTTTTTTGGTATGCTTGAATTGTATGTTTTTTGGTGTCTTTTATGGTATTGTTCATTATTGTCAGAATTGACATTTTAATTGGTATTGCTGATGGTAAGTTTGTATTCTAATTTTGGTAATTGGATGGGTTTTGTTATGTTTTATGTTTTAGGTTGCATGATGGAACTTTCAAAGGTTTTGTTAATGTTTACTGATTTTGGCACGAAAGATGTATTTTTTTGGTAATTTGTTGTGGTGTGCATTGGTTGCCTCTTTAAAAGTCAAAACAGTGTGATTTTGGGTGTTGTATGTTGTATTCTCTTTTGTATTTAATAGTAGTTATATTGCGTTAATGTGCAGTGTTGTAAATTACTATGGAAGTGACACCAACCAGGAAGAGCCCTCGTTTTGCTAGCACCACTCTTTCGCCATCTAGGCCAAGTTTTGATTTGAATGCTTACACACCCTCACCTCCCAAAAGGGCATCCGTTTCGGCTTCAAAAAAGTCTAAGGAAGAAGACATTAATGTTTCTTCTAGCAGAAGGCATGGTAAAATAAGTGTGGAGAGCAAGGGAAAGGGCAAAATGGCTGAGGTGGATTTGCCCCATGACAGCGACTTTGAGGATGAAATTCCTCTTTCAAAGAGGGCGAAGTTGAATAAAGCCCAGAAATTACCCCCTGATGTGAAGTCAAAGGTATGTACCCATTTTTTTTTTATATATACATATACTTAGATGGCTTACATTTAATATATTTTAAATTATTTTTTTATTATATATAGAAATATGCAAGGAACAAAGCAAAGTCACCTTCCGGCAGCAAAAAAACTAAACAAGCGAAGGAGGGGAAGAAAGTTGAAAAGGAAGTGCAGGTATAATTATTCGCCATGATTTATATTTGATCGATTATTATTTTTATTTTGGGGAGCCCATTTACCTTTGGAAATACATTTTTTTTATTGTCATTTTTCAGGACACCAAAAAAGCTTGTCGATGGTGCTCCTATGTGAATGTCAAAGTTTTTGAGGAAATATCGGAGTTTTTGTCCAAGTTTGGTATGTTTGATCATTTTAAATCTGGTCCCTTTGGCTACTTTCTTGACTTGCCTCAGTTGACAGTTCAGCCACAGGTTATTAGAGCCATGGTCCATTACATGACCAATAAGGATAACATTGGTGATTTTTTTATTTTTAATTTGAATGGTAACGAGTTAACATTTGGTTTAAGAGAGTTTCGGGCTGTCACTGGCCTGAAGTGTGGAACTGCTGATGAATATACCATGGACTTGTCTGGGAGTTCGAGACTTATTGAGCGATACTTCCCCATGGTATGTGATAAGGGCCTGGAGAAGCACTATTTAATTAGTGCTTTTAAGGAAGGGTTGTTTGAGAAAGAGGATGTTTTAGATATAGCCATTATTTATTTTATTAGTACATATATATTGTCATCTCCCCCGAAGAGACATTTTATACCGGTAGAGCATTTTCTGTTGGTTGAATCTGGTCACTATAAATCATACCCTTGGGGTCGTCAGGCTTTTTATGATTTGAGGGATTGCATTGTCCGTCAATTAGCCGGAGACCCTGATTATTTCAAGTTCTGTGGATTCCCATTAGCCTTGCAAATATGGCTTTACGAGTGCTCCAATAAGGTGGATCCAATGGTTGCTATCAGGATGCAAAATCGTAGTCCGCGGATTTTCAACTGGACTACGCCAGATCACAGGCTGTATTACGACAAGTTGTTGAGAGGAATGTTTCGTCGTTATGGCAGTCAGGTAAGTACTTTTGGTATTTGTTTTTATTTTTGTTTGTTTTCATAACTATTCTAAATTAATATTTAAATTTTTTCGTATCAATTGAAGTACAAGTTTGAAAGAATTTCATTTCATGCAGAAGAGGTTGCTGCTTTTGAGATTGAGCAGTTGGAGGAATCAAATTTTGATGAGTATGATGTCCCCCAAGCTTCTGCACCTTCGGATGAAGATGTTCTCTCACGCAACATCAAAAAGATTTCTGCGGAAATTGTGTTGGTAAGTATTTTATTTTATTTTGAATTTTGAAAGTTTCATGTGCTGTAATCTTACCCAAACAAATTTTTTTTTCTAGGTGCGTAAGGACGTCAAAGCTCTAGAATTGAAGGTTGAAGCGCACTTTGGTCAAGTCAAGGCGTACATGGAAGACTGCTTCCAGAAGTTACTCCATGAGATCAAGTTGGTACGCGGCGAAGGCTTAAATCACCAAGGTGTCGGAGTTGAGGTAATATAGAAGTGATCATTCAACATTAATTTCTTTTTATTGAGTTGGTATCCTTTATGTGAGTCCATAGGTCACATTGGTGCAATCTTTGGTTTCCCATTTGGCTTTCAGAATGGTAGTCACTATGTTTTGTGTTATATTTTTGGTCACTGTCAAATCTGGTGTGGTATGCTCATTGGCATTCTTTATGGTTGCTTGTTTTTTTATTACTCACTGTTATACATTTATGGTATGCACATTGGTACTCACCATGGTTGTGGAATGTTTTTTGGTCACTGTCAAATCTGTGTTGGTATGCACATTGGTACTCACCATGGTTTGTGGAATGTTTTTTGGTCACTGTCAAATCTGTGTTGGTATGCACATTGGTACTCACCATGGTTTGTGGAATGTTTTTTGGTCACTGTCAAATCTGTGTTGGTATGCACATTGGTACTCACCATGGTTTGTGGAATGTTTTTTGGTCACTGTCAAATCTGTGTTGGTATGCACATTGGTATTCTTTATGGTTGCTTGTTTTATGTTAGCCCTTGGTGGTATGCACATTGGTAGTCACTAAGGTTTGTTTGGTCACTTCCACACCTTGGTTGGTATGCACATTGGTAGTCTTTATGGTAGCTTGGTTTTTTCTACAAGTTTTATACCTTTCTGGTATGCCCTTTGGTAGTCACTATGGTTTGTGATATGGGGTGGTCTGAACATTGGTAGTCTTTATGGTTGTAGATTTTTAAAATTTGTATGCCGATCAATTATTTTAATTTTTTTAGGTCGATGATGTGGATAATCCAATTGATGCTGATGCACCTGTGGGAGATTTTCAAAATCCCACACCAGAATTTGCCACACATGGTCAAGGCACATCTCAGTCGCCCAAATATCCCGTGTTTCCGGAAGGTAAGTTTTTTTGTAAGCAATTCATTTGTGTGAATAATAATTACAATTGTACAGGTTGTAACTAGCTTTCTATCATTTTTCAGCCGGAGAAACGTCTGCACAAAAAACTCCTACGCTGGATGACTTTGAGTTACCTGAGTATAGAGAGTCGCAGATCGTTGCGCTGGAAAATAAAATTCCATATGTAACGCCAACGCAACGTGAACGAAGAAAGGCCCCCGGGAGGTTTTGGCAGTCACCATACACTAATTTAAGCAGTTCAGCGTGTAAGTCCACGGATTCTCCAGTATATTTTCCAACGAAACACCCTTTCGCTGGCTATGGTGAATTGGAGGTTAATCCTGAGTTGGTTGATTTGTTTAACAAGTGGATTAAAGAAAGATTATCGAAAAAACGTGGCAGGTACGATTAAATTTCTTCTGATATATTTATTATCTTTTTGTATATATCACTTATTTCTCATCCTTTTGTTGTTGTTTAAATAGGAGAGCTAGTGCATTCACGATTACTTCAAACAAGATAAATCCCCCATTCGACTTTGGGGTTGAATCAGTTGGATTGATGGATTGGTTTTATGTCATGGTTACAACGGGGCAAGCTTGGACTGATTCGGTAAATCTTTTAATTATTTTTGCTGATCCCAGTTTAGTGTTGTAGTCACTGACGTAGTTCTGGTGGTATGCACCTTGGTACTAAATATGGTTTGTGGTTTTTTTTTTGGTCATTGTCACATCTGGGGTGGTATGCACATTGGTAGTCTTTATGGTTGTTGTTTTTTTAAAACTCACTGTTATACCTTGGTGGTATGCACATTGGTAGTCATTATTTGTTGTGTTATTTTTTTGTCACTGTCACACATGTCTTGGTATGCACAGTGG
Source organism: Solanum rostratum (assembly GCA_029948455.1). Taxonomy (NCBI): domain Eukaryota; kingdom Viridiplantae; phylum Streptophyta; class Magnoliopsida; order Solanales; family Solanaceae; genus Solanum; species Solanum rostratum. The sequence continues at coordinate 54,868,908 of CM057049.1, forward strand.
TGGTATGCACATTGGTAGTCACTATGCTTTGTGGTATTTTTTTGGTCACTGTCACATCTGGGTTGGTATGCACATTGGTAGTCTTTATGTTTTCTGTTTTTTTTTTGTCACTGTCACACATGGGTTGGTATGCACAGTGGTAGTCTTTATGGTTGTTCTACTCACTATTATGACTTGGTGGTATGCACTATGGTACTCACTATGGTTTGTGGTATTTTTTTGGTCACTATCACATATGTCTTGGTATGCACATTGGTAGTCTTTATGGCTGAAGATTTTTTACATTGGTATGCAGATTGTAGATTTTTTTTGGGGTTATTATTATTAATTATTGCTTATGGTTGTTTTTTTTTAATACAGCATGTTAACGTACTTATGTACTACCTACGTAAGAAATGCAAGTACGGTGACGCAGCCCAGAGTAGAGTTACCACGACGGACACCTTTTTTATGAACTGGGTGGATCAAATTCATGACATTTGGAGGGCAAACAACAGGGACAGCACACTGATCACAGAAGATCATGACGTTGCGCAGTACATTCGGGGATACAAGATACTGGCGAACACGCCATGGGATAAAGTTGACTATGTATGCATTCCCGTTCATGTGCCCGACAAGTGTCACTGGGTGTTGGTTGTTTTTTATATCCAAAGTAGGTGTCTCTTTATATTTGATTCGCTCAGTGAAGTTGGTTCGACGCACAATTTGGTTGTGATTCGGAGGGTCAAAAAGATTGCCGATATAATTCCTCTTTTCTTGGTGAGCACTGGATTTTACGGCAAGAGGGATGACATTGATTGGCAAAACTCAGTGGATTATGCCGAGTATGCATTTTCGGACAGCCTCACCTTCATAACATGCGAAAATATCCCCCAGCAAGTGGAAGATTCAAAGTAAGAATTTTTTATTACTCTTCTCAAATATTTTAATTCTAAATTTCTATTTATGGCATTTTTTAAATACTCCTTTTTTCCAACAGTGATTGCGGTCTATTTACATGCGTGTTCGCTGAACTCGTATGTAATGGGTATGATTATGTTCAGATCGGAACAAAGTCTTTTGACCCAGCCTTCTGTCGATTACGTTATGGCACTTTATTATGGGATTATGGCACCAAAAAAATTGAGAATGGTGCCATAAGTGAAAGTGAGGTGACGGGGAAGGTGGTCAGCCGCTTTGGTGGTCCGAGGAGGCAGGTTGAGCATGTTGGACAAAGTGAAAGAGTACCGGCATCCAAGTATGTTCCGAGGAGGAAATCGTAGTTTTTAATTTTATTGTTCGACATAATATTCCCCCCCCCCCCTACGATTTTGTGAACAATGCTGTATATATTTGTTTTACAGTGGATTGATGTCTAATATTAAATTTCCTTTTTTTCGTTATATTAATTTTTTTTTCACTTCTTATTTTCTGTATATTTGCTTGTCTCACTGTTCCAGGTTTAATTTTTGTCACAACATCCCCATTACACCAAAATGAAAATCATTTGAAATATCACAAGTATACCAAATAATTACTATTACTATCTTAACTGCACAAAAAAACAAAATTAATAAATGCTACTCATATTTCGTGACGTTTATGCAGGCACTATGCATAATTATCTCACATGTATATGTTAAATGTGATGAATAATTAACCTTCTTACCAAATGTTACAAATCGTCCGGAAAACCTATATGGAACCCATGTTGTATACCACAAACAACACCAAAGAACTGGAATTGGTCTCTTCACTAATGCAAAGTATTTATCATTGTTACATTATTAATACTTGCAAAGGATTGTATCAAACTGTCTTCATCAATTAATTTAATACTAAAAAGTTGTCATTTTCCTTATTTCACCATTTTTCATGTATATGTCAACTGTCACCAATATTGACACCTTTCCGTTTACCAAACAAAATACCAAACAACTGCTACTTGCAAAACACATTATGAATAAAATGTTCAATCATATTAACAACCTTACTGCTCCACCCAAAATCTTCATAATACATACCAAACAAAACACCTATCCACTGCTTCATAATTCTAAACCCAAAAAATCCCCTTCCACATGTCCAGCAAAAAAAAAAGGGCTTAATGCTTAAAATTCTAGTAGCCCTACCCAAATTTCTATTTTTTGGTGTTGCAATCCTTCTTTTCGCGACCTTCCAGCCCACTTACACTGCTGTTACCTTTACTCCTCTTTGACTTCCTTTCGGAGAATCCCTTTTTCCTGTCTTTGTTTGATGGCCGCCCCGGTCGCCTTTTCGTGCGGGGGAGCAGCACTATCTCATCCAAAACATGCGACGGAACTGCCCAGCTGCTTTCACACGGTAGTAGTTCTATTGGTATAGCATAAGCATCCAGGAAGTTCTTGTTACTGTAGTAGACGGAGCAAAAGTCATTGGCGCGCAACTTTCTAAACTCAATTGCAGATATTGCATGACAACATGGCATTTCGTCAAGTTGGAACCGCCCACAACTACATGTGTGCGTGTTAAGACAAACAATGAATCTCCTTGCGCCGTCGAGGACCGTGTGAAGATGTTCTGTTGAAGCACGCACCTTCATTCAAAAAATAATCATTATTACGCAAAGTTTGAATCAATTTGAATATTTATAAAATTTAAAGTATATTACAGTACTAACCGTCAAACTATTCGACAAATTCATATTTTCCACCAACAACTTGTTATATTTTTTTGTCAAAACGGTTGTTGTTGTCCTGCCTTCTTCATTGTTTTTTTCATTCCAACGCTGTATTGTTTGCCTAACATATTCCAACATTGGTATCACGGGAAGCTTTCTCCCAGGCAAGATTGTATTGTTGAAGGATTCAGCTATGTTGCTTGTCAAAGTCCATGTTCTCTTTACACTGGTATGACAACGGGACCACTTCTCAAAATCAGCCTTCTCTAGATAGGGACGAATCTTCGGATTGATCTTGTCCATTCGATCCATAAGGGTGTTAAATTCTTCTATTGTATACGCCTTTGCCAAACTGAAGAATACCTTTCTCACCTCATCAATATTTTTGTTGGTGAACTTTAACAAATTAGTCCACAAATGATAGATACAAGCATAGTGCTGGATCCCTGGATAGACTGATGCTGTAGCATTCCATATGCTCTGATTTCGGTCAGAAACAAAACACATACCATCCCGTTCACCAAAAGCTAACTTGAAATTTTCGAAGAACCATCTCCACGAGTTGTCATTCTCAGAGTCAGCGATACCATAAGCCAATGGCAAAATATGTCCTAGTTGGTTATCAAAATAGTATGTTGAATAAAACATAGATGTCTTATATGTTGATTTTAAATTATTTTCTTTTTACCATCAAAATATTTTGATTAATTATGAACAACTTATACTAAAGATTTATTGATAGAATACCAACCTCCTGGATCCATTGTGGTAGCTACCAACATTGTGCCTTCAAACGTTGAACGGATGTGCGTCCCATCCACTACAACAATTGGACGGCAATATTCCCATCCTCGTATGCTTGCATCAAGAGCTATGAATGAATATAGAAACTTGTTGTCATTGGTTTTTTTTAGATTAACAACGCTGCCCGGATATGATTCGGCCAATATATGCAAATAAATTGGCATTTTGGAGTACGATTGTATTGGGTCCCCCCGCAAAATCTTTATTGCTTTCTGTCTACACCTCCATGCCTGCATGTATGTCATTGAAATACCATGTTTCCTCCTCATGTTTGTCTTTATATCTCTGGGAGTGTAAACTGTTCGGGGATCGCTGAACTTGGGCAGTAACATGTTACCTAGTATAGAACTGTAGCATTGATTACGTGCGTACAACCTCCCCACACCCCCGCATGTGTGTACATCGTTGAATACGCGGACTTTGAAAATTTCAGACACACCAACGGATGAAGACTTAAAAAACCATGAGCAATTCTCATCTGCACATCTCAATGAAAATCTAGAAACAACAACAAACCAAATTAACTATAATAATGCCATATTGCACACTATTAAATTTATGTATGTCTTTATTTTATAATACCTTGCTTTACATGAACGCACAACTTTAAATTGGAACTGCCTGACCAAGGCATATCTTTGCATAACATCATTCAGTACATGCTTGTTTAAGTATACTTGTCCTTCCATGACTATATCTATTGAAGCGCTGTTGATTACTACTTGATCTTCATGGTATGCTTGGAATTCCCCATTTTCATCATCACTTTCTTCGCAACTGTCAACAGGCAAGTTTATTTCTCTGTGGAGCACTGTTTCATCACTTGTTAACTGTGTGGTGGGATCAATATCTCTTGTATTATATGTCACACACAATGGATACTTGGAGAAGAAATTCGGATCCAACCTTCTTTGATCCAAATAGACTTTCACGCCCATGTCATTGTGTATTGTCAACGGTGGTAATTTCACGTCTACAACATATTCGATTACCAACTCAACGCTTCTCCTGTCTAACCCTATTTGAGAAGCTATTACATGCAGCAAACCTTCGTAATTTGATGAAGAATCATACAATATCCCTTCCATTTTGTAATCACAGTAATCACCTGTAAATACAATATGAACTTAAACAGTAAATTCGTAATCTGCATAGTAATACCATTACGACCACCAATCTGGCCACATAGATCAATTTTCATTGGGAATACCATATGACATACCAACGAGCATACCACAAATGGAACAGTGTTTTTTTTGTGGGAAAATTAATTTAAATACTATTTGAACATAAACAGTAAATTCGTAATCTGTAAAGTAATACCATTACGACCACCAATGTGGCCACATAGATCAATTTTCATTGGGAATACCATACGTCATACCAATAAGCATACCACGAATGGAACAGTGTTTTTTCTTGGAAAATTAATTTTGGTAACATTTCATTTATATTATGCGTTCTTTAAAACCACATAACATACCATAGATGCTACCAATGAAAATACCATAAGTCCTCCACACTGTCATGCTCAGTTAGATTACAAATTATACCAAAAAATCCATCAGCCAACAACACCTTCAAGCTCCAAGATCTCAACTATTAATTTTTCATCAACATATGAATAGTAATGACCAACGATATATATAATATATACATAACAATATACCTGTTACATCCCATTTTCCATCATATTTCAACAATATAGATACAATTTTTTCGCTATCCATGTCCCTTCTTCAAAGAAAATTTACTTCTTGAAGCTTTTTGTGTCCAAAATATAATTCTTGGTCAAACACTTATTAAATACACCAAACAAATTCCCTCCAATTTCTTTTTTCTTACTTTTTGAGCATTGGGAAAAATGAAAGACACATGGCCTGCCGACATCATCATGTGGCAGCCCTTTTTGGGGCGGGTAGGGGCTAGGATAGGCTGTCCATCTCCATCCAATCAATTAATTGGATGTGATTTGTCCTCTTCAATTCATATTTTATTATTTATTAAAATAACCAAAATTTATACATTACATTATTTTGAGTATAGAACAAGCCAAACTTATATCAACATATTAATAAATAATTAATTCCACGAGTTTGGTTTCGATAATCATTTTATAATCTTAAGAAAAAAAAATCGAATGTTCAACAAAATTTTCGGAAATTTTGCCATTTATATGGAACATTAATTTTTCTCTATAGTACAATCATTCTACATACCATTTTTTGAAATGTTTTTTGCGAGAAATTTACTACTTTTACGATTTACATTACGTTTTCAAAATAATTTTTTATTTTCTCAATCTTTGAAGAACATACTTTTAAATATCTACAAATTATTTCTCCTTTACAACACCTATCACATCATAATTTAATCTATTTTATTATTAAAAAAAATTCTCTCTCTCTTACTTTGTAATAAAAGTTGGTATCCTTTTGGTAATTTTAACCATTTGGGTAGGGGCTAGTAATTTCCTATCCAAATAATGGTATTTTTGAAATCTTCCCTTTTTTTTATTTGTCACATCAACCATTAGGATAGTATTAAATTCATTTGAAATGGATTAAGGGGTAATGAATTATATATAAAATTAAAGTGCTATGATTAAAAAAAATTGAAGTGCTATAATAAATTTAGCAGATAAATTTATGGGAGATTTTATGTTTTCTCTTTCAAAAGCTTCAAATATAAACCATATGTTGCATAATAACTCCTCTCTTTCCAAAAGAGTGAAGTAATTTTCTTATTAGTCTATTCTACTCGATTTTCATTTAAGTTCAACCTCTCCTTCTATAAATAACACAATTTAATAATCAAAGCATAAAGCGTTCACGTATCTGAAAAAAGGCATATTCAAGAACTTGATGTAAATAATTTACTCTAATATTTCTATTGTTCAAGTATGTTACTTATAATTACACGAAGATTATTTTACTATTATTCTAAGGCTCCCCTAACTTCTCATTCTATCCTTAATGACAATCTTTTATAGTCAGAAAAATATCAAACTTCAAATAGTTGATATTATAGCATATTTTAAAACCAAATTTTGAATTTACACTTAATTTCAAAACTCCATACCCGATCAAACTATATCATATGAATTCAAAGTGTTGGAACAATTTAAACATTACCGCCATTTGTGAACACCAAGGAATAATCATCCCTTTTTCCACTCAACCCATAGTTTTCATTAGAGTCATCAATATGGTTTAGGCTCATTGGGCCAGTCTAGCCTAACTTTGTGATTTTGTAGGGTTGGGTAAGATTTTTGGAGCCCATTTTTTAACTCGGTTCGAATAAGCATATTGATTTGTGGGGTTTTGGCAACATGGATTGGGCCAGTCCATGGGCCAAATCAAAAAATAATTAAAAATAAAAATAAAATAGAGTAATAAAAATAATAAGAGTCCAAACTCAGAGTTTGTTTAAAAAATTTAAATACAAATTATATTTTCATAACATGTAATAATAACTCCAATATTGTCCTGTTGCTATTTGTTTTAATATTTTGAATTATAATTTAATTTTAAAATTCATGAAAAAAAATATATACTTGTAAAATATGAGTTGGCCCGGCAAGGTCTGCAGCCCATCTACTAATGGACTACACCTATAAAGCAAATTATTTACATTTATATACCCCTTTACATTTTATACCCCATTCTATTAAAATATGTCCCCCTAATATTAAAATTCGTGCGCTGACGTCAGCGCCGGCTTGTAGGATATACCAATAGAGTATACATATATCAACAGGGTATTACAGATAATTAAGCTCAGTCCGATATGATACTGATATGATATCAATATACCGATAGAGTAAAACAAAGAATATATTTTCTACTAATTTAAAATTTAATAAATAAGTATGTAACTATAATAATTTTCTCTTAATTATTTTATTTATTAATAAAAGAGCTCAAAATTATATGATACCGATAGGATACCAATATACCGATAGAGTATCACAAGAATATATTTTCTACTTATTTAGACTTTAATAAATAATTTTGTAGATACTAATATGGTATAAATATACAGACGGAGTATCATAACGAATATATTTTCTACTAATTTAGAATTTAATAATTTTTTATTTGTTTCTTGATAAAAACATAATCCTATATGATACCAATTACGTAGCAATTTACCTCCAAAGTACCACAAAAGATTAAGTTCATTCTATATGATACCGATATGGTATATATATACCACCGGAGTATATTTCATATTATTTATACTGACATCAAACACGAAATAAAAAGGAGTAAGTGGATAAAAAGATAAATATTTGGATCATGGATCCACTAAGGGTAAATAGTTTAGATTGGGTCTATTAAGGGTAAATAATTTCAAATTAGGTCTATTTTGTATACTTTTCCAAAAAAAAAAAAGAGTCAACCCAACCTAGCCCGTTAAATTTCAAAGTCCATATGGACTAGCCCAAATGGGGTGAACCAACACGTATTGACAGCTCTAGTAAACCGTGCAAAACCTTACTACATATTGAGGAGGAGCTTCGTGCATGATGTTGCGTGATTTTTAGAAACCAACGTATGATGGGGCTGGGGGTTGTTTTGGATGATCATGGGTCGCATTTGCTAGCATGGATGTTGAACGCTAGCCAAGTTGGTTGGTCAGAATAAACACATTCAATTCAAGAAAAACAGATGTTTACTTTGTTGCCAGGGCTAGGGTTTGTGTTGGGGTGTATTAGAGAGCATTTTCACATGTAAGGATGTCAAGATGGTTACAAGTATCTGAAAATTTTTGAACAAGCATAATTATTTTTTTTCATTCGTCCGAGTGTAGCACCCAGCTTAGTTTTGCAAAACTTCCTTTAACAGGAACAAGGGCATCAAATCCTATTTGTGCAAAATTCCCAAGTTCCACAATCTGTGAAAAATCCTTATGCTGGTCGATAGTTAAGTTCATTTGTATTGATAAAAATAATAATATTGATGATCTGCTAATTAGAAATTGAGGTGTGTTCGAAAGTAAGGAGCATACAATCAATCTGGATTATCAATTGTGAAACTTGTTTTCTCTAAATTCATTAGTTTTCTAGAAACATTTTCCTCCATACCAACTACACCCTCAATGTATCCTCAGCAGCTTCGGAAAAGACTTTCCTAAAGCTGTGAAAATGACCGACTGGTTTTTGACAGAGGACGGAGAGTATTAAACAGTGGCAAGCAAACAGGTAGCAAATTCCTTACCACAATGATTAGGAACGCAATACTATACACGGAAACATAATGTATACACCTGCACACTTTTAAAACACTTATACAAGGAGTGGTAATGGTTTGCCAGAAACTATTTAGATGTGTAGCAGTAGCACGAGGTGCATCCTCATGCTATGCACAAGACTATGGACAAGGAAGAAGCCAAGGCCACCACATGACACATACTAATTAGCCACTATTTAAAACTGCTTACCTTTTGTATAGAGTTGAAAAACCTAATCATGTCATCATAAACATCTGTTTTTGCCCTTGTACTCAGGAGGAAGTCAATATGACCATATTCCTCAATATAAAGCAGATCTGGCTTGGATTTCAACTCCTTTAGTGTATTTTGGACGTCGATAACATCTGCTAATGCATCATTGCCCCCATAACCCATCCACAATGGCAATGCTGTGGGAATCTGGCTGATATCAAACACTGGGGGCTTTAGTTGGTTATAGCGCATGAGGTTTTTCCACATTCCATAATCATACATAGCAAAACTCCCTTTACGAATCACTGAAAAATTTTGGATCAGGAATATAAGGACCAGAATGACAATATGAGCAGTTAACCTACACATGAACGCACTAAAAGTAACAAAGATCATGACAACTTCGACATATTTGGTGAAACTGAGGAGGTAAAACAGAGCCCAATAAGAGGAAAGTCCTCATTTAAACCTTGTTCAGGAGATATTGACAAAAAGAAAACTGAAGACAGCTGATTTAAGAAATTAAGAGAACAGGGAATAGGAGACAAACCCCAAAGTTGGTCGAGGTTCTAGACTTAAACTAGATCTGACAACCAGTCCTTGTCACCCCAAGCCCAGGAGTCAAACTTACTATTTCCCATCCCATTTGAAAAAAGTAAATAATAATAGAATATTATAGTTTGCATAATCTGAAAGTATGCACATACTCTGAAAGAGATGATGCAAGTTCTTTGAGGATGATGGATGAGGTTCATATTCAAGATAGAAATCAATCCTTGAATCATTGAAGCAACAATTCTTGCCTGCATGAATATTGATCATTGAGAAAGTATGGAAAGATGTGGTACAGTTCATACTTTTTGAGATAGTTGAGTACCTCAATTAGAAGACAGGCAGAAAATATACAGCAACCCATAATGCCATCAACAGCAATTAATTTTCCAAAGATGAATAAAATAATGGAACTAAATTAATGTGAACTGAATATTACAAAAGCAAGAAAATTTTTTTGCACTTTGAGATGAGATATTTTGATAATGAATTCCATGACCAAACCCAATACGCCATATAAATAAACAACCTGCTATATAAAAATAAGCCAATATGCTATGCATGAAGTTGAACATGACTATCAAGTAGTTCAAGCAAACTTGTTCAGGTTATTTGTTTTCAACCACTGTAAACAATATAGTTAGGCAGAAAGCTTGAAAATGCTTAAGAACAATCTTTTAATCCTTATGTAGTCAGGAAACAGTGTTACATTACTTCCAACAATTCCTATTGCCATTGATTTCCTGATACAATTCTGAATAAAGTTGCCTAATTATTGTTACAGCAACTGAATTGTTGCCTAATATAGCTAAATTGTTAACTATTGACCTTAATCTTATTATAATTGCTAAAAGTAGGACTAGGTATATCCAACTACTCAATCCAATCTTGAGTATTGCTTTTCCAAGGCTAGTCCTATGATGAAAAATTTGAAAATTCTCCAGTGTGAATGGAAGATGAAACTTTAAGCAGCAAACTAAGTTTCACATAGTTTACACATTCGAAATGCCTTGGAGGCTGACTTTTAAGACTCTACTAGGATCTACCTTTTCTCTTAAACTGGCCAATTCTTGCTTAAGATAGCCGAACCATTCTAGACCAGCAATTGACCAATCTAAGCTTATATGATGGGAAGTTAGAATCAGAAAAATAGTCATTTTACCAAATTGCAGAGATAATAGAGCAAACAAATGTGTCTGTAAGATGCTAGTTCCAAACGAATGGTAGAACCAACCAAAAAAAAATTTATTTTTTTTTTCACACCAACAGGCTAAAGCTAATCCTTGATATCCAACTTAAGAAGTTCAATAGAGAACTTGTATAGAAAAATTAGGAAATGCCTATAAAAGGAGGATGTCTAATGAAGAAGAACCTGTAATAGCACTAAGCCAGATGTCACAGTGAATATGCCCATCGCACATCATATCCATGATTTGAGTCCCCATATTACTGCAAAAATTATAAGCGTGAAGACTTTAAAGAAAGGCACTAGAAGAACATAAGAACACTGGATAAAGAAGTGAAAGATTCTGCAGAACCTTTTGAAATTAAGTTGATGGATCCCCAGTGCAAGAATTACCTAATCCATAGCATAAAATTTGTCAGTATTTTTAAAGTCATATATAGTGAGACTGATATGGCGAGCGGCTATTTTTTCACCTCATCAAGACGCATTTTGACTAATCTAAGCACAAAATCTGTGGTGATATGATTCAAATATGATATAGGACAAAGGAATGCTGCAGCTCTGACCATCTCCACAATATCTGGCTTAGTAAAAGCAGCAAGAGACATGATTGTTCCCTGAAAATATAAAATGAGGGGAAAAAACATAAGATGCTATGGTAATCAGAGAAATCCTTACAGTTACATAAAAATAGATGCTATGAAAGAATCAAACCTGTGAATGTCCTACAACAAAAATTTTTGCTTTTCTGATCTTATTTACATATCGAATCATTTCTGCAAGATCATAAAGAGCCAATTCTTGCCAGCTCCAGTCCCAAAATTCCTAAAGACATTCAATAGAGAATGTAAGTCCCTTCCAATACAAACAATTGCGTATATTTGGTAACTAGCACATCATCACGAACTGCATATATGATTTCTGAGAATAAATTATACTTTTACAAGAACAAGGAAATGCATGAATATCTGTCAGTAACTAGCACATCCTCTGTAGAATATGACAAATATATAGCCAAAATCATAGGAAGAAGTATATTTAAACTGACAAAAATAGAAAACTATATGATATGACTAGGTAATCTATGAAGATTTGATGCGGAAAGAAGAACATCATCATAGTTTCAGCTTTCAAACTGAGTTGTTGAGCCAACTTGAATACTTAAAAATTTGCATATCACATGCAAATTATTGATGATTTTTTACTAATTTACATACTAAAAGAGCACGATCTATCAATGCATTTGCTTAAGTCTATATCTTAACTTTTACATGCTATATATATCTTAACTTTTATATGCTATGTATTGTGTTATTTCTCTCACTGCTCCTTATTCTTTTCTCTTGTTTTTCTTTTTGATCAAGTAAAGTATTTCATTAATAATAACAAGGCCAACTTGGCCATATACAAGAGATATACCCCAAAAAAAATAGGAGAACCTATAACATATGGTTTCTCCCAAACACCTCCCAACCCTCTATATAAATAGGAACTACATGGGTACATCTAAAGAAATTAAGGGATAAAAGACTACTCCTTAATTGAGCAAAGCTCGTCTCCACCCCATCAAAAGCTCTCCAATTTCTCTCTTTCCAAATGATCCACATCAGCGCAAGGAGAGTAACATTCCAAGCCTTGTGTCTTGTTCTCGTAGTTCCACTCTTCCTGTTGAATAACAACTCCTTCACGGATCTTGGCAACACCAAAGAAATGCCAAACCAACTAAAGATATCCCACCATAAAACTCGAGGCTAAATTGCAACATAGTAAAATATGATCCACATCTTCACCTGCCCTCTGCAAAGGAAGAGCCAACTTATACAGACAAGCCTTCATTTCCTCAAATTTTCCGCCATCAAAATCATCCCTCTAACAGCTACCCACATGAAGAAACACACTTTCCTTGGTACTTTAGGCATTCATATCGACTCATGGAAAGTTATCCTCCGCCCTGACAGGAAGCTTCTCATAAAAGGACTTCGTAGAGAACACCTTATTATTTACCAACTCCCAACATGAAGCATCAGGTCCGTCTCTTGGCTCACATTGCTTGTGAAGTAAAGCAAGCAATATCTGAAGCTCGGTCACCTCACAGTCTTGGAAATCCCTCCTGAAGCTCAAATCCCAAAAAGACCCATCCCTTTCTGTTCCCCTAACTTGTTGGATGGACACATCTCTTTGTCAAGAGTCCCTATACAACACCACCGAATCATTCTTTAGCACTATATCCTCACACCACCTTTGGTCCAAAAAAACTAACTCTACTTGCAACCCTAACCTTAAAAGAAATGTTTTCATAAAAGGCTTCCCGCCCTTTCATTACATTCCTCCACACCCTAAAGGCATAGTGACCTCATTTTCTCTCCACTGCTCCATCCGAAAGAGCTTCTTTAAAGTCCTCAAATCTTTAATCCCAAATCCTCCTCACCCTTTAGGAGATGTCACGGTCTTCCACCGAACCATGTGAAACTTCTTTGTACAATGGACCACATCCCAAAGGAAATTTCTTCACAATATTTCTAGCTTTCCAACAACAGAAGGTGCATTGAATAGTGACATGCAATAAGTAGAAATACTCAATAAAGTACTCGTAATAAGCACATCCTTCCTTCCTTTGGACAGGTATCTTTTTTGCCAACCTACTGGCCTCTTCTCTGCAACCAGATTCTAAACACCAAGATCCTTGTTCGCCACACCTAAAGATAAACCGAGGTATATAATAGGAAGAGCCTCTATCTACAATTCATAACTTGGGCGAGCATGTGCATATTATCCAATTCACCAATTCATTATTAGTAATATTTAAGAACAAAAGTTTGTCGCGAAGCAGAGAAGTACAGCAGTGGAAGAACACTTTTATTGATATTTGCTTGCTACATTTATAAAACCTGGAATAAAACAAAAATAGTAAACACACGATCCTAGTAGATTCACTGAATCACAATCTAACTCATAAATAATAAAAATAAATGGCTAACAACTAAGTCTCATTCAAAGCAAAGTGTCACGGACTTAGAACTTTTGCTAAGACTCTCGTGCGGCACTTATCGATTTGCTCATGACTCTTTCACGATCTTGCAACTACAAGTAAGCCTATTACTCTTGATCGCCAAGGGAACGCTAGATTGAAGAAGACAAAGAGAGCTTTTGAATGAAGGCTTATATTATGCTTGGAAGAATGCTTACAATTTCTGGATGCCTAACAATACAAATGACCCCCTCTAGTTATACTTCCTACTTCGGGTCAAAGTGTAATTAATATTTACATACAAGTCCCTAAGTGTTTACACTTTAGCCCCTCTCTAGAATCTTCCATACAAGTCTAGAGAGAGCTAAAGACTACAAGGTTTATCTACATGATTCTAGAGTCTTCCGTAAACCACCCAAAAACAAGAGATTATTCCGTAAACCACCCAAAGACTGCAAGGTTTAGCCAAAGGTTTATTAACACTTTAGCCCCCTCTTTCAAGATCAAGTGGCGGGCCGTCACACTCCCCCTCACCTGATGTTGCGACGTCCTCGGCGCAATGTTGTAGCAGGGACTCCCGTACTCCCTTTGAACTCCCAATCTCCACCTTTGGACTGCCACATACCTACATGTCGTCCCTGTATGGTCTCCGCTGAAGTTTGCCCCTTTCAGCACCTGAGGAATACTGTTGCGGTTGGCTGACCTTGTTCCCGCTGGGCTTCCTTTGACGGCTTCTCTTCCGACGATTTCCCCTCTTAGGGGGCATGGAACACGGCAATGGCTTTTCATCCTGGAACCCCTCCACAAGCCGTAAGGTCGACAGTTGAGCTTGTCCCTCTAACTTAGACATCTTGACTAAGGTTACCATGTAGGAACCTCCTTGTTCCATGACCACAAGTTGTTGGAGATAGGGGTCGATTACCGCACGGCACTTCTGGAAATATTCCTGCCCAAGGATGATGTCAAGAGATCTACCGGCGCAACATGGAAGTTAGTCTTGCCATGCCACTTGCCTAACGCTATGTCGACTCCCTGATCAACTCTACACACAAGAGTCATTGGTGCATTGACTGTCCTGAGTTGTGCATTACTTGGGTTATATTTCAGCCCCAAGTTGGTTGCCACAGACTTGGTCATGATGTTGGCCTCCGCGCCTGTGTCGACCATGGCACGAGCGGGTAGTCCGTTGATCGTGATATCCACGAACTGCGCGCTATACTCCTTTGACTTCTCTGGTTGCTGCGTGACAGCTACCCGAGTTGTGCCCGATTCTTCCCCCTGATTCAGGTGCCTCTTCCTGCGCCTTCTGCTCCTTCCGTTCTAGCAGTATGGCACCAAGGCTTTTTAGTTCGGGGCACTTCTTGTAGCTATGCGACATTCTGCATATGTAGCACTTAAGCTCTTTCTCTAGATGTGCCTTAGCCCTCTTCGCTGCTTTATCGCCCGAACCTCCTATTGTCAGGCCTACAGGTGTCATGATGCTTGGGATGTGGCTGCCAACCCTTGCCTTTGCCACCATCTCCCCCATCTTGGTCATGACTACCTCCCGACTCTTCTCTGTCTCTATCTTACCTGTCATGCCGAGAGTCCGTTAAAGCCTCCGCCTATGTGATGGACTCGTCAATGGTCCTAACTTGTCGGTGTTCCAACTCCATCCAGGCCCAGTTCTGCAAGTCGTCCATGAAGTGGAACATCATATGCTCATGCGTGAGGTTGGGGATCTGGAGCGTGAGGGTAGTAAACTCCTTCACATAGGCCCTTATGCTACCCGTCTACTTCAGCTCCCTGAACTTCGCTTCGCCTCATAGATGACATTGTTCGGGAAGAAGGCCTTCTTGAACTCACTCTTAAACTGTTCCCATGTATTGATGGCATATAGCCCCTTTTCCCTATTTCCGACTCCTTTCGTTTCCACCAAAGCATGGCCATCTCCGTGAGATACAACACGACTGTGTTGATCTTCGTCTCGTCGTTCCTCACCTTGTTACACTTGAAGTAATTCTCTAAGTGCCATAAGAAGTCCTCCACCTCTTGTGCGTCAGGGACGCCTTTGAAGACAGGTGGCTTGGAGCCTCGATCCTTGCCTCCCTTTCTCCAGCAATCCCTACGCATCTCTCATCAGCCACGTCTTCCTCTAGTGCCTTCACTTTAGCACTCATAGCCTCCGGTGCATCTTTAAGTCAGCTCTCCAAGGAAGTGACTCGGCACTCCAAGGAAGTGATGGTCTCCCTCAGCTCGTACTCCGCCACCTGACGTCCATCCAACTCTTTCCGGATGTTATCGTTCTCCTCAAGGGTGAACTCCTCCAAGGTCTAAAACTTGTCATCGCATTGATTCAGAGCGCTTGCCTAAGAACTCCACTGCTTGTCTGGCAGCATCCACCCTGGCGACCCATCCTATGTCGAGCGTGACGTCGGCAAGTTCCTCGCCTCGTTCATTGTCACTCAACTCAGCGGCCGAGAATGAGTGGGTTGTTACAACCTCGCTCAGTGTCGGTCCGACCAGCAGCTCCTCAATCTTCTTGGAGCTTTTCTTTCCCTTGTGTTTCTTACCAACATCCAGCATAACATTGGCGGTGCTGGCGGCGTTGATGTCTCCTTCACTTGCCATGCTTCCTTTAGTACAAACCTGATCTGATACCACTATCACGGATTTAGAACTTTCGC
Source organism: Solanum rostratum (assembly GCA_029948455.1). Taxonomy (NCBI): domain Eukaryota; kingdom Viridiplantae; phylum Streptophyta; class Magnoliopsida; order Solanales; family Solanaceae; genus Solanum; species Solanum rostratum. The sequence goes on from CM057049.1 coordinate 54,885,173, forward strand.
TAAGACTCCCGTGCAGCACTTGTCGATTTGCACACGACTCTTTCACGATCTTGCAAATACAAGTAAGCCTATTATTCTTGATCGCTAAGGGAATGCTAAATTGAAGAAGACGGAGAGCTTTTGAAAGAAGGCTTGTATTATGCTTGGAAGAATACTTACAATTTCTGGATCCCTAACAATGCAAATGACCCCCTCTATTTATACTTCCTACTTTGGGTCAAAGTGTAATTAATCTTTACATACAAGTCCCTAAGTATTTACACTTTAGCCCCTAGAATCTTCCATACAAGTCTAGAGAGAGCTAAAGATTACAAGGTTTATCTACATGATTTTAGAGTCTTCCGTAAACCACCCAAGACTCTAGATTCTTTCCCCTCTTTCAAGATCAAGTGGCGGGCCGTCACAAAAGGGTTAAATGGGGTGGCTTGACCCCTACCCTTTCTGGGGATATGGGGGAGAAGTTGATCAGTATGGGGATGTGTAGTAGTATCAGGGATATGAAAAAACACGTGGAATAAGATAGCTAATTGCATTAGCGAAGCAGCTACAGAGCTAGGAGTATTGAGGGGTAACTTTGGTGGTTATCAAATAGATAGTTAGTGGATGCAGAAGTTCAAGGCAAAGCAAAAGCAAAAAAGGCTGCATATATAAAGTTGGAGAGCATGGACGAGGAAGAGAAGTGGGCGCTTAAGAAAGTCTATATGACGACGAAAACCGAAGCTAAGTTAGTGGTTACGGCGGCTAAGATGGCAGTTTTCAAGCGCTTGTATGTCGAGTTAGGGGACAAAAAGCAAGAGAGAAAGGTTTGCGATACTTGGATCACTTGAAGTGCATCAAGGATGAGAAAAACAAGATGTTGGTGGAAGAGACCTCCATTAAGCAAAAATGGCATGCTTACTTCCACAAACTCTTAAGCGGAGAAGCGGACAGAGACTGTATTAGGTGATTGGCGCACTCTGAAAGACTTCAGGACATTGGGTATGGTAGATGTTTTAGGGTTGAGGTCAGATAAGCATGGGAAGAGTGATTGAATTCGATGAGATTACAACAACACAACATACCCAGTAGAATCCCACAAGTGGGGTCTGGGGAAGGTAAAATGTACGCAGACCTTACCACTACCTCATAGAGATAGAGAGGCATGAATCCGATGAGATTCCAGTGGAATTTTAAAAAAGCACAAACAAGAAAAGCATGAAGTGGTTAACTAGGTTATTTAATGCTATTTTTAAGACGGCAAAAATGCCTTACAAATGGAGGTGGAGTACAATAATTTCATTGTACAAGAACAAGGGTGATATCCAAAATTGTAACAATTACAAGGGTTCAAATTGCTAGGCCAAACTATGAAGGTTTAGGGAGAGTGGTGGATATGAGGGTGAGGAGAGGGGTCTCCATTTTTGAGAATTAATTTGGATTCATGCCAAAATGATTGACTACTAAAGCCATCCATCTTGTGAGACTGGTGGAGAAATATGGGAAAAGAAAAAGGGGCCTATATATGGTGTTTATTGACATTGAAAAAGCACATGACAAAGTGTCGAGGGATGTCTTCTAGAGGTACTTGGAGGCTAGAGGTGTCTTGATGGTTCATATAAAGGAAATGTAGGATGGAGCAAAGACTCGGATTATATCAATGGGAGGAGACTTGGCGCACTTCCTAGTTGAGATAAGACAGCACCAGGGATCAATTCGTGTCCTTTCCAATTTGCCTTGGTGATGGATAAGTTGACGCAGTCTCTTCAGTAAGAAGTTTTTATGGTGTATGTTATTTAATGGACGACATTGTACTGATTGGTAAGACACGGAACAAAGTCAACGCTAGGTTGTGGTATGGAGAAAAACTTTGGATTCCAAAGGGTTCAGGTTGAGTAGAACCAAGACGAAATATTTGGAATGCAAATTTAGTATTGCATTGGATGAAGCAAACGTGGAAGTGAGGCTTGCCACATAGATTATTCCCAAGAGAAAATTTTAAGTATTTTAGGTCCATAATCCACGGTAGTAGGGACACCAACAATGATTCCACATATCATATTGGGGTAGTATGGATGAAATAGAGGCTTGCCTCTAGAGTCATGTGTGATAAGAAAGTACCACCTGAACTTAAAGGTAAGTTCTACAGAGTGGTGGTTAGACTATCCTTGTTGTATAGGGTGGAGTATTGGCCAGCCGAGAACTCATATGTTTAGAAGATACATCTTGCAGAGATGAGGATGTTGAGATGGATGTGTGGGTAATTTAGGAATGACAAGATTAGGAATGAGTTTATTCAGGAAAAGATGGGAGTGGCCTCTGTGCCGGACAAAATGAAAGAAGCGAGACTGAGAAAGTTTGAACATATAAAGTAGGGGCGCACGGAAGCCCCAGGAAGTGCTAAAGGCTAGATGTTGAGGAGTATGAGGCGCGGTAGAGGTAGACCAAAAAAGTATTAGGAGAGATGATTAGACAGGACATGACACAACTTCATATTATTGAGGATATGACTCTAGATAGGATAGAATGGAGGTCGCGTATAAGGACAGAAGATTAGTAGGGATAGATTGTTATCTTGCCTTATGAGGGTTAGGTTTGTTAGTGCTTGTTGTAGTACTATTAGTACCATTGGACGAAGGATAAAATACACCAGTTGTTGGGCTATTAATGAATATCATTGACTATGGATAGCGTATCGAAACACATAGTTTAATGTAGGTAAAGGTGGGCCCTATGGATGGAATATTGAAACACATAGGTGCTACCAGGACTTTTAGATGGTTGATCATGTATATCATTATTGTCAAATATAATAATTGCACAGGTTTGGAAGTAAGTATTTTCAGCAAACCCTAGTCACTACTGTTTTTAGGGACGGTCGATTATACTTTACTGAGTACGTGTTAATGTACTCATACTACACTTGTTGCACTCTGTGTGCAGCTATGAGTTTGAGCTATTGTGGAGTTCGGTAGAGAGCTTCAAAGAACTAGCAGCGTTCTAGTGTTGAGATACCACCTAGTTCATGGTAGCTGAGTGTCCTTTACATCTCTTTACTATCAAAGTTGTATTTTCTACTCCTAGTAGCTCATGACTTGTGACATCACTTTTTGAAGTGATTGTATTAGCTTCTGCAGTATTTGACCTTTATTTATATTATTGTCTTTCATTTGGGGGTACTCGTCTTTAAATGGTTTGCCTGACGGACACAACTTAGGGGCATTTGGACAATGATATTAATTTTGCCTACATGCAAAATAAAAGACATTCATGAACTAATTCATGACACTCTAAACTCTTCAAATACGTGAAAACTGTGACTTGTATTTTACTTGCAACAGAGCTGTACATAATTGAAGGTGAATTTACTTTGTAAAGTTGTAGGTTAATCCTACAACTGTTAAGGTGGTTGAAGGTAAATTTACTTGGTACAAACTTGTACAATTGAAGGTGGAGGTAAAGAAAGTGGCTTACACGAAGTTGGTGAAGACTACCGGACGAAGAGGAAAAGTGAATGAATAGGGAGGAGAATAAGATGGCTACGAAAGAGGCAAAGTTAGCAGTTATAGGCGGTGAGAAATATTGAAGAAAAATATTATTGAATTGTGTCTCTACATTATTACATTGAGACCCTATTTATACATACTATTTTAGACTCCTTTTTCAACTAGGATACTATAATACAATTTTTTTCAAAGTAGTATTCAATATACTATTCCTAATCCTATTCTAAGTAGGATGGTAGACATTATTCTTATTCCTATTCCTATTCCTATTCTAACACTTCCCTCAAGCTAGTGCATACAAGTCATATGTACCTAGCTTGTTACAAATGTAATTAATATGACGACCGTTGAAGAGCTTGGTAAGTATCTGCACGTTGATCACTTGACTTCACACAATTGACAATTAATCTCAATGTGTTTAGTCTTCTCATGAAATACTGAATTTGATGCATAATGTCAATCAATCTCAATGTGCTTGGTCACAAATTGAGAAATAAAATTATATGGGTAGCGTCGGAATGATGACACGACCCTACTGAGGAGAATTATATGGGCGGGGTCGGAATGATGGCATGACCTTACTAGAAAATAGAAATTATATAGGCAGAGTTGTATTGACGGCACAACCCCACTGAAAAACAAAAATTGTATGGATAGGGTCGAATGATGGCACGACCCAACACAAATAAGAAAGTAGTCACTGAAAAGATGGCACGGTGCTACACAAATTGAATATGAAAAAAGTAGTCACCAGAAAGATGGCTCGGTGCTACACAAATCAGATATGAGAAAGTAGTCACCGAGAAGATGCATAGTGCTACTCATTATTAGATATAAAAAAATAGTCACCAGAAAGATACTCAGTGACCCAACTTTTGCTAACACAAGTATTGGCCAAACGAGCGACGTATATAGGTCATAGCCACCCGCCGGCAACAGAAGCTCTTTGATTTTCTACAAGGACCATAAAAGCTCTGATACCATGTGATAAATATTACAGAAAAATATTATTGAATTGTGTCTCTACATTATTACATTGAGACCCTATTTATAGATATTATATTAGACTCCTTTTCCAATTAGGATACTATAATACAATCCTTTTCCATGTAGGATTCTATATACTATTCCTAATCCTATTCTAAGTAAGATTGTAGACATTATTCTTGTTCCTATTCCTATTCTAACACAAACAAAAGCAACAACTTTTGAATGCTTGTATGCATATTTAGAGGACAAAGGTGGGATTGAAGTTTTACATGTTACTACTCAAAAAAATAAGAAGTTATACATGCTAGCTAAGGATCGAAGAGAGCTCACGACATTGATCAAGTGAAGTACATCAAGGATGAGAATGGCAAAGTACTAGGGGAGGAGGCACTCCTTAGAAGGAGATGGCAGTCATACTTCCAGAAACTCTTAAATGAAGAGGTGGACAAAGACATTAGCACCCAGCGAGGCATCACGATTATGATTATTGTAGGTGTATAGTATAAAGGTTGAGAAGGTGAAAGGTGCTTTTAGGATGTGTAGGGGTAGAGCGACTTGGCCAAACGAGATTCCAATGTAATTTGGAAAAGCTAAAGCGGGCCAACTCAAGAGTGGCTAACTAAGTTGTTTTTTGTCATGCTCAAGACGACGAAGATGCCAAAAACATAAAGATGGAGTACAATGATTCTACTGCACAAAAACAAGGGGGTGAAATTCAAAATTGCAACAACTATAATGGTATCAAGTTGCTAAGTCACACTATGAAGTTTTGTGAGAGTGGTGGAGATGAGGGTGAGGAGGAACGTGATTATTTCTAAGAACCAGTTTGGATTTATACCAAGACGCTTGACTACAAAAGCCATTCACCCAGTAAGGAGACTGGTGGGACAGTATAGGCAGAAAAACTTGCACATAGTCTTCATCGACCTAGAAAAGGCCTGTGACAAAGGCCCCTAAGGAGGTTCTTTGAAGTTTACTGGAGGCTAGAGGTGTACCAGTGGTGTACACTAGGTCAATTAAGGATATGTATGATGGAGCCAAGACCCATGTAAGGATGGTGGGAGGAGACTCGAAGCACTTCCCAGTTTTGATAGAGTTGCACCAAGGATCAACCCTAATTCTATTTTTATTTGCTTAGGTGATGTATCTATTGATGCGGCAACTTCAAAGTAAGGTGCAATGGTGTACTTTATTAGTGAATGACATAGTATTGATTAACGATACTCACGACTGAGTTAACAATAAGCTGGAGGTTTGGAGACAAGCCTTAGAGTCTAAAGGTTCCAGGTTGAGTAGGATCAAGATAGAATTCTAGAAGTGCAAGTTCAATGATGTTGTGCATTAGGCTGGCATGGAAGTGAGGAGGCTTGATAGATAGGCCATCCAAAAGAGAGAGTTTCAAGCATCTTAGGTCTACTATCGAGGAAAATGGGAAGTTGATGAGGATGTCACACCATATTAGTTTAGGGTGAATGAAATGGTAGCTAGCATCCAGAGTTGTGTAATAAGAAACAACAACATACCCAGTTGAATCCCACGAATGGGGTCTGGGGAGGGTAGAAATGTACGCAGACCTTCCCACTACCTCGTATAGAAGTAGAGAGGTTGTTTCCTGTGAACCCTCGACTCAACAACCCATAAGTAGAATAACTAGATATTGCAAAGTTATGTAATAAGAAAGTGCCACTAAAACTTAAAGATAAGTTCTACAAAGTGATGGTTAGACATCTTTGTTGTATAGGGCAAATTGTTGGCAGATCAAGTACTCACAAATTCAGAAAATGAAAGTGGTGGAGATAAAGATGCTATGATGGATATGTGGGTATTCTAGACGAAGTAGGAATGACTTCGATGGAAGACAAGATGTAGGAAGCAAGGTTGAGATGGTTCAGACATGTTATAAGGAGATGCACCGATGCCGTAATGCAGAGGTGTGAGAGGTTCACTATGGATGGATTCAGAAGAGGAAGAAATAGACTGAAAAAGTATTGGGGAAAAGTGATTAGACAGGGCATGTTATAGTTGCAGCTCACCGAGGACATGACTTTAGATAGAAAGGTGTGGAGGACGCGAGTTAGGGTAGAAGGATAGTAAGAGTGTCTTCATACTAGTAGTAGGGGTGTATTGACTTCTTGTCCATTCTAGTAATCATAGTATTACTCTTGTTTCTTGCTCTTCAATTTCTGTTATTATATGTTGTTTCGTGTAGTTTATGTGAGAAATATAGGAGAAGAATATTATTGAATTGTTGTCTACATTATTACATTGCCACTCTATTTATAGATACTATATTAGACTCCTTTTCTAACTAGGATACTATAATATAATCCTTTTACAAGTAGGATTCTATATACTATTGTTATTCCTATTCCTATTCTAAGTAGAATTGTATTGACCTATTCGTATTCTAACACTCCCCCTCAAGCTAGTGCATACACGTCATATGTACCTAGCTTGTTACAAATGTAACTAATACAAGGATCGACGACGAGCATGTTGAGATATCAGCAAGTTGATCTTCCGGCTTCACAAAATTAACAGTCAACCTCAATTATCTTAGTCTTCTCATGAAATTCCGAGATTGCATTGTTAAACTTCCCAAACCAATCTTGAGAAGATTGTTTTAGACCATAAAGTGATTTACGCAATCGACATACAAGGTTACCAGACTCCCCTTGAGCAACAAATCAGGTGGTTGCTCCATATAGATTTCTTCCTCGAGATCATTGATACGCCCAAATTACACTCCGAATAGAAGAGTAAAGCGGTCGTTGGTCAAATATAGAACTCAACCGGAGTTGAGGTCGATCCCACAGGGAACACGTACGAATTGTTCTATTAGTACCGGCTTTCAGTTGTAAATGCTATTCCCAAGATAAACGTACATAAAGTAAATGGGGGGTTGCGTTATGTAATTTAAATGCTTGCGTAAAGTAATTAACAAAAACGTTATTCTGATTTTTAGACAGATAGAGAATTGCTAGGGTTGTGTTCCCCATGACTTCCAATTACGACAACTAAACTGGTTTGGTAAACTCGCTCTTAATGGTGCATGCAAAATCCAACAACTTAGCTAATATCTAGTTCACCTTTCGGTCCTTCCTAGTTATGTTTCACTCATCTCCTTTCAGTCTCAGAGTGTATGCAATTCTAACCGTTGTTTTTGATCTCAGAGTACCTTCACCTTTCAGTCTCAGGCACTTAGACTAGGTTCATAACCCCGAATTTCTGTTGTTAACCTCTTTTCCCAATCACTACATCCCTCTCGGGCATGTAGCGAATACAGGCTTACCCTAACGCGTCGACTCATTAAGGAGAAGTTAGAACGAAGAATTTTAACAATACATGCAATAATTATTCGAACGAATTACCCCAGTTTGCGTTATCTTATTGAGTCGTCATGGTTCCCACAACCCTAGTTGTGGGTTTAGCCTAGCATAATAGTGATAACTTGCCCACAACAAATAGATGAAGACATAAAGATTGACTTACAATTGAAAGAACAAGAATCCGTGTTACAAGCTTTGAACAATGATCACAAACACGAATCTCACGAATTATAAAGTCAAACTAATGTTCTCTGCTTTTTCTCTCTTGTTTCTGTCATCAAAAACGAAGTATCTAATGAAATAAAATAATGTACTATTTATACTAAGTAAAACTAATTCGATACAATTTAGGAAAAATAGGCTCGGCACGGGACACGATCCGTTACACGGACCGTCTGAGGCCAGACGGCTCGTCTAACGGACCGTCTGGGTCGGCTGCTGCGTCGGCACGGCCCGTGACACGGCCTGTGTGGCGTGAGACGGGCCGTCTGTCCCTCCGTGTGGCTCCACTTGCACAAATTCTGATATTTTCGACGAAGGCCCTTTTGCGTTACGTCACTTACACGGAACACGACACGGCCCGTCTGGTGTTCGACGGTCCATGTGACGGTCCGTGTGGATTTCCTTGCGCGATTTCCTTAAATTTCGACAAGTGCCTTCCGAGTTACGTCAGTTACACGGCCCGTGACACGGTCCGTCTGGCGTCAGACGGGCCGTGTGAACTGTCCGTGTGAAACGACTTCTGCGAGTTGCACCAAGTGCGGTGCCACGGTCGGTCACACGGACCGTGTGGCGTGACACGGCCCGTGTGGGCCTTCCGTGGTCCAACACTTGGCCTTGTTTTTCACTCGTTCCTTGTGCTTTCCTCAATTACCCATGCCTTTGCTATTTTCCTGCATAGTATCAAAACACACCTATTAAACCAACAACAACGCTCAAGAATGCACAATAATTCTATGTCTTAAGCGTCGTAAAAGTCGTATTTTCATGACTCATCAATCATCATGGAGAAAAGCATTCTTAATGTTCAACTGGTTAAAAGGTCAATGGAGAATGACAATATGGATCATCTTGAAATTACTCTAAGAAAGTCACTTTAAAACTGGTCGAAACTTGCTTATGCACCGAATTATTAGATTTGATGGCTGAAAGTGGTCACAAATTAGAAATAAAATTATATAGGTAGGGTCGGAATAATAACACGACCCTATTGAGAAAGAGAATTATATGGGTAGGGTCGGACTGATGGCAAATAAAAACTATGTAGGTAGGATCATATTGACGGCATGACCACACTGCAAAAGAGAAATTGTATAAATAGGGTCGGAATGATGGCACAACCCTATGCAAATTAGATTTGATGAGTCACCGAAAAGAGGAATGGAACTACACAAATAAAATCTGAGTCACCAAAAAGATACACGGCTATGCAACTCAGATATGAGAAAGTGATTTGAAAAATCACAGTACTACACGAATTGAATATGAGAAGTAGTCCACAGATGGACGATGCTTCACAATCGAATATGAGAAAGAAAGTAGTCACCGGAAAGATGGCACGGTGCTACACATGATAAATATAAAAAAGTAATCACCGTAAAGATGACACGGTGCTACACAAATTTTATATAAAAAAATAGTCACCGGAATGATGGCACGGTGCTACACAAACACTGACAGATGTGGGGTTGACACAAAACAACCCTAGAAAGTCGCGGAAAATTGACACAGAGTGACTTGTTCGACTGAGTTTTCTTCCCTTGAATATGAGAATCATACATCCATCATTCGCCCTACTTTTGTTAACACAACCATTGGCCAGACGGGCAGCATATATGAGTCATAGCCGCCCGCTGACAACGGAAGTTCTTTGATTTTCTACCAGGACCGTAGAAGCTTTGATACCATGTAAGAGATATAGGAGAAGAATATTATTGAATTGTTGTCTACATTATTACATTGAGACTCTATTTGTAGATACTAAATTAGACTCCTTTTCTAACTAGGATACTATAATATAATCCTTTTTCAAGTAGGATTCTATATACTATTGTTATTCCTATTCCTATTCTAAGTAGGATTGTATCTACCTATTCCTATTCTAACAGTTTGATTATAGTATTATTTTGTTATAGTATTGTTCGGTTACCTTCTATGGTTTTATTACTGTCTGTTGTTTCCCTTATTTCAATTAATTTTTTTGTAGGCTATTTTCATCTTGCTGGGAACCTAGCGAAAACAGTCACTCTATCTCTGAGGTAGAGATCAGGTCTACGTACACTCTATCCTTCCCTGACCCCATTTTGAGGAACTACACTAGGTATGTTGTTGTTGCTGTTGTTACAATTGTAGGCTAATCATTATTGGTCTTTCTTTTTTCCTCTTTCCATTTGTTTTGTGTAAGAATAGAAATAGGAACAAGAATAATTTATATAATTCTACTTAGAATCAGAATAGGAATAGTATATAGATTCCTACTTGGAAAAGAATTGTATTGTAGTGTCCTAGTTGAAAGAGGAGTCTAATGTAGTGTCTATAAATAGGGTCTCAATGTAATACACAAATTCAATAATATTCTTCTCCAATATTTCTCACCTTTTGCTTTTGTGAAAAATATGAAGATCATGATAAAAGTACTCATGGTTTCCACCATCCCTCATTTTTTTTCTTTTATGCCCTTTCATCCCCAAAGTACGGGTGGTCACGTGACAAATGTATTGAATGAATTTGAGCTCTAATTTTTTCATGACACAATAACCTAAGCCCAGATTATATACCATGTTCCCGTGTACAACAGATTTAAAAATTTAAACTTCAAGAAAATTTTACTCCAATTTGAGGTTGTTCCAGTTGAGCATCTCAGCTTCGCACAGTTAGATTCCTTCTCTGGAGCTGTTTCGCATATACTTGACCTGTATATACAGCGTTCTCTCCCTCAAATTGTAAAAATTATTGCAGATAATTTAAGAGGCAAAAAGTGATTATTATCATCACCAAAGAAAACCACCAGGGTCTACAATAGACTTTCCATGACGCAGCTTTTTTATTTCTGATGTCACAGATAGCTGACCCTTTAAGTAGGCAAGAAAACAAAGGCTTGGCCATGGCATGCGAAGCAAATCCATGAGGGGGAAGCAATAATGAATGTGTTCACCTGAATATATCATTTTTCACATGGTGTACAGATATATAGGTAAAAGATTTGAAAAATATCTAATTTTGAACCCATAATTCCACAGTGCAATGGATTCAATGCTAAAGAATAATGGCTGAACCCATCAAGTATGAATCCTGGCAGCTTTCTAGACTAGCTCATGAAGGACAAAACACATGCAAAACTAGAAAAGTATTCATATACATTTCGCATACATAAGATAGAAATATTGCCTTATTTTTCACTGATAAAGATACATGCCCATGACTCCAACGCGTGCCACGCACATTTCCAACCCAAATATCAAAACCTTGATCAGCAAGGATAAAGCCCAATGACTGACTAGCAGAATTCATGAACCATGCGTCACCTGCCTGCATAAATCAAGATTCTCCAAAAGTTCAGAGTTTGGGGAAAAGGTCAGTTGTCAACTGTACCATACATGCAAGTATTGCTCCACACTCGCTTGCAGGATATTGGTATGCTTCAAGCAAAGAACTATAAACTGTACAGTTACAATTCAAATGACTTGGCAAACAGGGGCCTTCTACCTTAAAGAACTCCATGTCTCCAACTTAACTCCTACTTTTCGAATGGCTTGTAAACATGGGTATGCTACCTTCGGTGAATTAGGAAATGGTTAATATAAGTTACTGAGCTATGTGTTCTGATACAGTTTAAGAGTATTTCAAACACATCCTTTTTCTTCAGATGATTTAAAATGATTTAAATAGAGCATACGTTTCTCTGCATGTAAGGAACTTATGTAGATGCTCTATTTTACTTTTTTTGGGGGGGTCAAAAAATAGAGCATCTACATAAGTTCCTTACATGCAAAGAAACGTATCAGTAGAAGCAGTAATTGCTGAATATAAAATGATCTGAACTGTCAAGGCTGAAGTTTACACAAGATGGAGGTTAGTCAAAGCTCATAGTAGAGAATCGTGCTTGTACTGGCCCAAAATAGACATTGTTCTAGTAAGTAAATTTGTTTCACTGATTTTTCTGAGAAATATGTCTATGGCATGTTATGGCCACCCAGCATCCGAGTTAACAGAAGAAAAAGAGCATGACTTGTTTACTGCTACTATTACCTGAGTGCCATTAAATGAAATTGTTTTTCTGATTAAGTCACTGAACAGCATAGTTATTTGATATTATTTCATTAATGCTCAATTCATTGAGATTCAAAGCATAAAAGCTGAAAATATCCTGAATGGTTATATTCTACATTGCACTATCTTACTATGAATCATTAAAATCCAGGATAGATGCAAAAGAAAATGAACCTGAACGACCATACCCTCAAACCCCGAATTTAAAATTTCAACTCAAGCTCAATGTGCATCCTTGAACTCAACTTCTAAAGCTCTTGAGATGAGGATTACCCAAAAAACCATACAAGAAAACAACAACCAGCTCCCTCAGCCCATGCGGGACACTCTAACACTAAGATCCAAAGACATTAACTTAAAGTTTACATTTCTTAATGAAGTAAGGCCAAATAGAAGATAAAAAATTATAAGATAAGATATATAACTTCAAATTATATAATTTGTTCTTTTATCCGAAAAGAACATATTTACTTCTTCGTACCCGTTCAGACTTTAAGCTTCATTCTTCCTTAGGAACATGAAGTTATCCCATAATGTGATAACTGAAGCCAATTTAACCAGTAAGACCCAATACTCGGATACAGTAAACTTCTGACAAAGAAGAAATTCTGATTGATTTGGAGAAATGCCACTGTTTAGGGTGGTCCAATCATTACATTCAGTGCACAGATCCTACAACAGAGCACTCTGCTGAAAATCAAACAAGCGAGGCAGGGACAAATTCCTATATATATATATATATATATATATATATATATATATATATATATATATATATAGGAATTTAAGTATGTTCCAAACAGGTTACAAAACTGCAGCTAAATTCCTATTGTTCAAAAGGTAGCAAATAACACAGTTCAAGATTTGTAGCAACATTACCATGAAGAGTCCATGGATGAGCAGAACTGGAAGACCCATTTCTCCTCTGACAATTGTTGAGCGAGACGACACACGTTGAAGTCCAAGGAGGTAACCATCCTTGGTCTTAGTCTACATGGATTCATTACACACAAACCAAAAAAAAACAATTCAGCTGACTCAGCAGCTAGAAGTTTCACACAAGGTCTCTTATGATTGAATAGAGCATAAAGTAAAAGATATATCATCTCAAAGAAGAGTATGTCTATACTGCTATATACCTCGAATTCAAGTAATTCATTTGAGCAGAACTCCAGGAAAAACAAAGATGCACAATTTGGATAAAAAGAAATCATCAATCAATCAGCTATAAATGAATCTCTCAATTCAGGCACATTTACTAGTTCAATGGCGAGATAAATCATTATAGTGCAATATTTAACTAGTAATAAAGTTACCCAACGCTCCTTGACTAAACACTAAATAGGAAAGAATAGACACATAAATTGAAGGAAAAAGGATGCTATAAATAGATAGAAAGTGCACCTGGTGCTCTGTGCAAGGGAAACCAGCAGATTCTATGAGGTGAGCGCATAGACCTCCTGTTCCCCGGAGTTGTGGAACGGCACTGAATTCACCCACACAGAACAAGAGAAACATAATAAGCGCCGCAAGTGTCCCCATATTTTCCATCTGCTTGTAGAGCAACAACAGCATAGGTGGAAGACTCGAGTAACTCCTAAAAATTGAATTGTGGGGGTTGGTTTAGTTTGGAAATTTAAAAAGGTGACTTTGACTTTGACCGGTCAAACTTGTCATTAATTAAAAATTAAGTGGGATTAAGTTAATGAAGGGTTAAAGTATATATTTTAAAAACTTTTAGAACCAATTTGTGATAAAAAATTTATAAGTTAAAAAAAATAAAAAAAATTAAGTTTAAAAAAAAAAATTCCAGCTGCGACATTTCGGACCGTCCGCGACTTGTCCGCGTCGCGGATGCGTCGCGTAGAAACACATTCCGTGACACGGTACTATCACGGACAGACACTGTTTTGGGCCTTTTTAAAAAAACAAATTTGAGCTACAGGCCCCGAAAAATTCCCCAAACAATGCACTACGCTTCAAAACAGTAATATATATTAGTTCAACTAAACAAATGACAAAAACAAATCACGGATTTGGAAAAAAATCGATGATGCATTTTTGACCCAGAACAGGCGAACAAGTGTGTGTTCGCGACGCGGTACTGTCGCAGACGGACACTGTTTCGGGCAATTTTTTTTTAATTTTTAGCACGGGCCCCAAAAAATTCCCCGAACAATGCACTATGCTTCAAAACAGTAATATATGTTACTTCAACCAAACAAATGACAAAAATAAATCACGGATTTGGAAAAAAATCGATGATGCATTTTTCACCCAGAACAGGTGAACAAGTTTGTGTTCGCGACGACTCCGCGACGCGGTACTGTCGCGGACGAACACTGTTTCAGGCAAAAATCTTTTAAAAATTTTGAGCTACGGGCCCCGAAAAATTCTCTGAACAATGCACTACGCTTCAAAACAGTAATATATATTAGTTCAACTAAACAAATGACAAAAACAAATCACGGATTTGGAAAAAAATCGATGATGCATTTTTGACCCAGAACAAGCGAACAAGTGTGTGTTCGCGACGCCTCCGCGACGCGGACATGTCGCGGAGGGTCACTGTTTTCGAGGACAAATTTTTTTTGGAATTTGAGCTACGAGCCCCGAAAAATTCACCGAACAATGTCAATAGCTGAAAAACATCAACACCACTTAGTCCAAACATAAAAATTTCAATATTGAACAACGGATTACCGGGAATCGGTGATGTACGGGCATTGTGCAGCAGTTGTTGTAAAGGTCATAGCAGTTGCTGGGGATTGTGTAGCAGTTGTTGTATTATTCTCAGCAATTGCTGGACCCTACTTTTGATTTTTCGTTAGTAGCTATAGCAAGTTGACTATAAGTTGATGGTATCAGCCATATGTAGTGATAAGTTGAGTTTTGTTACTTCGACTTCAAATTAAATGCTAAATTCATGAGTGGTCTTATACATTGACTTCGCTTACTCACAAGTAATAAACAATCTATTGAGCAATTGCATATGTAAGTGATGTTGACTAAGTAAATCACACTTATACTTGGTTGCGTCGATACGTTTTGTAATACATTACTAGTTATCTTGTGCGTTGAGGTGGAATCAGTAGTGATCTTATACATTGAGATAGTACTTACACAAACAATACGATGGCAGATCTAAATCACACTTATTTCGGTGGCTTTTTCCATTAATTAGTCCATGTGCTCATCGTTACAGATGAATATAAGGAATTTAGTCCAATTCAACACTAGAAATAACTCGATGGAAAACATTGTGTTAGAACTTGTTGCAGCAAGTTGGCAAGTTGCTGGATTATTCTCAGCAACTGCTGGGAAATGTACAGCAGCTGCTGGGAAATGTACAGCATTTGCTGGGAAATTCCCAGTAGCTGCTGGACCCGACCTTTGATCTTTCGTTAGTACCTATAGAAAGATGACTATAAGGGGATAGTATCAGCCATATGTAGTGATAAGTTGAGTTTTGTTACTCCGACTTCAAATTAAATGCTAAATTCATGAGTGATCTTATACATTGACTTAGCTTACTCACTAGTAATAAACAATCTATTGAGCAATTGCATATGTAAGTGCTAGTAACTAAGAAAATTGAGTATTACTTGGTTGCGTCAATATGTTTTATAATATACAATCAATATGTTTTATAATACATTGCGTCAATATGGCAATAGTAAACATTTTGTTTGAATTTGTTCTAGCAAGTTCGCAAGTTGCTGAATTGTTCGTAGCAGTTGCTGGGAAATGTACAGCAGTTGTTGGAATATTCCTAGCAGTTGCTGGACAAAAATTTTGGGATTTTTAGCTACGGGACCCGAAAAATTCGCCGAGCACCTACACATCCTTCAAAATATTAAGACATGTTGGTTCACCAAAAAAAAAACTCTCAAAAAAACTCCCCGGGGAGAACGAAAACGACGAAACATTTCCTCCGCTGGAAATAACCTTGTCCGCGATGCATCCGTGACGCTGACGTGTCGCGAAGGGTCACTGTTTTCGGGCCTAAAAATTTTGGAATTTTTCGCTAAGGGCCCCGAAAAATTCACCGAGCACCTACACATCCTGCTAAACATTGAGACATGTTGGTTCACCAAAAAAAACTCTCAAAAGAACTCTCCGGGAAGAACGAAAACGACGAAACATTTCCTCCGCTGGAAATAAGCTTGCACTCAGTCCAGCAGCTGCTGCACTCTGTCCAGCAGCTGCTGCGTCTTCCCCAAAATGGCTCAACAGTGAAGATATGGCAACAATGGTGGAAACATAAAAAACAACACAAAACCCAAATAAATAGCACCACATATACTTTTATCGGTCATAATAATGATTAAAACTTACCTTTCAAGTAATTTCGAAGGCTACCCGAACAAATGCCCCAAAAAAATTGATTTCTTTTCACTCAAATTTGAAGCTCAAATCTTGTGTTGGGAAAATAGTGACAACAACAACAACAAGAAGAAGAAGAAGAAGAAGAAGAAGGAGAACAACAACAAGAAGAAGAAAAAGAACAACAACTACTACTACAACAACAAGGAACAACCAAGAAGTGATGAAATGGGGAAAAAAGTGCGGGAACGATGGGGGTAACGATGGGGTCGTTGGGGATTGGGGGGGGGGGAAATTAGGGTATTTTTTTGTGGGTTAAAGTGTTATAAAAATAAACTTGGGGACCTTTTTGAAAATAGTCCAACATCATTAACTCTTAATTATAATTTTGTCACCTACACTCAATAATTAAAACTTGTGTCACTTTTTTTAAATTTTGAAACTTGTTTGTTACCCTTAATTAAAACCCCCGAGTAACTCAAACACATTCTTTTTTTATCGGCGGAATGGCCTAATAGGCCCCTGTACTTGGTCCCGTTTGTCATCTAGGACCTTATACTTAGAACTTTGCCAACTAAACCCTTGTACCCACTCAAAACCTACATTTCAAACCCTTTTTTCTGACCTGGCATCCTACGTGGCATACCAGGCCTGGTGCGTGAGTTTCACTCCATTTTGGAGCGTGAAAGGTTTGTAAAAACGTCTTAAACAGTCATCTTCTTCCCCAAATACCCAAATATATAAATCTCCATTTTTTCTTCTCAAAATTCTTCAATTTTCTTCTTGTTTTTGTCTCTCCAAACGAAATTTCTTCTTGTTAGCCATAATTTCTTCTTGGAAAATTATTTTTCTACTAAAGTGGGTTTTGCTCTTGCTCTTGTTTTGATTCTCATTTTCTTCAAAGAACCCATACCATATATTAGTAGTCACTCCATTTATAGTCCTTTTTCCCCTATTTTTCTTCTCATCCTCTTGATTTCAAATTCAATTTCTCTTTTTCTCTCTTATCCATTTTTTTCTCAAAAAAATTTCATCCATTTTTTTCTCAAAAAAATTTCATCCATTCTACTTTAGCTCATTCCTATAGAATTTTACACAAATGGTCTTCTTTTTCTTGATTTGGGTTTAATCTAACTGGAAAAGACAACTTTTTTGGTAATTTGGAGTTGGATTTTTGGTGGGTTTTGTTTCTTGAGTTGAATTGGAGGTGGGGGTTGAAGAATAAAGGGGAAAATGTTGAAAATTATGAGGATTTTGACCAAAAAAAAAATATTGTAAAAAATAAAAAATGATGTGGCAAATCTGATCTGACATGGCGTATGACATCAGCGCGATTGAGAGACACGATGAGTTGGAGGGGTTTAAAATATAGGTTTTGAGTGGGTACAAGGGTTTAGTTGGCAAAGTTCTAAGTATAAGGTCCTAGGTGACAAACGGGACCAAGTACAGGGGCCTATTAGGTCATTCCGCCTTTTTTATCTCCTCACCCCAACTTCCTCTTGACTTTCCAATCGTAGCCCAAAGTTATCCAAAATAAACCAAGTAATTTTACTAATTACCATCTTTTACGAGTCATATATTTTTTATGTAGAGAGAGAGACCCGCCTAGGTGGCATTTTAAAAAAAATAAAAATTTATTTATATTAAAAACCTCTTCGGTAATGCATTAATTTTTTTTTAAAAAAACTCAAAAGTCACTTCAGCAACTCAATAGTCACACTCTTTGAAGGATTAACTGAATAATTATTTTTATTTGCTTCCTACGATCCATCGACTTGTGATCCACTATTCTACTTGTCGCGATAATTGTGATAAAAACTTCCATAAACAAGTTCCAATTGTAAATTATGCATTCTCTTTCTACATGAAATTATTCAATCACATAAACAAAAACAAGAAGTCCAAAAAGAAGAAAGCAACAAATTGAAGAAAAACAAATTACTTTTAAACTTCGCAAAAGAGGAATCAACAGCGGGGAGATTGCATGTGAAAATTTGGTTAAGAAATAATTGAAAGTCATCCCATGGAGACGGAAGAGATGGAAATTTTAGTTACATTTGGTAATTTTTTTTGGAGTATATTCCAAATCTATTGATTTTTCAATCTTGATAACTTTAAAGGTAACAAAATTGTTCTTCACTCTTCAATTTTCAATATTCATTCCTCAGGACCTCACCTGGTGAAAAAATGAAAAAAAAAGCATTCCGATTATTTCTTCTTTAGTTCTTTGTAATACTTTTATGATTGTGAGGTTGCTCAACTCTTTCATCTAAGAATTTAAATTTAATTAAAATTGATTTGGTAATCTATTTGTTGAGTTTTGTGTGTAATAGTTTATTTTATGTTATTTTCTTGAGTTTCAATTCCAATAATTTTCATCTTCATATACATTTGACTATCATATTTAAATTGCCTTATGAAACATTTGAAATTAGGAGTCGATAATATCGTTTCACCAACTCAACATCATTTGGATAAAGTTAATGTTCAATTAGCATCTGGAGAACTATTTAAAATATTTTTGAAGGAATTTTTAAGAACAAGTAGCAAGAAATATTTGAAATTGATGCACACAAGTATTATTTTCATGTCTTTACAATATATTACCGTTGGAATTACGAGAGTCAAACATTCTTTCCATATGTCTTATAAATATTTTGAATTATAAATTTTATGACATAATATATTTTATATAGTTTTAAATATGTAACTTTTATTTTAATATTATTTGATTTTCATGTTCATGATAAAAACATAAAAATATAACTCTCCAAATTCATATTGTGAGTGGAACAAATGGAGTAATATTTATTTTAAGGTATCAAGCATCATTTGATATAGGTATCGTCCAATGTGAGTTTGACCAGCTTTAAAAAAAAAAATTGTTGGAGATGCTTTTAACAATTTCTAATAATGATTTGTAGTTGAATAATATAATTTATATGAAAATAATAGTCCCATTTCTTCCTTTAGAATGTTTTCTTTTGCTATATGAAAAAGTATTTTGATTTACAGTTAACAAAACAAGTTTAATGATATCAGATATGTTCTTCTCATATCACTTGAAAGGGAAAAAAGTTATTTTAGTTAATATTAAGAAATTGTCTTCGAATCCATGAGTAACGTATAAAAGCTTAGAAACTATTTGCTTGCCAATTAATTTAAATTGTTGTTATTTAATGTGCTAATAATGTATTCGTCTAATCCGAAAAATTAAGACCTTCATATTTATGGATGTAATTGGAGTGAATTCATCTTTAGAGAAAAAAAAGCGAAGGAAATAACCTCTGAAAGGGACATTTTCAGAAACTAAATAAAAAAATTATTAGAGAAATCACTATATATATAAGCATTCTAAAATTTTATCTGACTTTTGAATTAGAAAACAATAAGATAGCAGCTATACTTAATTTGCTTCATTCACATTTTGACCAAATAATTAACAAAGTAAATTCATAATATTTTATGCAAAATAAAATGATAAATAAATATCTTTCTGATATTCTTCTCCTTTTCTTTGTTATAAAATATATATATATATATATATATATATGTGTGTGTGTGTGTGTGTGTGTGTGTGTGTGTGTGTGTGTGTGTGTGTGTGTGTAAGTATGTATGTATGTATCTATGTATATTAATTTTTAAAAAAACTAACATCATTCGCCATTCGCTAATATAATTAAAATTTTATAATCACACGAAGCACGAAATGTTCATTAGTTAAGAATAAAATGGAATGTCATAAGAGTCCGAAAAAAGTTGAAAAGAAAAGGAAAAGCTAGAGTTGAATTTAAGAAAAACTAAGCTTATGCCTCTTCGAAGCAAACTATTTGCATCCATATACCCCCTTATTTATGCTCCCTACTATTAAAATTTGCATGTTGACGTCATACTGATGTCAGCATCCACCTTGAATGATATACCAATCCCGTTGAAAATTTTTGAAAAAAAAAAATAAGTGTAAGTCTGCTACAGAGGCGCAACGCATCTCCATCGTGCATCGACACTGTTTTGATTTTCGGCTCGAAAAATTATCTTGATCTGATTGCTCTAAAAATCGATCGAGACCATTTTCTCACTCAATTTTTCGTGCTGATCACAAATCCGATCTCAGATTTTTTATACGAGCATTGAAAATTACATTACGCGCACATCTCCCCTCTAAGAATATTTCGGTAATTTCACCAGACGTTACACAATATGTATCAATGTACTGTCAGAATATCACAGAGTATGATATTGATATACTGTCGAAATATCACATGAGATTATTTTATAGTATTTATGCTGATATCATGTGACATCGTGCTGACCTCAGCATGACATCATGAGCGAAATAAAAAGGGAAAAGTGGGATAAGAAAGTAAATAGTTTGAGTCATGAGTCCATTAAGGGTAAATAGTTTGTATTGAGTCTATTAAGGGTAAGTAATTGTATAACTTACATAAATCTCATTGTGTAAGGATCAAATTTCAACCCTACTCTTTTCAAATTTACCAAAAATTCCTTAAAAAAGCCACTTGTTGATACATATTAATTGTAATTACTCTCTCTTCCATAAATTAAGTTATTTAATGTCATTCAAACTCTTTCCATAAAAAACCTAACATATTCCTTAAAAAAAGGAGAGATAAATTTCGAATTATAAATTAAGCTAATTAATGCCAATAAACCTATTTGCGCTAAAAAAAACTCATTTTGATTCATTTATTTGCTTAATATGAAAATTTTCATGTATCGGGTGGCTCATATGTTTTCTTTATTCATCCTCTTCTTCGATTTTGTTGTTTCTATGTGTTACATGGATTCTAATCCATCTTTTAAAGTAGATATTCCTCAAGTTCTCTGATACCTCCGAGGCATGATGTTAATTCAGCAAAGGTAGAATTTCGTGAAAATAGTTTCAAAATCAAGTTGCAAACTTTCAGATTTCCTGTATCAAATTTGACTTTATACTTCTAATTTCCTTTAAATTATTTGCAAGTTGCAAACTTTCAGATCAAGTTGAGGACGTTGCAAGTTGCAAATTGCTTGTATCAATTTCCTATCTAATTTCCTGTATCAAGTTGCAAGTTGAGGAAGTTGTAAGTTGTAATTTGCTTGTATTAATTTCCTTTCTAATTTCCTGTATCAAGTTGCAAGTTGCAAACTTTCGAATTTTATTGTATCACATTCAACTTTGTATTTCTAATTTCCTTGTATCAAGTTTGATTCATCGTTTCAAAATTTTTTTGAATCAAGTTTCATTGTATCAAGTTGCAAACTTTCAGATTTTCTTGTATTAAATTTGATTCATTATATCAGTTTTTTTGTATCAAGTTTCATTCTATCAAGTTGCAAACTTTCAGATTTTCTTGTATCAAGTTCAACTTTATACTTTTAATTTTATTGTATCAAGTCTAATTCTATTTATCCAAATATTTTTGAATCAAGTTTCATTGTATCAAGTTGTAAACTTTTTGATTTTCTTATAACAAATTCAACTTTGTACTTCTAATTTTGTTGTATCAAGTTTGATTCTTATTCAAATTCAAAATTTCTTGATACCAGCCAAAAAATATGATAAAAAAATATAAAAGATCATTTTTTATACATATAGATGTCCTTTGGAGGTTCCTAGAGGTGAAAGGTGTCCCAATGACATACATTAGGGCAATTAAGGACATGTATGATGGAGCCGAAACTCCGGTAAGAATAGTGGGAGGAGACTCAGAATATTTTCCTGTTGAGATGGGATTTCATCAAGGATCTGTTTTGAGCCCTTTCCTATTTGCCCTAGTGATGAATGAGCTGACGCGATCTATCCAATAGGAGGTTCCATGGTGTATGCTATTTGCAGATGACATAATATTGATTGATGAGACTCGGACTAAAGTTAATGATAGGTTGGAGGCGTGGAGACATGTCTTGGAGTCTAAAAGATTCAAACTGAGCGGGACCAAAACAGAGTACTTGGAGTGCAAATTCAGTGTCGCGAGGGATGAAGCAGACATTGATGTGAGACTTGCGGCTCACCCTATCCCCAAGAAGGAAAGCTTTAAGTACCTGGGGTCCATCATCCAGAGTA
Source organism: Solanum rostratum (assembly GCA_029948455.1). Taxonomy (NCBI): domain Eukaryota; kingdom Viridiplantae; phylum Streptophyta; class Magnoliopsida; order Solanales; family Solanaceae; genus Solanum; species Solanum rostratum. The sequence goes on from CM057049.1 coordinate 54,907,636, forward strand.
GTGGGGATATCGACGATGATGTCACACATCGTATTGGGGCGGCTTGGACAAAATGGAGGCTGGCCTCTGGAGTATTGTGTGATAAGAAGATATCACCTAAACTCAAAGGTAAGTTTTACAGAATGGTGGTTAGACTATCTTTATTTTATGGGGGGAGTGTTGTCCAATAAAAAATGTACATGTTTAGAAGATGCACGTCGCAAAGATGATGATGTTGAGATGGATATGTGGGCACACAAGGAGGGATAAGATTAGGAATGAGACCATTCGGGAGAAGCTAGAGGTGGCTGACAAGATAAGAGAAGTGAGACTGCGATGGTTTGGACATGTGCAGAGAAGAGGTACTAATGATCCTGTAAGGAGGAGCGAGTGGTTAGATTTAGGAGCCACTAGGAGAAGTAGAGGTAGACCAAAGAAGTACTGGGGAGAGGTGATTAGACAGGATATGGCGTGACTTGATCTCACTGAGGACATGACCTTAGATAGGAAAGAGTGGAGGTCGCGAATCAGAGTAGAAGGTTAATAGGTTAGCAGAGTTAGGCTGATGTCTAGCTGTGGGGTATTGTAGGGCAGTAGGTTTTGTCGAGTCCGTATATCATGTGTTGTCTTTATCTATATCATATGTGTTGGGTTAAACAGAGTTTTGATGATGGAAAAAAGATAATGAAACACGTTGACTTACCAGGTTCTTCAGTGCACTGTCTCAGAGAGAAGAAGACACGATACCACAAAAAGCGGAAAGGATAAGGTGTTTTAAAGATAAGGTAGAAACCACAAAAGCAGGAAAATAGTTCAGCAATCACATGTGAAGGATGACTTGGAGTGAAGAAGGAGTTCAATAAGAAGTAGAACTCTAATAAAGCAAGAAAAGTTCAAGTTGAAAAATAAGTCTTCAAAAGAGTGACATCAAGAGAGTCCAACTACAGTTGAACAAAAGAAGAAAAAGATAAAAAAGGGCGAAGAGTTTTTCAGAGGCATATATACTGAACGAGAGAAGAAAAAGGCAGTAAGGTCTAGAGTTAGGAAACAGTTAGTCAATTTTGTTCTTAATTGAGTTATCATTTAGGAAATTGTTCTTTGGTTGTGGAGTCTGTATGTTGTCTCAGTAGTTTATAAACTGAGAGCTAGTTTAGTTTTCAAGTTGGGGGCAAATCGAAGACGTTGGGAACATAAGCCTAGGGAGGTTTATGTGTAGCTAGGAAATTGGTGAAGTTTTGTTGAAGTCTTAGACTACTAGGATTTGTAATCGTTTTGTTGGAGGCTCATATTGATTTAGTAAAATTGGGAGAAATTCTTGTAGAGGTACTGGTCGTGGTTTTTCACCCTTTGTTAACCGGGTGTTTTCACGTAAAAACATTGTGTTTGCTTTTATTTCCGCTTCACTAAAATACGTCTATAAACTTGTTCCTTAGATTAGGCAAATCCATAGGGTGGTCAAATATATCAATTGGTATCAGAACAGGTTTTCTTATTAAAGACTAGTACCTAAGAATTGATCAAGATGAATACTGCACCATCTCTTGGACACGGAGAAGGACAATCATCTGTGAGACCACCACTCTTCAACGGAACACACTTTGGCTGGTTGAAAGCTAAGATGGAAGATTTCATGCAAGGAGAAGATTATAAACTCTGGGACAGGATCACTATGGGACCTACCATTCTTATCAGGTGCCAAAAGAGAGAAGTGAGTTCAATGTTGATGATCTCATAGCATTAAGGAAGAATGCTAAAGTGAAAAATATTTTAGTCTGTGGTCTGGGACCAGATGAGTATAACAGAATCTCGAACTGCACTACAACCAAGAAAATCTGGGATGCCCTGACTATTGCACATCAAGGAACTACTCAGGTCAGAAAATTTAGGGTGGCTATGTTATTCACTGAATATGCAACTTTCAAGATGAAGGAAAATGAGTCTTTACAAGACATGATGGCAAGACTTACACCCCTCATAAATGAACTTGCATCTCTTGGAAAGGTCCTCAGTATTGAGGAACAAGTGGACCAGGTTTTGAGGATCTTACCCAAAGCCAAGTGGGATGTGAAAGTCACTCCCATCAGGGAAGCTAAAGACATTGAAACCATGACATTGAAAGAGCTGGTTGGAAATCTCAAGACCTATGAGATGAACATGGAGGACCAAAAGAAAGAATCAGTTGTGGATGAAAAATCTCTGGCCTTGAGAGTAGCTTCTGATGATGAGGAATCAGATCTTGATGAGGATCAGATAGCCTTTCTAGCGAAGAATTTCAAAAAATTCTTCAAAAGAAGGAAAGGGAAAAACAGGAAAGAAACAGGTTACAGGATGTGGTCTGATGACTCAGGTATCAGGAAATGGTCTGATGAAAGGAATCAATCTGGGTGTTATAAGTGTGGAAAAGTAGATCATCACATCAAACAATGTCCACTATGAGAAATTGAGTGAAAAATGAGTCGAGAAACAAAAAGCTACTAAGCAAAAGGAGAAGGAAGACTATGCTATGATGGTTGCTTGGGGGGGTCAGGAATGGAGGATTTAAACACTGAAAACATAGATGAAACTGCTTTCATGGCAGCTGAGGATTCTGATTTAGAGGAGGAAGATAAGTCTAAGGTAAGTATTCTTGAACTAAAAGAAAAGTTGCATCTTTTCTCAAAAAGAAAGTTAATCTTGCTAATGAATGGGTTAATAGATGATTTTCAAGAGATAGCTAATGAAAAGGATCAACTTATTAAGGACTTCTCAGATAAAAAATTTGAAAGTCTTGAGGTTAAAAACTGTCTAAATGAAGCTAATGAAGAGAACCACAAGTTGAAGAAACAGGTTGAGCAACTTGATGCACTTGTGTTAAACTTTAAATTTGAAATTCTTAAGCTAACTATTGCTGAAAAGGGTAAAAGCAAGATAAGTGAAGAACATCAAAAGGTTGAAACTGAATTAAAGGGAATGCAAAATTGAGTTCTTTTGTGAGAAAGAAAAGGTTCGAAAGTTAACTCAAGAAATTTCAACCTTAAAATTGGATCTAGAAAAGGAAAACAGATGGACTCAGTCATCAAGAATAGTAAACCATCTAGGAATCAGGAGGCTGGAATAGGGTTCTTTCAAAAAATTGTTGTTACTTTTGACTTATGCTACTTCTGTAGAAAGCTTGGACATCCTACTACTGAGTGTCCAATCGCAAAAAATGTTAGGAGTAAAAGTACCAGTCATGTGTACAAAGAGAGGTATGAAAATAATAAAAGAAATAGGTCAAGGAGCATGTTGCCAAATTGGGCAAGAAGGAATCTTATTAATCCATTTTACAATAGGATAGGACCAAAGCTAGTCTAGGTTCCTAAAACCAACCCTTGATTTGTCTTGCAGGCTGTAGTGAAAGGGAGCAAGCATTGGTACATGGATAGTGCTTGCTCAAGGCATATGACTGGAGATAGATACAAATTCATTTCACTTGCACCTTTTAAAGGAGGAAAGGTTTCCTTCGGAGATGGAAAAAAGGGCATTGTTGTTGGAGTTAGAAAGATTGGATGAAATGAATCAAGGGCTCTAGAAGAAGTTTATCATGTGAATGGGTTGAAGCACAATGTGCTGAACATCTCTCAATTATGTGATAAAGGTAATAAGGTAACCTTCACTTCTGCAGGTTGCAGCAAAAAGCTGGATACAAAGGAGATAGTTTTAACAACAAAAAGACATAAAAATGTGTACAAGGCTGACATCATGGGAATGCAAGGAGCATATTTGAAATGTCTGAGTGCAATTGCTAATGATCCATTGCTATGGCACAAAAGACTTGGTCATGTAAGTCTGAAGCAATTAAATACTCTGTCGTCAAAAGACATGGTTATAGGGTTACCTAAAACCAAGTTCAAAGACAACAAAGTATGCAGTGCATGTGTAAGGGGGAAGCAAGTATGATCCTCCTTTAAACCGAAGAACTAGGTAAGTACCACCAAGTGCATAGAACTGGTTCACATCGACCTATGTGGACCCATGAGAGTAAAAAGTAGAGGAGGTAAAAGGTACATATTTGCAATTGTTGGTGATTATTCAAGATTTACCTGGACACTCTTTTTAGCTTCTAAAGATGAGACTTATGACGTCTTCTCCATTTTCATCAAGAAAATAGAAAAGAAGTTGGAGACTTCCTTAATTTCCATAAGATCTGACCATGGAACTGAATTTGAAAATGCAAATTTTTTAGAATTCTGTTCAACAAATGGTATAGAGCATAACTTCTCTGCTCCAAGAACCCCTCAACAAAATGGAGTAGTAGAACTGAAAAATAGGACTTTAGAAGATATGGCTAGAAAAATGATGATTGCTAATAACTTGGCAAAAAATCTTTAGGCTGAAGCCATATATACTATTGCTTATATGCTCAACAGATGCATGTTAAGGCCCATATTAAACAAAACCCCCTATAAGTTACTTAGGTAGAAAACCGAATATCTCCCATTTTAGAACATTTGGATGTAAATGCTATGTTCATAACAATGGTAAAGATAATTTGGAAAAATTTGATGCCAGAAGTGATGAGGGAATTTTCTTAGGATATTCTTCACATAGCAAAGCCTATAGAATACTGAATAAAAGAACCAACTGTGTTGAAGAAAGCATTCATGTTGTTTTTGATGATAATAGTGGTGTTTTGAGAATGATATGCAGGATGACTATGAGCTGGAGCACAGGTCAGAGGAACAAGACAGGCTACCTGGTCTATCTACTGGACAAGCAGAGGGCACACAGTCAGGGGGAACTATGGAAACTGGAACTCAACCTGTCAACTCAGGATCTGCTTAATCTGACTCTGTACCAGATGAACAATCACAAGGATTTGTAGTCAAAAGCTATAAGTATCAGGACTCACATCCCTTAGAAAATGTTCTCACTGATTTGACGTCTAGAATCACTACCAGATCAGGGATGAAGAATTTATGTGCATTCCAAGCCTTTTTATCCATGATGGAACGTAAAAAGGTTGGAGAAGCACTGCAAGATGAAGATCGGATATTAGCTATGCAGGAAGAGCTAAATCAGTTTGAGAGATGCAGAGTATGACATCTTGTGCCCAAACCAAAAGGGAGAACCATCATTGGCACGAAGTGGGTATTCTAAAATAAGCTTGACGAGCATGGAATAGTTACAAGAAACAAGGCGAGACCGGTGGTCCAAGGGTACAATCAGGAAGAAGGAATAGACTATGATGAGACCTTTGCTCCAGTAGCCAGACTTGAAGCTATCAGGCTACTCATTGCATTTGCAGCCTATAAGGAGTTTACTCTATATCAAATGGATGTTAAGAGTGCCTTCTTAAATGATTATTTGAAGAAAGAAGTAAATGTGAGGCAGCCACCTAGATTTGAGAACTTTGAAGTTCCAGATCAAGTGTACAAGTTGGATAAGGCATTGTATGGATTAAAATAAGCTCCTCGAGCCTGGTATGAACAATGGTCCAAATTTCTCTTAGATCATGGACACACAAGAGGTAAAATAGACAATACTCTCTTTTTAAAAACAAAAGGAAAGGACTTGTTGATTGTGTAGGTTTATGTGGATGATATCATCTTTGGTTCAACAAATGTACTTATGACTCAAGAGTTTGCAAAGTTGATGAATGGAGAATTTGAAATGAACATGATGGGAGAACTCAACTTCTTCTTAGGGTTATGAATCAAGCAGACTTCTTCAGGAACTCTGATTCATCAACAAAAGTATGAAAAGGAGCTTCTCAAAAGATTCAAAATGGAGGATGCCAAAGAGATTGACTCCCATTGCCACTGCCACTAAACTAGATCTTGATGAAAAAGGGTCATCAGTGGAACAGAAGCTTTACAGACGAATGACTAGATCTCTCTTGTATCTCACTGCCAGTAGACGTGACATTGTCTTTAGTGTGGGACTCTATGCTAGGTTTCAATCAAATCCTAAGGAGTCACATCTTAAACCAGTTAAAAGAATCCTCAGGTATCTCAAAGGAACCTCATATTTGGGACTCTAGTACTCTAAAGGTAGTAATTTCAATCTTGTAGAGTATACTGATGTTGACTATGCTGGCTATTTAGTGGACAAAGAAAGTACTTCAGGTGTGGCTCACTTCCTTGGAACATGTTTGATTTCCTGGTCTACTAAGAAACAGAACTCTGTAGCCTTGTCAACAGCTGAAGCTAAATATGTAGCAGCTGGGTCATGTGGTGCTCAAATGCTTTGGATCAAGCAACAACTGCTGGATTTTGGTATGGATGTGGTTGTGTCCCTATTTTATGTGATAATACCAGTGCCATTAATATTGCAAAGAATCCTATTCAACCTAAAAGAACTAAACATATTGATATAAGGTGGCATTTCCTTCGTGATAATGTAGAGAAGGGTCTTGTTTCAATAATGTTTTGTCCTACTGAGGATCAAATTGTTGACATTTTTACTAAAGCACTAAGTAGAGAACACTTTGAAAAAATCAGGTTAGACCTGGGGATGATTAAGATTGCATATACTCCCGTCAATGATTGACTAGAAAAACTAGTTTCATACTCACCCCTAAAATAGGTTCTCATTTCAACTCTCACATGTAGTGTATCCCAAAATTTAGAACAATGAACTAAGCTTTCATGAATGTGTATTAAAGTGTGCAGATTACTGGGTCTGGTGCAGAGGCTACTAGATAGCTGAAAATAGATCAGGTAATAATTATTTTGCATCTAAGACAGTGATTGATAAATGCACCAGGTATCCTTACATGTTTCCTTCTCTTTCCAAAGTCATCATCACATTTTCCGCCAAAAAATCTCAAGCGTCCCTTCTCATTGACAAATGACTGTGGAAGTCAAATCAATCGCCTCCTTGTCTTCCACTCAAATTCACCCCTTGTAGTCATAAACTCTTCAACATACATCTCTTGCATTCCAAATTCTCTCTTGTAAGTTAACCACTTCTCTGCTCCTATCTAGAAACCCCTTGTTCAAACATAGAGTCATCCCAAAATTCCCTAAGCAAAATCTCTAAAGAACCAGAAAACCCTTACTCTCTTGCGATGGTGGTTCATCCAACTGCAAACTTGCAGACTCCTTTGCACTTCAATCTATTGGATTTTGCAGAATGGGGTTCATTCAAAACCCATTTTCCTTAATTTTCTTCGAATCTATCAACTCTTTGGTTGTTCCCTCTGAAGGATTGGACATTACTCTGCTTCAATCCATTTCCATTGATGATACACCAACCATGGTTCCACCCTCAGCTCCTTTAAAACCTAAACTAGTGCGCCGCCATCTGAGGAAGATCATTGGAGAACCCATTGAAGTCTCCGATGATTTTCCCTCTCCTAAACGGGTACCCACATCTGGTTCTTCAAGGGTCCCTCAAACCAAAAATCGTAAGCGTCAAGATGACTTAGCTCTTCAACAGGCCCTATAGCAAAGCAAGAAACACAAGAATACTTCTGGTTCTTCATCGTCACAAGGGAATTCATTACTCAGCCAAGTTCGGAGGAATGTGAGAAAACACATGATACCTAAACCTCCTCGAACTCGTTTGGTTCCCCATCCCAAGAAAGCATCTGCTACCATCCAGAATCCTACCAAGTCTAAGCCATATTCTAGTAGGGAGAAACATGTCTTTTAACCTGGTGCCTCAGACGATTCTGACACTGAGAGTGATCGGGAGCACACTCCTGTTGAAAGCACTGACCCACATTTCCCATCTCTCCTTCATTTCCAAAAGCGCTCCTTGATTCGAGGTCGAGTCATTACAGGGTTTGGGGGGTCAAACATGGATGCGCTTTTGGCAAAATTAACATTTCAGGGCTGGTCTGACCTGTTTCTCTTAGGTGATACTCAGAGGAAATTTTCTAATCCTGAGATGTATGAGTTTTATGCAAGGGGAAGGGTACTTGATTCTGTTTTTACCTCTATTGTGCGGGGAAAATCTATTAGTCTTGGTGCCTCTGATATTGGAGAATCTTGGGGATCCCTAATGAAGGTTGGGATCATTATGTATGCCATGAATGGCCTCCCCTTGACAACTTCTCTTTTGCTCTTGAAATTACTCAGAAATTCTCAGGTCGCCCTGACTTGGCTCAACATAGGCGTGTACTACGCAAAAAAATGTCCTCCCTTCATAGGCTCTATTTTGATGTTGTCCACAAAATTCTTCTCACTAGGAAAGAAAGAAGGACTAAGGCAAGTTTCCTTGATTTGACTCTTATGGAACTGTTAGATACAGTTGTTCCAATCAATCTGCCTTCCCTGATCCTTAAGCACATGCAGCGTGTCCTTTTTCTGGATAAAAATGGGCATGCTCTTCCTTATGGTTTTTGGCTATCTCCTATCTTTGAGGCTTATTCTGTTCCTATTCAAGTATGGACCATGCAAACCACCAAAGATATGCTTGGACAAGTGAACCACTCTGCACTACTTGTTTCTATGCAGTGTAATGGCACCCCTCTTCACAGACTTCAACTTGCTCTGGATGCCAAAACTGAAGAATTAGCTGCTGCACATTGGGAGTTTGCCTAGGAGAGAAGTGCCTTGCTTGCCTAGATCTCTAGTCTAGAGGAAACTTTGTAGAAGGAACGTGCTAACCATCCTGAGATTGTTCACAAACTTTCTTTGCTAATTCCATCTACTGGCCCTTCTACCTGATCTGTTTCTTTAATTCCTTCCTGCTCATGTTATCAGTTACTTGGATTAGGTTGCTTAACGTTCTTTGTTTGTTTTTGTTCTTCATCTTTAGAATGCCCTTGTATGCTGATCTCGATGTAATTATGCTATCCTTAATGCATATGAATGTTTTTCATTTGTTCTGTGTTCTTGGTGGTAGCCTTGTGGTTTTGTATTCTGTTTACTTATTTCTGGGTAAGTTTGCTACACGCCATAATTTTTGGTGATGTCAAAAAGGGGAATTCATATATCTGAGTTATGCAATATTTATAACCCTTGTTTAACCCGTTTCATTCTCGAGGTTCCTTCTTAATAGCTGCAGAAAAGATGGATAGATCTGATACTCAGAAAGTTTGTCATCATAAAAAAAGGGGAATATGTAGGGTTAAACAGAGTTTTGATGATGGACAAAGGACAATGAAACATATTGACTTACCAGGTTCTTCAGTGCATTGTCTCAGAGAGAAGAAGACACGATACCATAAGAAGCGAAAAGGATAAAGTGTTTAAGAGATAAGGTCGAAAGCACAAAAATAGGAAGATAGTTTAGCAATCACAGGTGAAGGAAGACTTGGAATGAAGAGGGAGTTCAAGAAGAAGTAGAAATCTAATAAAGCAAGAAGAGTTCAAGTTGAAAAAGAAGTCTTCAAAAGAGTGACATCAAGAAAGTCTAACTGCAGTTGAACAAAAAAAGAAAAAGATAAAAGAGGGCGAAGAGTTTTTCAGAGGCATATACACTGAACGAGAGAAGAAAAAGGCAGTAGAGTCTAGAGTTAGGAAACAATTAGTCAACTTGGTTCTTAATTGAGTCATCATTTAGGAAATTGTTCTTTGGTTGTGGAGTCTGTATGTTATCTCAGTAGTTTATAAACTGAGAGCTAGTTTAGTCTTCAAGTTGTGGGCAAATCGAAGACGTTGGGAACATAAGTCTAGGGAGGTTTATGTGTAGTTAGGAAATTGGTGAAGTTTTGTTAAAGTCTTAGATTACTAGGATTTGTAATCGTTTTGTTGGAGGCTCATATTGATTTAGTGAAGTTGGGAGAAATTCCTGTAGAGGTACAAGTCGTGGTTTTTCACCCTTTGTGAGCCGGGTATTTCCACATAAAAATGTTGTGTTTACTTTTATTTCCGCTTCACCGAAACACGTCTGCAAACTTGTTCCTTAGATTAGGAAAATGCATAGGGTGGTCAAATATATCAATATGTGCTAAATTTATTGTATTTACATATTATCAGGTGTTTTTCATTAGTGGTTGCTCTTCCTTTGCATTTCTTTTCCTTTTCATTTCATCATATCTAGGATTCTGCTTATGGGTTGTTGAGACGAGGGTTCCCGGGAAACAATCTCTCTACTTTTATGAGCTAATGGTAAGGTCTGCGTACATTCTATCCTCTCCAGACTCCACTTGTCGGATTCCACTGGGTATGTTGTTGTTGTTGTTATTGTATATTTTAAAAACATATAACTTGATAGGTGAAAATTTACATATTGAGTCCTAGGTTAATAATAAATTTTATATACTTTGACATTTGAAATTAACATACAACCACAACATTTGTAAGAAATGATGCTATGTAAAAATGATGAAATTAGTGTGTTGATTTTTCTGAACATTTATTTTTGAAAATGTATAAATGGTGTAAAAAATAAATAATGACCAAAATTATCTATTAGTTAGAGAAAATCATTGTAAATAAATGAGAAAATCAAGGAAAAGATAATTATAAATCAAATTTCATAAATGGAACCCTTAACGTAGGTGTGATTTTAGTACAGTTAAAAAAGAAATGTGAAGTGAGGGGTTATGTATCTAATAATTGGAGAGAAGAATAAAATAGTGATTTTTGATTTTTTTTCAAACGGTAGGGATTTTTAGAAATATGAAAAAAATATGTTGTGTAATTATGTAATTTTTCCTAAATAATTTTACATTAGTCGATTTTGTGTAGTTTTCCCTTGAACTTAACACATGTCAGAAGCTATGATCTTAAGACATGTCTCTACTGCACGTGGGCCAAATAATTTGAGTTGATTATTAAACTTTTATGATTTTCTTATTACGATCTAACAACAACATAAGTAATTCAAATTTTAATAATACTAATCTATATCTATATTACGTAAAAGCATGGATTCTCCAACTTAAATGTTAAATTACATTAATATCCCCAACTAAATACCTAATTACAAGCTAAAGCATGAATGACTATTATTCCAACAAATGCAACCACAAATACAACAAAGTCACGCTACATATTTTATCACGCCTCGGGAGGGTACCCAAGACGTGGCCGACACCTAGAGACTATTGCTAGTCCCAAAGCGAACCACTTGGCCTTGTCACATCCATTCAATCCAACAACTCTACAGATCAGCGGAAGTAAAAGCAAGT